>JAFREQ010000090.1:2082500-2402500 GCA_025331565.1 Holacanthus passer | reverse complement strand
ACTAATACACTGTGTCCTCCACCTCATGAACTCTCACACCCTGTTCAATCTGAGCGACCTTTGACCTGCAGGCACACACTCACTCCTCTGGAATCCTCATGTGTCACCAGCTACAAGTAGCCGCCTCAGCGCACGGACGTGACATTCCCTCAAATGGCTGCTGTCACTGAGCTGAGTCGACGGCCCTGCATGTCATCACCATCACCATCACCATCATCATCATCATCACCACTAACAAACTCCCAATATGTCCATCAAAGCCGTCACATGCAGGAAGAGGCAGAATAAAGTGACTGTGACTAACTCCAGCTGTCAGACATTCACATGAGTAAGTCGAACAATATTTTCACCCGGAAAGTCGCGGAGTGGAAGTGTAAAAGTAGAAGTACCTCAAAGTATTCTGAAGCACAGTACTTGACATGAGGAAAGTACTTGATTACTCTTCATTACTCCAGGGAAGAAGCTGTGGTTTGAGTCTGGTTTCAGTGGAGAGCTCGGCTCCGGCTCGACTCGTGGAACCGGCCCAAGTGTGACTGAGCCGATTCTGGTGCTTCATTCATCTTAAGTGTGACACGTTCTTGGCAGCGAGGGCGTCCCGATTTAGGTCGCTCTTGTGTTAAACCATTTTGGATTTATCAGTGTCCACTGTCTTTGTGAGACGCTGCCAGAAAACCCAAATTTGGATGAAGGTGTCACGTTTAGGGTTATTTCTCAAAAGGACACAGACGAGGGTTCAGGGGCAAAAGGGATTTATTCAACCAACTCTCCAGGAAACATACAAAAGACAGGTGTTTCTTCAGTGGACGGAGGCTGGGTGGTGGGTGGTGAGGCAGGTGGAGCCAGGAGGGGCGAGCACAGGTGAGGGACAAAACACTGGAGACACTGGAGACGTGGGAACACTGGAAAACAGAGACATCTGGCAGCTCGCAGGAGAAATGAGGCGTCTTATGAAGCTGCCAGTGACGAGGTGATATTGCAAAGAGCTGAGAGACAGAGAAGGAGCCAGCACCAGAGACCACGCCCCCATCACCTGAGACCACACCTCCAGCACCTGAGACCACGTCCCATCACCTGAGACCACACCTCCAGCACCTGAGACCACGCCCCCAGTGCCCGAGACCACACCCCCAGACGCCAAAGCAACACCTGAAGAAAAAGTGCCGCACCTAAAAAACACAAACCACTAACACTGTAGCAAAAACACTAAAGAACAAACAGAAATGAACCAAGACGTCCAAACCATGACAGAAGAGATGAAGCTGAGACGGAGCTGAAGATCCAGCTCACTGCGGAAGCGTTTAGTGATCATCTCCAAAAACAGGGAGCAAATTCACTGTTTCACTTTCAGATCTTTCTTGTGATCAAACACACGCTTTGTCGTTTGCATGTTAGATTTTCTGATTCCTGCTCTTCCATCAACCATCAGGTTCAGGCATCGGAGGTTGTGTGATTCACTTTGAGTGCAGAACTTCACTGACTGAATATCTGAAAAAAAAAAGGTTCATCAGGAGCTTTTAACCTTCAGTCTCAGTCTTGCAGTGGTTTTTCGCCTTCGCAGGGCAAGAGAGAGCAACATGTGAGTCCAGAGGAGGTGACAAAATCTGCAGTAAATACAACCACACATACACACTTTCTTCTACACACACACACACACACACTCACAGTCACACGAGTCTGCTAACACACATTCATCACACACACACACGCACATGCACACACACACCATCTACTGTAATGTCACTTGTAAAAATAACTTATATAAATAACCCGTTCATCATCCCACCAGTGTGATACAGTCGTCTTTACTTTGTTTGACCTTCCATCAGAATCACGTTAAACAGAAATGAAATGAAAATAGATGAATATTCACGGCGACGTCGTCCCAAAGGTTCTGCAGCTGAACAGAGGTGGAAAATATTTATAACGCTGTCATATGAGGATCAGGCAGCCTGAGAACACACACACACACACACACACGCTGCCGCGTCATCGCCGTCACCTCCACTTCATCACAGCAAGAGACAATAATCTGCAGAAACTCTCTGTGTTCTTGAGATTTTCTGGGGTCTGATTGATCCATATGTTCGTTTATCCATCTGTCACTTGGACTCGTTACTCGCTGATGTGACGGTTGATGAAGGGAAGAAATGGATCTGGCAGCTGTAACCTTCAAACCCACCCATCCACTTTTGCTGTTGTTGTTATAATTACGTTCATCATCGTGAGACAATGTCAGCGAATCTTTCCAAGGTCAATGACGAACCTTCTGTCTCTCAGTGGACAGTGGACAGTGGACTCGCACGGAGCCGTGTCCTTGGAAGATAGAGGTGGCTCCTGATCTGCCGGATGAGACGAATCTGTGTCTCCTGCCAGACGCCGCTCGCCTTCAGTATCAGCGCTGTCGCCGCGTCCTTCTGTCCGGCGGCCTGGCGACAGTCCAGAGCTGAAGGACTCGGCCGAGGTCTCAGGATCCAACTTAACGTGACAAAGGATGTCGATTCGACTCAGAACAGATCAGTTTGATTCACTCCATCCTTTCATCAGGTTCACATGTTGTGTTTGAATTCATATCCAGAAATAATACATTTGAGTTTAAAGAGTTTTGATTTTGAGAATTTGCTGTTGCCTCCTAATTCTCAGTCTGAAGAAAACAACTGATGCAGCGAACGAAGCCTTTTCCTCTTTTCTACAGCTGCTTCTTCTGTTTATTTCACAGACATCAATGTGTCACTATCGTGCTAAACATGAATGAATATTTAAATATACACACACGTCCACGCAATCACCATGAAGATGTTATTCTGCCAAACTACAAATGACCTTCACAGACAGAACAGGTGTGAACAGGTGAGCTTCACCTCCTCTGACGACCACGACCCGTGTTCCTGAGGCGTCTGAGGAAAACTCACCGTCTGTCTGAAAGCTCTGGTAACAGCTGCTAAATGAACCTTCACTTATGTAATTGTTCTTGTTTTAAAGTTTGAGGTGAATTCTCATACATATTTGTTTATTTATGAATAAATGAATTTTCAATTTATTTATTTTTGACTGTGATGTTTGTTGTTTTCTTGTTGAACTAATGCGATGATGTTTATTTTTACTCATGTAACTTATTCTTTGCTCGTATAAAAACAGAATTTAAAAATCTAAAAGAGAATATGAATATATTTCAGTTTGACACAGAACAGTGAGAAACCCACGGCTCCTTCGTCATCGATGCAAAGTGTCTGTTTCAGTTTTCAGTCTGTGAATCAAACCGGAGGAAGCGAAACTCCGTCGTCCCACAGCTGCAGGTTTTGTTCTGAGTATCAGGACAAACTCTCACTTCTCAGCTGGAAAAACTATTGCTTTCTTTCTTTCTTTCACTACTGATACGACTCATGATCCGCCCACACAGATAAACACACCCACAGTGGAAAGACACACGCTCACAGCACCTGAAGGCCCAACTGCATCCTGGGAAATGTAGGATGTGATTCAGACAAAGCAGAACAAATTCAGATTTTCAGTTGTAATTCATTCTAAGAAATTTGTGCTTTGAGTGAAAACGTGTGATTTTAACCACAACTTCTATTGTGTCCTTCAGTGTGAAACCCAGTGAACGTTCGTGAATTAAATATTGAGAATGAATGAAATTCTTTTATTTGTCTTTTTGTGTGTCAGGATTTAAAGACGACTGAAAGAAATCTTTTATCTATTTGTTCGTTGTTTTGCTGTCTGAAAATGGTGACACTCATTTAAGTCAAATAAATAAATCATAATAAAGACGACGAGGTGATTTGATGAATCAGAATGTCACTGAGATCAGGCATTTTTCCTTAAGCCCATGAATCACCTGCAAACTGTCAGTGTTCAGTTCAAGTGTTGTCTGTAAATCCTACGTCAGCTCGTTCCAGCTCCTCATTCGTGAAACATTAAAACCTTCCTTCCCACCGTTAAATCAAATGGAAAGATTCAAGACATCTTAAGTTTCTTTTCATGCACATGAAGCCAAAGTTCAGTCTGACATATTTCATGTTGTTGGAAACTTCAGGATGTCAGATTTAAAAGGGTTTTGTCGAGGGGTCGGAGGCATCAGTGTTTAAAGAACTGCAGGAATCTGTGGCCTCGATAGAACGAAGACAAGGTTACGAGCAGCTGGAAGGGTGTGTGTGTGTGTGTGTGTGATATGAAGGTGTGTGAAGGGGTGAGTGTGTGTAAAGCTGTCAGAGAAAGTGTGTTTGTCCCGTCAGTGTGTGTGTGTGTGTGTGTGTGTGAACACATACACATTCACACAAACATGGCGTCAGTGTGGAGCAGATGGTAACATGTATAGGCTGACATGGGGTGTGTGTGTGTGTGTGTGTGTGTGTGTGTGTGTGTGTGTCATTGCTTAGATTCCTGCCTGTTTATCTGTCTGTTCTCTTCATTCATAAATTCATACTGTCTTTTACCCGGAGGATGTTTTAGTGACAGTCTGACTGTGACAACACAAAACATCTTGTTGTGTATGTGTGTGTATTTTTGGATGAAGTATTTCAATCATTCCTTTCAAGCTATAAACTGTCACATCTTACTGTCTCTCTTCCAACACAACGACCTAAATTAATGGTCAGTCACTTCTCTGCTGGTTTCTAACTCAGGTTTCCTTGTTATCGCTCTTGTGCACGAGGATCTGGACTGATTCACCAAAACCAAAGTGATGATGAAGACAAAGACATTTCTTCAACCTTTTCAAGGCTGAAAGATAAATTCTGATGCAGCAGATGCTCAAGCTCTGAAAATTGGAGAAGCTTTTTTGCGCCTTCGTTTGAACTAACTTCTTCTGACTGATACCCATCGATGTTTAAATGAGATCCAACTAAAACACACGTGTTTCAGACTGATTGTTTGTTCGAATGTGATAAAAATCAAACTGCAGAAGGAAACATGAAAAACAAGCATCAACAGTAGAAAATCAACATTTAATCTACAGAGTTAGACAGGCAAAGTGAAGATATGGTCGTACTTCATTTCTGATCTCAACAGGTTTTTAGGCACAGGGACATACATTTAAAAATATCATATATTATAGCATATATTATTCTATGTAGCATAAAACCTCTTTACCGTAACAACGTATGCACTTCATCATTGGCTGTACAAAAATACATTTAAATCTTTCTCTTTCTCTGCACATGTGTGTGTTGGCATTTACTTATCTGTGTTTGTCTACGTGCAAATGTACAGTAGGTTTTCCAAATGTTTGCCATACTCAGTGTGTGTGTCTGCATATATACGTGTGTGTGTGTGTGTGTGTGTGTGTGGTCCTCTGCTTGCAGCTGCGGTTCAGCCGAAGTCGATGCGCGGCCGGTACTCGAGAACCATGGGATACGTCTGAGGGCGAGACAGAAGAAAGAGAAGCTGTTTGAGAAAGAGATCATCGATCTTCAGAGGAGGAACTCTGAGAGGAACCATGTGATAAACACTGAGTCATTAAAGCTGAAAAATCCTGCTGCAGGTTATCAATTACTGAACAGACTTTCTAACTAAATGGTGCAAGAGCAGGTGTTACATCACACGCAGAAACACACACACGAGCTAAATGTCACAATGTACGAAAAACATACGATGCAATGTAAAAAAAAAAAAGTTTTTCAGCAAAAAACAGTAAAATAAAAACAAACTGCTGGTGGAAGAAAAAAAACCAATCATCAGTCTATTCTGGGACTCAATAACACTGTTTGCTCAAAATTGATACATAATCTCATCTGCAGTCACATAATGTCCAGCTCTAAACCATAAAACAAAAAAATAAACCTCTAAATACTGATCGATTCCTGCTGCGAACAGTCGGCAGGAGGAACTGAGAGATGAAGAGAAGAAGAGACAAACACTTTATTTCCCGTCTGCTTGTTTCCTCAGAGTCATTCAGGCCAAAAGGTTTTCAAAAGATTGAGGAAACACGAAGAGCGCTTCATTTGTCAAGAGTCATATTCACTTCTGAGGCTGTGAAAGTGTCTGTGCAGGATGAATCTGCAGCCAGAGCCAGTCAGACACATTTTCAACTTTTTAAATCCTGTTTGTTGAAGCCGGTTTTTCTGACAGAGAGACCGACTCTTATTTCATCCGACTTCAAACTGCAGGTTTCCTGAAGTCAAAGAGAATGTAAAGCCGTTTCCATTAAACTGTCCAGGATCCACGTGGCTCCGCTCTGCAGGGACGGAGGCCAAGAGTCTGATGCTGAAGAAATACAAAGCAAAAGTAATAAAGGTCTGGCTGCTGCTGTTGAAGCTCCAATGAAAAGTTATAAATCCACCGTCTGTAAAAACACAGATGGTCTGAAATTGATAATTCGATATGAAACAGAGAATCCAGTTTGTGGAAATGTTACATGTAAGATAAGATATTCCTTTATTAGTCCCACAACAGGGAAATTTCCAAACGTATAACAAGCCACTCTTTATGAGTTTTGAGGCAGTGTCTGATCAGATCTGAATCAAACCTGCTCATCAAAGTGTATTTTGGCTTAGCTTTAAATTTCACACTACAAATATCCTGCGCTGCGTCGCACGATGCCAATACAAACATCTTAGAGCAGAGCTGAGGAGACAAACACTCCCTGAGACCATCAGACGATCATCCGTTTAGGATGGACGTTTTTCAGAGTCACTTCCTGTAGACACGTTGGTCTGGGGGGCCCTCGACCTCTGACCTCCTCCATGCTGTAAAAGCACATTTGAGATGTGAGCTGCCCTTTTTATAAAAGATTCAAAAAGAAAAGAGGCGAGTGTTTGTGTCAGAGCAGCTGCAGAGCAAAGACGGAGTCTCCTGTTGGCGGCGGCTCGAGGCTGCTGCAGAGCACAGCTGCCGTCACGTCCTCCAGCTTCCTGCGTTTTGCTGCATCATGTCTCAGAAAAAGAGAACGAATCCTCCCTGAACACACCATCACTGTGCCTCCGAGTCTCTGACACTCTTTCACTCCAAACACTTTAATTCTACCAAACTAACACAGGCAGGTTCAGATTCTGTTCTGTGTCGACTGACTGAGATGTTGAATCGTCCGTCGTGTGTTTGTTCTCAGCAGGACTGTGCTGTCAGAATCAGATATGATGTCTTGTTTCGATTAAATTTCAGGAGCTGCTGGAAGTTGTTGTCTTCACTGTCATTGAATGTATGAATCCACCTTTCTGCTGACAGTCTGTGTCTCTGGTTGTTCAGACGTATCCTGGAGGGAAACCCGAGCGGCTCAGCTTTCCCTGGACGGAGCGCTCGCTTGAATGTGTTTAGGAAAAAGTTTTGGGTTTCACTCTTGAGTTTTGTTCATTCGGGCCAAAAAAACTTTCCTGCTTCTGAGCAAACGGTGCCAACACCTGAAACTGATTTGTGCTAACGAGGTGAATCCGATGCTTCGAATGGAGTCAGGTCAGAAATACACTGATTTAAAACACTGCGACTGTTTCTAATCCAATCGGAGGCCGAGGATAAACAGGGAGGGACTGTCGGTGACCATCTGACATTTAGACTGACAGGATGTTGTTTGGACACTTTATCTGGACGACAGGTCAGACGTCGCCACCTGTCTCTCACCATCTACTGTCGACATGAACACTTTATTTCGTGTCATTTTGTTCGCCAGCTTTTTTCATTTGTTGTGCAGTTTCATGCTGAATCTCTGTGTTAAACATGTTAAATAGATTTGTATGTGCATGAATTCAAAGATCTTTTCATATTGACTACGTTCCCTCTGGTGCATTCAGAGGTCACGTCACTTGGTAAAAGGTAAAAACCAAATCACCTCAACATTTTAGCGACCTCCATCAGCCCAGTGCTCGTGTCTGTGTTAACACGTCAAACTTCCTGGAATATAAAGAAAGAAATTGCCAACATTTTCCTGGTAGAAATAAAGTTTTATCAAACCATATCTGTGTTTGACGGAGACGGGGCTGCTGGGACAACAACGCTCCGTCATTGTGATTTAAATTAGTGGAAGATTGACAACACAGTTACTGAATCTAATGTGAAAAGACGGCGTGTTTTCAGAACAAAATGTTGACAGTTCATTTAAACAACCAAACTGAGAGAATGTCTTTACAGCTGAATGATATAATTAACTGTCAGTCAGCCTCAGAGCCTGTTTGTTCCCCAGTCAGAGCAGAGAACAGTATTTCCCAGATATATTTTGACTCGCAGGGTTTTTTTTCCCAAATGACTCTGGTGGCAATCAGATGGCAGTTTCCTGTCGCAGAGAGAAAATGAAGCCGGGCTGTGATGAGACTGATGAATGACTCGTATCTCCTTTCTCTGTCTCATCTGTCTCCATTCCTGACTCTCATGCTTTGTATCCGTCGCTCCTCTCCTTACCTCGTCCTTAACCAGGTTCAAACAGAATTCAAAAATAATGTCAGGGTGTTTATCCTTCTGACTCAGCAGGCAGGACATAAAGAATTCTGACGGACCGACTCGTGTCTGTTGTGGAACATGAGAGGAAACACTGAACATCTCTGGTAATGAAGCAAGTCTTTTACCTGGAACAAGTCAAACTCAGCGCATTCACCTGGAGTAAATGTCTTGTACGCTGAGGATGTGGAGGACGAAACAACGGCAATAGCCATTCTATCGAAAACCTTGAGCTGAGCCACCGTGTTTCCATAACTAGACTAACTCACGAAGAGGAAAATGTCATAATGATTTTAATAGTTGATCTGGTTGTTCGCAGGTCAAAAGACATCAAGACATCTGGGTTCAACTTTTGAACATTTGAAAAGCGACTTGTTAGACGTCTAGTTTACAACATAACCAGTGTTTCAACAGCATCGTGACGAATGTGAAGAAAGTCCAGTACGACACATCGAACTACAGTCACTGAAATGATTTGTGTTCAACCTGGACGTCTAAAAATCCTGTAAAATTATGTTTACGCCACAGATTTCCATAAAGAACGGCCCAGATGGAAAATGACACGACCTACAATTCTGACAATCTGCACACGCTAAACACACAATCTGTATCTCGTTATTATATAAGAAGGATGTCAGTTCAAACTGGATTATTAAGGTCAAACATTGTCGGTGTTGTTGGAAACAGGCGGCAATTTTAAGCCTGATTTTTTTTTGTTTTAGATCAATGATATTAACTAACAATTTCAAGTCATGTTGATTTTTACTACACGTTCAGGTTGTGTGTTTTCCTGCTCATTATGCAATAAATATACACGGAGTTCTTCTTCTTACATCCACTCTTGATCTCTTCTCAGCTCAGGAAAATAAAGATTAGATATTTGTATGTAAAGGTTCGTGTTTGATTCTCCTTGTTCAGTGGACATGTGAGCACAGCTGGAGCTGAGAAACTGCAGCCATGAGAGGTCTCTCATTTCATACTGACTACCCTGCTCCAGCTCCTCCCATCATCCTCCTCTCCTCCTCCTGACCCGCTGTCTGACGCCTCCTGCAGTGCCAGCTGTCCACGCTGCTCAGTCTCTGTCCACAAGTGGACGGGACCTTTCTTTAGCTGATCCTCATGTGAACACGTGCACGTGCAAACAGACACGTAAACAAGGAATGAATGCTCTCACTGAGGCACGAACATATAGCAGAATGTAGACCAAGGTCATCAACACACACACACACACACACACACATACACACACACACACACACACACTGAGCCGCAGCGTGGACTCATGACCCTGAAGGCTGAGAGCGCCGTCACGTTTCCGATGAAACCAGGACGACTCCTCCTGCTGCTGCTGTGAGCGTGTGCTCTGCGCCTCCGTCCGTCCGAGGATCAATTCAAATTTTACGCCTGGAAAGTTTGGATATTTTCTCCAGTTCCAGTCCTGAAGGAGAGTCTGAGGCTGATGTTTTTGTTTCAGGGTTAGAATTAAGTGCAGGTCAAGGTCAGGGTGAAGATCGGGTGCCGTGATGGTTAATGTTGGAATTAAGGTTCTCACAGGTGTAAGTGTGTGTGTGTGTGTGTGTGTGTGTGTCTCTCCTCCACCAACACCACATCAGTAAACCAGTAAACCAGTAGAACATTTCCTTTGTTGACGCTCACTCTGCATCTGTTCAGTTTGTGGTGTGAACCTCCGAGTGTACAGAGTCACTACTAGTCACGAGTCACAATCACGACTAGTTTTCACACACACACACACACTCACACACACACACACACACACAGTAGTTGTGCTACTTCTGACAACGGTCTGTTTTACTTCTCTTCTTCTGTTTCATTCATACCAAACCTTCACCGTGCTGTAACATCTGCCTCCTTCTAAACCTGAACTACACTTAAAACAAAGTCTTAACCATAAAATGAAAGTGTGGGGATGAGCTTTAGGTTCCTCTTCAGGGAGGTGAGTCCACACACAAACACACACACACACACATACACACACACACAAATAAATGCTTTCCTGCACAATGCATCTCCACACGAGCGTGCAAACGCGCACACACAAACAGGAAGTGAGGTGACAGCCTTACGTTCTCTCCATGTAGCCTCCACCGGGTCATGTAGATAAACTCCAAGGTGTGATCTCTGCCCATAATCTCCCCGTTACACAGCACATCCAGCTGGACACAGCAGAAAAAAACATGTTTTAAATTTGAATCATTTCAAAAGGCAAAATTTAACAAAGCAAACACAGAAACAAATTAATTTAATAAAAGGTTCAAAATGACAATGTGCTGCAAAAAACTGTCAAAGGATGACAGTCAGAGAAAATGACAAGGTGAATGAAAATGAAAAGGATTTCAGGCCTCATGCAAGAGCTGAAAGGAAAGAGGAAGTTCACTGTGGTAATGAGTGGGAGGCTGGTGTGTGTGTGTGTGTGTGTGTGTGTGAAAGATGGTGTGAGTGTGTTATACCAGTTTTAGCTCAGTCTTTAGCAAATATAGAAGCCAACAGCTTTTACTCCTTTGAGAAATCGAACTGAGGATAATGATAATTGGGTGAATATTGATGAGCATCTGGCTTCAGAAACACAGACTGGTCTGAGTCACAATGAACCTTGGTCTGTGTTAGATTTGCCAGATATTTTGTTTATTATTTTCAAATTTAAATCTGTTAGTTATTTTACTGAATTGTTTTTCTTCAGAGTCTATTCAAACCAACGCACGAGCTAATAATGTTCCTTATCTTCAATTATACTCAGTTACATTTTGCACACATTGTGTTTGAATGATGTTGCTGGTAGTCAACTCCGTTTGCCAGGTCGTCTTATGTGACCGTAAGCAATTACAGGCTACAAACCACTAAACAGAAGTTGCAGGAGCAATAGTCAACAACACAAAGAACACACCCTCAGAAAACATGCAGACGTCCCCACAGGTTGTGAGAAACCTTCTGAGAAAATGTTTTCTTGGCAGTTTAATCAAAAAGCACATGTTCCTTCTGTGGAGGACAGAATGTGTTCCTCACCTCGTAAGAGCTCGGCAGCTTTAGTTTAAGACTGAGAAACTTCTTAATTGTTCCCACGGTGACTCTACTGGAGCAGCGGATGAACCTCTTCATCAAATCCTAATTGGACGAGAGACAAATTCTATTACGCCCTGATTAAATGAGCGAGGGAACGAAAGGATTGATGTAGATTCTTCTTCCAGAAACTGATGATCCCAGAAGCTCGGAAACATTTACCAACTCAGCCGTGATCCAAAAAACATTTCCCCGGTGCCATTTTTCCTTTCAGAGAAACATTCATTCAAAACAACTTTCCTGTTTTTAAGGTTTACTAATTAAGAAAGAACTTCATATCACCTGTTGTTTAAGAAGCTACACATAAACTATGGAAACACACCGTGACAGTGCTCTCCCCCGACTGTCCCGTGTTGCGTAGGCAGTCCAGACAGATGGCTATCTGAGGGTCACTCCTGTGGTAGTCTTCATCTCCGCCATCGTCACCGTCATCGCCACCGCCGTCGCCATCATCACCTCCGACGTCAGGCAGCCCGAGTCTCTGAAACCTCAAGTTTTCTGCTGCGGGGTCACACAGACATTCATGATGAGACACTGCGTATTTAGCATGAAGGCTAATGTAAAGGATCAAACAAACAAAATGTGTATGTGTGTACGTTTATGAACGCAGACAAACTGCATATTGAGATATTAACAAGTCATCAAAGTGATATGATTAAAATATAATTAGTGATAATATTGAATTACTGCCACCTGTGGAGACCAGTTCGACGCCTGTTTGCACCACGAGAGCTCGATGAAAGACATTTGCATGATGTATTTTTATGTGTAGGAGCAGGAAATTCCCTGAAATCAGAGCTGCCTCCGACTCACATGAACCAGCTCAAACTGTGATCATTATTTGCAAGTTGATGAATCAGAACTTTATCAGAAACTCCCCTGATCTGTTGGTTTGGTAGCCGGGGGAACGTTTGTCCCAGTAAATGGTTTTAAACATGGCCGACTGACACACGCAAGTGGCAGCTTTTCTCCTGGTAGAAACAGCCAGAGACGAAGTAACTGCACTCATAGGTTGACAGCAAAGTGCGCTTCATATTTCAAAATACAGACAAACAGTTTACCTTGGCCGTTCGCTTTGGGCTGGTTCTTCTTCCAGAATTCGAGCTCCTGCTGTTCCTCTTCTGTTTCACATGAACACAGACAGTAACAGTGTTAACAAGCAGCACAAAGAAGCTTTCAGTCCAAATTCATTCCGATAAAAGACGAAGGCTGATTCTGATGCCGTTCCAGTGATTGAAATCCTGTTTGTGTTCAATGAACTCAATTTCTCTTCATTGAATTTAGTGTGCAATTTAAATTCTTTGGGCTGTAATGGAAGAATTTGGGAAGCTTTATGCTAAACTGATGCACTGAAGACTGGACCTTTAAGCTGATTCACAGGCTGCTGAATGTATTGTCTAACATGAGCTGCAGCACTAATGTGACTGTGGCTGCAAAAAATAAAAACACGGTCAAGGTGCCCGGGAGCATCTGGCTGATGTTTGGATACAGTGCGACTCAGACAAAGCCTTTTCTTTGTGTTCTTCCTGTCTCTTCTCTGCGTGGACATAAAACAACATTCTCCTCTTCAAATACCGTAAAACAGGATTCATAGGAGGCTGATTTTTACTCTTGGCCGAGCGACACAAGTCAGTTTTAAATGCGTGACGTTTGTTCCGTCTTCCAGCTGCCAGCTGCTCCGTCAGCGCGGGCCAACGTACGGACTCATAAAGTTATAGCACCATCACAGCTTTGGTTCGACATGTTGACGTGGCTTCTCGTCGACCCGCCGCAGAGGGACGGCTCTACGTCTTCATCTTGTTTTAAAGCTCTTCAGCCTCCAACCAAAACTGATGTGACGCTGACAAATGAATACGTTACTGATCGGGGCAGGAAATCCTTTCCATCTTTATATGGAGATCAAACCTGCAGGGCAGCACCCAGGAGCTTGAACTCGGTCAGCAGTTCAAAGGCCACTGGATCTGATTAATTACCAGCTTCCAATTCGCTCATTACAGACAAGACAAACAGTAAAATGAACAGTAAACCTGCTGCGCCTGAATGTGTGTTGCTGTTTGAATGTGAAGCAGGAAGTTAATGGAAACATGTTGAAATTGAAATCTCACTTGGACTTAACCATTGGTTCATACTGAGAGGTTGGTTGGTCATTATTCAGATGATAGCAGGGTTACGTTTGAGGTTGTTGGTTATTAGTCCATTGCTAAGTGTTTGCTGGGGGTCTGGGTCTTGTTAAAGTCAAACATTAAAGAGGAGATTGCTGCAGGAAACTCTAACTAGCATCTCCTTAATAAGCTCCATGTCCATGTAGCACTGAAAACAGTCGGAGGAGTTTTGGATGAAAACACCTAAACAGAAGAATAATCAGAAGTGTGCAAGATACTAAAAGCAAGGACACTAATAATCCTCTGTGGAGTGTCAGGAGAGA
Organism: Holacanthus passer; assembly: GCA_025331565.1. Taxonomy (NCBI): domain Eukaryota; kingdom Metazoa; phylum Chordata; class Actinopteri; family Pomacanthidae; genus Holacanthus; species Holacanthus passer. Next base: position 2,388,642 of record JAFREQ010000090.1, on the reverse strand, counting down.
GCTACAAATAGAAAATGGTTTTGTCCGTTTCTTTTTTGTTTTTCTTCCGACATTGTGTGATTTTTATAGGAAGTAAGTGTGATGTTTTTTTGCTTTCTTCGCCCATAAATCCCCCCGTGGTTAAACTGCATATAATCACATGCGGGGTCACAACATTGATGAAGTGTGAACGCTGAAGGCGTCGTAATAAATTCTTCACGTCTCTAATAAATTGTGTGATTGGAGTGTCGTCGTTTACCGAGTTATTTTTCCTACCTCCCTTGAATAGTCACATAATCAAAGACGGGCTGCAAACTGAGGAGACAGATTGCTGAAACCATCTGGCCAACTCACTTTCTCTGAGTCCGGGCACCAGCTTGAAAATGATCTCCTCCAGGGTGTTGTCCAACCTGAGAATACAGGGAGAGAAGAGTGTGAGAAGGAGGCAGAGAAGCATGGTGAGGAGGTGAAGAGGAAGTTGGAGGGGTTTCAAAAGGAGGAAGAGGATTCAAAGGAGGTGACAGGATTTAAGAGGGAGCAGCAGTGGAAGAAAAGATGTGAGGACAAACAAAGTTGGTCATGAAATAGAGGAACAAAGGATGAGTAGTTGAAGGTTGTGAGTGTTGAAACACAAAGCAGATATAATAAAAAAGAATAGAATGTGGTAAATGCGATAAGAGACAAGCAGAAGAATAAGAGATGTTAAAAAGAGAAGGATGAGATGATCAAAAACTAGGAAGACGAGAACAATAACAGGTGGATCAAGGGAGACACTAACACAACGGAGATTTTTCAAACTTAGCAACAAACTCTCTAAAGATGAAGAGAAAGACACGCAGCCATAAAGAAGAAAGAGGAGAAATAAGTTCAGTCAAATAAAAGAGAAAAGTCCATCTCACCTGAGCATCTCCAGCGGGTTGGTCTCGTGGACCTGGATGCCACATTTCGGACAGTCATTACTCTCCTCAAAGTGCTGCACGATGCAGCTCTTACAAACTGCAGGAGAAACAACATCAGCACATTTTAACGCATTCAAATCAGCATCTTCAAAATTTGCCAACTCTTCTCCGAGACGTCATCTTGTTTGAGCACTTTCCAAAGAAACGAAAGAAAGAGGCCTGTCCTGATCAGCTGAGAACTACAAGCCAGGTAGAAGTCTACAGGTGTGTTTGTGTGCGTGTTTCACTCACAGGTGTGCAGGCACTCGGTGACTGTGGTCGGTTTGATCAGGTAACCTCGACACAGGTAACAGGTGATGAAATGATTAAAGTCCCTCACCAGGTGCTTCCTTCCTGTAGCAGCCATGTTTGGAGTTTTTAAGCGATGCTGCAGAAAGAAACTCACCAGGAGTGAGTTTCAGTTCAGTTTGAAACTGAAGTGTCGCCTTCTGACTTTGGAAGAGTCAGACGTCCATTCGCAACAACGAGGAATGGAAAAGATTAGAGATGCAGGCTGGGATTGCCTGCTGGAGTTCACTTAGGTTAAAGTGGGTGTAAAGGGTCGGAGTCTTCACCAGCGTCGGCTAATGTTAGTCCAGGCTAGTGCACATAAGTCGTCACTATCCAGAGCGGTAAGAGATCCTACTGTGTGAAATCCTGCTCCATCCTTGACTCAAACTCTGTTTTGTGGTCAGTTTTTCTTTAGGAACATCCCCCACTCAGATCTTATTCCATCTTCACTGAACCATGTTAGTCCCATGGGAATAAAAAAAAGACTCCAGGCTTGTCCGGTTGGTGCGGTCCTCTTTCAAACAAACACGCTCGTTAAATTCCCGGAGAGTAAAATGTCTCGCTTCCCTCCCTGTTTCAGCCAAAGTGCCATTTTTAATCCACGAGGTGTCAAAGGTCAGCTGCCGACTGCGAGGCCAAATACTTCTGCGTGGTCGGCCTCAGCACAGTCCGCTCATTCATCATCACGGCGCTTCATTCTCCTGACGACACGCGGTGACATGGGATTGTCTGACGACCTTTTAGACTCAAACTGAAGTTACCTAAAGAGAATAAAAGACGATCAGGGTTGAACAGGATTGTGCAACGTGCAGAGTACAGATAAAAAAGAAGATAACATATATAAAGAAACATGTTTACAACCTGGCACATATTGTATATACATCAATAATAAAAAAGCTGACAGCTGGTAACAGACGTCTTCTATTAATCATATGAGCCTGTTTAGATAAAGAAGGAAACTATTTCTTTTCCAAAATGTGTGTTTAGTTTGTGCTTTACCTGCAAACATGAAAACTGAAGCTGCACATTGTGGAAACAACTTAAGACAGAATAAAAGAGTCACTGACAGGCGACACAACGATTAGTACAACCGTCATCACTGAACGCGGTGAATTTTAAGAAATGACTCTTCTCAAAGGACTTTTAATAAGAGAGAAATAAACATAATTCATCAACAATCTCATCAGATCAGGAAGTCGTGTCACTGACACGTAACATGACCTTCGACACCAGGAACATCACCAGCAGCCAGAGCGGCTCCCTGTGAGGATCAGGATGTGAACGAGCTCACAGTTACTTTAAAGGTCAGCGATAAAACTTGAATAAAATCCAGACACTTATTAATGTCACCTTACGGACTTTCTGAGCCGGGAGGATCAGATTCTTTCAAATAATAGATTTAATAACCCCTCGCTGCCATTTGAAACCGTCACTGTACAGTCAGCTGGCAGCTTCAACCTTTACTCCTCAAACAAACACTGAGGATCCGCACTCTTCGGAAAAGTTCTCGAAGAACGAGAGGGAACTTTTCTCAGAAGCATCAACCTTCCAGGACGATGTTTGTCTTTCCTGATTATTTCTTCTTCATCAACTCAGTCGCCAAACATTTCACTTTTACACTTTCAGCGGTTGTGATCGCTTTGATCTTCCTGCTACTAATCAACTATTATGAATCGAAAATCAACTGGTTATGAATCAAAAATCAACTGGATTCAAAAACAACCATAATCAGCTTTTTTTTAAATCTGGAATTGAGAGGACGACATTACTCATCAGTGCCTTCTAAAACACGTATGACTGTTCCAAAAATGATTCATGTGACCTTTTTCTGATCTGCCCCCCATTTGGTAAAGGTTTGCTTTTGTTTTTAGTCGACTGAAACTACTGTGTTCAAGCTGGGGAAAGATCGTGATTAAAAGATTAGTGTTGAGTGTTGGCAGATGTGATGTGAAGTACAGCCTCCAGCAGCATCACCACCCCGAACACCACCATCCATCCATTCAGTCGCAGGTCTGACCTACATGCCTCCGTCTCTGGATTACCATCACTATAGATAGCTAAAGTCTTGTCCCCATTCCATCCCCACTTTGATGGATCTGAATGAATTTTAGTTTCTCTGCTTCAAATATAGACGCTGAAGCGTCACAGTCGCGGCTGGAAACCCGCTCAGACGTTTCACATTTACTGCGCGGAGCCTTTTACAAACCGTTTGTTTTCACGGGCTGGCGTCAGTGCTGCTGTTACAGTAAATGAAGTGAGTGAGCCGGGAAACGCTTCTGGATGTGCTGTTAGTCACTGTTCTCTGCTCTGATTCATGCTCTTTGTAAACACACAGCAGTTTGTCCATTACCTGATAACAGGACACTGTTCAAATGCTCATCATCACGAACATTACTACGATAACAATTACAGAATAAACAGTTGGTTTAAGGGGCAGGTTGTGTTTGTTTACCTCATTCTTACTGTGCTGTTTGTTATAAATTCACCTGATGTGCAGCTCGTGTCACAGTCACAGTGGTTTATCTGCCACAACTTCACTCTGCAGGACCATCGTTTACTACAGTAAATGTTATGGTGATACAGCAATATACGACTGTGGCAGAAGTAAATAACTGAGGCTCTGTGTAAAAAAGTACTCAAAGTGACTGTAGTAATAAAGTTTGTGATACTACATCTCCACGTGATATTGTATTTATAGACCAGTACAATCACAGACCATTAAAATACCACACTGAGCCATGATGGTTCCCACAAATCAAAGTTAGTTAAAACTGAGAATTCCAACACTCGGAATCAACATTTCTGCCAATATGTGTCTGTTTTCTTTCTTTAGATATAAGAAGTAATGAAGACAATATGTAGAAGTTGTTCAAAATGATGTTTGCAGATATTCTGCTAACAAACAAACAAACAGATGGGACTAAGAGACAAAGACATGAGACGTCCTGCAGATATGAGCGTTGTGATGCGGCTGCTCGGTCACAGAACTATGACTAACTCACTTTGTGACTGAGTTCAGATCTATGCTATGTTTTCATATGACAACGCAATGAGCTCATTATGACACATTATCTCAACATTTTACAACGCGGAATATTGACTCGTTGCCATATTCATATGACATGAATGACACTTTAGATGTTATCATGTTTATGCATGTTTATTTTCACTCAACATCCACAGGAGAGTCGATCGTGTCAGTTTGAGTCTGACAGATGAAGAAATGATGATGTAGTTTGTTGGCTGTTGTTTCCTCCACCTGCTGTCGAGCTCAGCAGAAACACTATAAAAACAGGCTGTTTGAATAAAGGCTGCACTTTGTTCTCATGCACAACTTCCTGCATTTTGAAATGACGTCACATCAGGTGCATGTTGACGTGTTGGTCAGGTGTGTAAACAGAGCAGAGCAGCTTCACTCTTCCTGCTGCAGACAGCTCCAAGTGCGCAGCTCAGAAATCCCCTCACACACACACACACACACACACACACACACACACACACACACACACACACACACACACACACACACAGGATCCGCTTATCTCATCGTTAAGGCGCGTCACGGTCTACGTCACCTGTGTCAAAACAACATCAATGGACGACACGCGCGCATCACAGTGACGCGCGCCGACACACCGACGGATACATGTTGAAAACGCTCGTGTACGCGCGCGCGCATGTCGCAGCTAACATCTACACACGAGCGCGCGGACACGCGGACACATGCACGCGGCTCGTATCGACAGTAAAAGTTACGGAGCTTCACGTCAAACGGCCTTTTTTCAACGCACGCGGGCCGTTTGCGTGAATCCGCCGTGAATCCCGCACGTGCACGGCGACGCACTTTGCGTTTCTGGAGGGGGGGTGGGAGGGGGGAGGGAGGAGGTCCAGCCAGAAGCGTCAAAGTTTGGCTGAACGTAGCGAGACACGGACAGACAGACAGACGGACTCGAAGCTCACCTCGTCCTCGGCTCCTCCGCTTCCGGATCCACCATGACAGCAGCTCCCCGCCAGACCGATCCGCCTCCGACCGGAGCAGCAACACGGAACTGGTCCGCTCCGATCTGCCCCAGTCCGTCCAGCAGGCAGGCGGGAGGGCAGCACAGAGCGGCGGTGGGCGGGGAGCCAGCCGCTGCAGGCAGGCAGGCAGGCAGGCAGGCAGAGAGGGAGGGAGGGAGAGAGAGAGAGACAGGCTGCAGACAGAGAGGGAGGGAGGGAGAGAGACAGGCTGCAGATAGGCAGGCAGAGAGGGAGGGAGAGAGAGAGAGAGACAGGCTGCAGACAGAGAGGGAGGGAGGGAGAGAGACAGGCTGCAGACAGGCAGAGAGGGAGGGAGAGAGAGACAGGCTGCAGACAGGCAGGCAGAGAGGGAGGGAGAGAGAGAGACAGGCTGCAGGCAGAGAGGGAGGGAGAGAGAGAGACAGGCTGCAGGCAGAGAGGGAGGGAGAGAGAGAGAGACAGGCTGCAGACAGAGAGGGAGGGAGGGAGAGAGACAGGCTGCAGACAGGCAGGCAGAGAGGGAGGGAGAGAGAGAGAGACAGGCTGCAGACAGAGAGGGAGGGAGGGAGAGAGACAGGCTGCAGATAGGCAGGCAGAGAGGGAGGGAGAGAGAGAGAGACAGGCTGCAGACAGAGAGGGAGGGAGGGAGAGAGACAGGCTGCAGACAGGCAGAGAGGGAGGGAGAGAGAGAGACAGGCTGCAGACAGGCAGGCAGAGAGGGAGGGAGAGAGAGAGACAGGCTGCAGGCAGAGAGGGAGGGAGAGAGAGAGAGACAGGCTGCAGACAGAGAGGGAGGGAGGGAGAGAGACAGGCTGCAGACAGGCAGGCAGAGAGGGAGGGAGAGAGAGAGAGACAGGCTGCAGACAGGCAGAGAGGGAGGGAGGGAGAGAGAGAGACAGGCTGCAGGCAGAGAGGGAGGGAGGGAGAGAGACAGGCTGCAGACAGGCAGAGAGGGAGGGAGGGAGAGAGACAGGCTGCAGGCAGAGAGGGAGGGAGAGAGAGAGACAGGCTGCAGGCAGAGAGGGAGGGAGAGAGAGAGAGACAGGCTGCAGACAGGCAGGCAGAGAGGGAGGGAGAGAGAGAGAGACAGGCTGCAGACAGGCAGAGAGGGAGGGAGGGAGAGAGACAGGCTGCAGACAGGCAGGCAGAGAGGGAGGGAGAGAGAGAGACAGGCTGCAGACAGGCAGGCAGAGAGGGAGGGAGAGAGAGAGACAGGCTGCAGGCAGAGAGGGAGGGAGAGAGAGAGACAGGCTGCAGGCAGAGAGGGAGGGAGAGAGAGAGACAGGCTGCAGACAGGCAGGCAGAGAGGGAGGGAGAGAGAGAGACAGGCTGCAGGCAGAGAGGGAGGGAGAGAGAGACAGGCAGGCAGAGAGGGAGGGAGAGAGAGACAGGCTGCAGGCAGAGAGGGAGGGAGAGAGAGACAGGCTGCAGGGAGAGAGGGAGGGAGAGAGAGAGACAGGCAGGGAGGGAAGGTGAGAGACAGGCTGCAGGCAGGGAGACAGGAGGCAGGGCTGAAACTGAGGGTGGTTGTGTAACTGAGTGACACTCTTGGCCTACAACACACCCGATCACACACACACACACACACACTGAAACCGTCTGCTGTGATGAACAAGCAAAATGTTGATCTAAAATAAACCAGATCAAACGAGCCTGATGACATCACAGACATGTACATATGTAACAATGCATATAAACACATTTATATCTTAGTGTCACTTATAAGCGGTGATGAATGAATTTCATGTCATGTTGGTGAAAACGTTTCTCATCTGTTCTAATAAAATCACTAATTAATCATGTTTTTCAGTCTCTCGATGATCTGAGTCAATATCTGAGTTATTGATGCTCCACAGAACATTTATTACTTCAGTTTGATGTTTTATTCTGGTGATCAACAGAGGACACGACATGAAACCTTTCTGTCATCGTCTTGAGATATTTCACTGATGCTCGATTCTCATTCATTACGTTCGGATTCTCATGTGTCTCATTGATCGAGACGTAATGGAAACATCTCAGCTGCACTGTCTTTAATGGGAGCGTCAGGCTGATGACGGAGCCCGGAAAACTTTAAAGAGGACGTTGAAGAAAGTTGGCATTTATTGAGAAAAAGACGAATGAGTCCAGTGAAGCGCCTCACCTGACCTGACCTGAACACCTGCCCAGGTAAGAACAGCTTCAAAATCATCCGAGATCATTTCTCAGTTTCTGCTGACGTCACAGTTTACCTGCTGTGTCGCATCGATGAACGCATCATATTTAATAACAGGTAATTTACTGAAGATCTATTTCACATCTCTTCCTCCATCAGCCCGACGTAATGATGCCGATCCCCCCGACATCCCACAGCAGGTGAAACACTTTCACTTTAATCCACGAAAACAAGTTTAACAAGCTTAGGTTATTTATACAACCTGATTGATAATTTATCAGAAATGAATAATTAAAAATCGCTGTTAATGTTGGAGACGAGCAGCGTCCTCACAGGCAGCTTCAGTCCAGCTGCCTTCGTCCTCCTGCACGTTTGTGTTTTTATTAAATTATTATATTCTTCTTATTATTTGATAATTAAATGTCTCAACAGCTGCTGGATGGATTGTCATGACATTCGGTTCTGAGTGTGATCACTTATTTGTTGATCCCTTAACTTTTCATCAAAATGAAATAAATCAAAATAAATAAGGCAAAATTTTTAATTTGTCCAAAACTTTGGTTCATGATCAGACACACGTCCATCAGCTGCTTGTACTTTGTGTTTTGCTAATTTCAAATGTAGCCTGATAAGGTGTTCAAAATTGAAGCCCTGCCCTTCAAACTGTTACCGGCTCTCCTCCTCCTCGTGTCGCGCTCTGATGTGCAGTCGAAGTCAGGTGACGTCGTATGAAGAGCGAGAAGAGTCGGCATGTGGAGGAGGCCGGGACTTTCACCCAGGAGACCAGGGGTCATGTGTTACACCAAAAGTCAATGTGGACTTATTTTTAAACTTGTGCAACAAACTTCTTTAAACCCAAACCGCGATCTTTTTCCTAAACTGAGCAGTGTTGGTGCTTGAAAGCAGATTCCGGCTGCTGTATTCGATGAGTTGGAGAAGGAAACATGTTTTTGTCCGTGTGTCAATGCATTTTATCTGTACATGCACCTGACACCACTTCCCTTCTTGTTGGCAGGAATAAAGAGCCCAAACTTCCCACCTCTCTCAGTTTTCTTACTTTGCTTCGAGCAGACTCACACATCAGGGGCCTCTGGAGGGGAAGCTCAGTCCTCGGTGACATCAGCCTGTGGGATATGACCTCTTGTTTTGGGAAGTGGAATTTATCACCATGGTTACACAGTCCCGCTCGCACTGTCCTGCACATTGTAAAGTCCAAAACGAAAAATTTTGCTCTGCAGTGATTTCAGTAAAAATGTGACGGGATCTGCTCCCAGAGGTGGCAGCTACTTCTCATTAAAGCCGTCCCATACTTCATGCATTATCTCTTTTCTGCCGGACGACTTGACGAAACAGGAAGAACGCCTGTTTTCAAGAAGAGGAACTTGCTCGCTCTATTTTTTTTACCTTCTCGTTGCTGTGATGAGGCAACAGCAAACAGGTCGTCTCCTGTGAATGATGCAAACAGGTCGAAGTGAAACGAGAAGGATCATGAAAGTGAAACTGGGAGTGTGATGGAAATGTGTTATTGAAGTATAAAATGTTGATTGTATGAAACCAAAACATAGAAATAGTTCAGTTTTCTGCAAAAGCTAAAATAACAACGTAGAGGTGACGTGAAAAAGCAACACAGAAGGTAAAGACCGCAAAAAATGACAAATATGTTAAAGGAAGGAAACAGAGATAATGTCTTGATTCAGCATCACATGAACTGTGTAATTATTTTCTCTAAATGTGAGTTGATGTGAGACCACATAGCTTTAGGTGCATGTGGAAAGAAAATCAAATCAGAATTAAGTCAAATAAACTAAGAATCGTGCCAATGAAATAATAAAAACACATTTTTAAAATTCACATATTTCAAAGTTTAGTTACTGCGACAAACATCTTTACTTGTACTTTTCGCTCTCATTCGACCAATTATTGCTGTAAGGATGAGAGGAGCGAGGTTCATGCCAATCCAGATTAGAGTGCAATCTAGAAAAGAAGACAGAGAGAAAAGAGAGAGAGAGACAAGAGAGGAGGTGGAGAGGAGGTCAGGGGACGTGGGGAAGAGACAGATATGAAGAGCAAAACACACAGATATAGATGAAGTGATGAGAGGATGAGAAAATGGAAGAGAGAGAGAGAGAAGATGGAAGAGACAGATTATTCTGTGTGTTTAAGATAATGAGAGAAAGAATGAGAGCGAGGAAGATAAACGTGGTGGAGGAATTGAGGGCAGAGCTCAAATGAAGATGGAAAAACAAGAAGAGGAAGAAGGTCAGGATCCAGATTCAGTCGATGGATTTCAAAGAAGAAGAGAAAAATTAAGACAGCTGCGAAGAAAGAAAAGAAGATACAGACTGAGGAAGATGAAGGAGCGATAACATGTGTGACAGAGACTGAGCTGGATGGTTTTTAACGTAGCAACAGTTTCACCAGTTCGTATTTTTATCTGTTTATTTAAATCACACGAGCGTCAGACTTCATCTGTCGCGTCTACGTAGATACAGCAGCTAAATATATACGTATCATTTTTATAGCTGTGTGTGTGTGTGTGAGAAAGTGTGCGTATGATTGTGTGTGTTTCTATTATTTATTATAAATTTGCCGGATTACTCTTTTCTATTGCCGTCACACAGATATAACGTTTACAGTCATAGCTCAGTCTCAACAGTCACTAATCAGCACTAAACACGACATAATCAGTATTGAAGGTATTTTGTCATAAACTAAAACGAATAATGTGAAATTTTGGGAATCGACACAGTCATGAAAACGTGTTCTCGGGATTCTCTGGACGCCAGATTTCAGAGTTGAGGAGAGATTGAGATTCATCGCAACCTCATAGTGGCATTTCATTCAAATTGAACAATTTAGGATGAGTGAAGATCAGAGATGAGCAACGAGAAGAAAACATGGATCTACTTTAACTTAACAATCTTCCTCAGTGCAAATATGAATAGTGGAACGAGTCCCGAGCGAAGCGTCCGTCTCGTCGTGTCTCTCGTCTCCGGCAGGATCTCAGGGTGTTTCTGTGCCCTACATTCGGCGCTGGCGACCATCGCTTTATATCCTCACTCGACAGGAATGTGGATCGACTTCTGAACCCCCAATTACTGACCACCGCTTCATGAATTCCCCTCTCCTTCTTTCCTTCCTTCCATCCTTTCTTTCTCTCCCTCCTTTCTGATGTTCTCCTCATTTTTCTCTTTCAGCCCTCAACTCTGTTTTCTTCTCATTATCTCTGCCAGGTTTTTCCCTCTCTTGCTTTCTTTTTTCTTTTCAACTCGAAACCTCTAATTTGAAGTTTTCCCCCTCTGCTCCTTTCCTTCTCTCTACCCTCGTCTCTCTCTCCACCTTCCCCTCCTCTCGGTCTCAGTGGCTCCTTCGGCAGGTTCCCGACCGACCGACTGACTCATCCTCCGTCTTCATTTCACTTTGAGTGACTCATTGTTCTCCCTGCATGATTCACATCAGTCGCATTCAGAGAAACACTTTCGTACTTACAAGCAACGCCAGGAAGCGAAGAGACTTTAAACACATGCAAATCTAAACAGCTTCAGTTTCATTACAACCAGAGCTTTCGACTCAACCCGTCTACTTCTGTTCTGTGTTTCTGTCCCTCACAAACGTGGGCTGATGACAACATTTATGTAACTTGGATCCTCGTGGTTCTGTGGACAAAAGTACCTCTAAACTACAGAAGAGACACTTTGCCTTTCTGGTAAATCTGGTAAATATTCCAGCATGAAGTCGAGCTGAGGTCGACTTTAAACAGCAGGTGGACCTGGTTGTAGATTCTTCTCATCCAAGAAGCTTCTTCAGTTCGGAACGAGACAGTTTCGAGATTCGATGGATGAGTGTTACATCAAACAAATATTTTCCGTTAAATATTTCATCGACTCGGGGAAACCAAAAGAGACAGCTGGGCCGCATCAGGGTCTCTGGTTTCTGAGAGCATGAAACTTAAAAGGCATCACTGTGAAAGCAGGAGTTTGCTTGGTGTTTCTTATCATTGTGCATCGACACATAGAGAATCTGCTCTCAGTACAGAAACAGGACTGAAAGATCCATTTCATTAAAACAAGAAGACAAGAAGAAAAACTCTTCTGTTCTCTTGATTTTAAATCTGATTGATTGGCAGCTGCCAGTCACCGATGTGCCTGGATCAACTGGACAGACACTTAAACCCCAGATTAAAGGTAGATAAGTGACCGAGGGCAGAAAATAAAAGGATGCAAGAAGAATCAGAGTAAATGATCATTAATATGTTGCAGTTGCATTTGTTTCAGGTTCTTGTTCCTCTGACGGAGAGGTGTGCACTTTCCAGTCGTCATGCATTTAGGTTCATTCTGAGACTCCGGTGGTTGTTGGCATTAATACACCCACAGAGGATAATCACAGTGAAATGATCAGCGACTTATATTCATCAGCTCTCAGAAAAAAGAAGCACCTGTTACAATCACTTCTTATTCAAGGTATTGAAATGTGTGATTTCTGATGACATTCGATCTGCAGCTCTGTTTTCGAACAGATGTAACGCATGAATGCACTCTTACACTCTCGATATGCTTTTAAGAAGAATGAATAAAACGTGAGATGTGGAATTTGTAATAACTTTCTACATCAAAAATTAAACTGATTATTTAATTTGTGCAAAGGCAGCTTTTCCTCCAAAATAAAGACTTTTGGCATCTGTTCAAAGTTTTGCTCCAAGTCATTTAGCTCCAGTCTCCAGTCTGCGGGACGTGTCCCGCCCCATGGACGCAGCAGCTGAATGGCAGCTGAGTCAGAAAATACCAAACTGGGATTATTTTCAGGGTGTGATGGGCACCAGCGCAGCTCACACTCGCACACACTCGACCAGTTTCCTTCACGATGGTGGTTGATCTGAAGATTACTGAGACAGTTATCTGACTTGAATCTCTCCTCTCGTGTTTCTTTCATGCTTGTTCACATCAACACTTTAACAGGTTTATCACAGGAGTAAAACAGGAGTGAACGGAGCAGGAGGAGGACGTGGTTCTGCTCCACTCGATGATCACTTCAAAACAACTGACTCAAGGGAATTCTGGGTAAAAGGAGCCTGTGGAGTAAACAAACCTCTCGTAAAGAAACAAAGGTTTCTCATCCTCCAGGTCGAACTAATGTCCTGAATGTAGTTGTTTATTTCCTCATTGTTTGCTAAGGAATTCCTTAGAGCCTTAAAACGCTTTTAGTAAGAAATGTCATTGTTTAGGTTTATTTCTTAAAAACAAAACTTCACTAAAACAAGTCCAACTCACATTTTACAAAGAAAAAACTCATGTCGTCATCTCTGCTCTGTCAGTGTGTCGTTGGAATGAACCCGAGTTATTCTTTGCTTTGTTTGGCACTAACCTCAGGTTCGTGTCACCTGACAGGCGTTTTTCTCCGGCACTGCATCGCTTTATTATTCTGATCGTTATTAGCTCTCCCGTCTTTAACCTTGAACCCGAGGATCAGAGCTGATCCCTCTGAAGCTGCTGTTTGGTGTCGGCGAGCCTTTCCTCACCACACGGCCTCTGACGCCCCGTCCCTGCGCCCGCTCCACCTGTTCATGGCGAGCAGTTGGCATTCTTGTGGACATGAAACCACACCCACACACACACACACACACACACACACACACACACACATGCCTCAGGATTGTTCCCCTTATGTCTGGTTTAGCACCGGCCTGTGTTCACAGCATGTGGAGCAGCAAATCAACTGCATGTCGCTGCAGCGTCCACTCAACTAAAAAATGATTAAGATGATTAAGGTTTTTAAATGTCCATCTTGATACAATCATGCTCATATGTAGATTGAATAAGTGACTGGTTTCTGCAATAATTCCTTTTCTCAGTCCTCAGTTTGTGTAAAAATACATTGAAACGATCAGCTGAAAATTTTATACACATTTCAAAAATATGTAGCAGAAATATTTGCGTCATATCTTTACTTTACTTTACACGACGTAACATTAATGGAAATGTTCATGATTGAACACCAGTGTGAAAAGGAGAGATGATGGAAACAAGAAACAGCTGTTCATACGAGCAGCTGATGTTTTAAGACTAACGAACTGTTCTGTGTTTTCCTCCACAGCTCGACTTTACTTTTAACTTTGTTTGAGGCATGAAGGATATTAAAGGCAGATTATGGATTGTCTATCATCGGGGTGTCAGACAGAAATAACTTGTATAGGATGTTTATGCAGCGGTGTGTGTGTGTGTGTGTGTGTGTGTGTGTGTGTGTGTGTGTCTGGTTACAGCAGGTGCTGGTTCACTGCACTTGAACTTTGCCCCCACTTTTATGAGGATGATCACAAGGACACACATGAAACCACACACACACACACACACACACACACACAGTTACCCTGTGACCTTGAGCAGTGAATCTCTCTGATAAGCAGCTTTTCTGGGCGTCCATATGTGCTGATGTCTGCATGTTTACATGTCGGTGATGTTGTGTGTGTTTGTGTATGTGTGTGTTTGACACCTGTTCTTAATCTCAACACATCTCCAGTATCTTAAAGAGCCTCATTACTGCCATCAAGCTCTCTGTGTCTATTAATACACACTGAGACGCTTCGCTCTTTTAGTGCTCACACAGGAAGTGTTTACGGTGCGGGGGGGGGGTCAGAGGGACGGACCAGCAGCTCGGATCCCGACAGACTCTGCACACTGTCAGAAACTGAGCAGCAAAACACAGTATGTCCACTTGCAGACACACGAACATGCAGGTGGAGCGAACTGGAGCGATGAAGCTGATGATGTTTCCTCCACCACGTCCGTCTTTATCAGGACACTTCTGAAAAACAGAAGCTGTGTTCAGGTTTTGATTCATTTTAAAGGGGGCTTGTTTGCAGTTAATGATCTCATTGTTGAAATGCAAATAAAGTTTCACACAGTCGAGACATTCACGGTGTTGCACTCGCTTGTAACGATGTGAAGCGGCAGTTGTAGCTGTGTGAAGAATAGAGAGAATTACACGCCGCGACTCGACCGACCAATCGCTGCGTAAAGCCAACACAAAAACAGCCGCAGACCTAACTCATATTAGCATCCGGCTAATGTCGTCTTTTTATCTGCAAGCACCAACATATTGGTTTGTTTACGTCGCTCCCGTCAGCTCAGCTGTCAATCAAACACACTGACCTGCCCATTCACAGGTTCACAAGCTAAAGGAAAGTTTATGTTTCAAAGATCAGTTTTTTTTCCATTTAGTCATAAAAATAACATTTAGATGAGCATTAATCTGTTTGTCGTGTTTGCGTCGCCTGATGAATCTCAGTCCAACGTTCTCTCTCCTTCAGTTCTGTGTTTGTTCTCCATGTTCAGCAGCTGCTCCCTGACTGCGTCCGTCTGCTGCGACCAGCCTTCATTCATCGTTGATCTCCTCTGTACTGAACGTGTAATAAAGAACAACATAAATGTCTTTTCCCTCTCATGAATCTGAGCTGAAGCTCTTCAGCGTCGGAGCGGAGCCGCTGATGAACGTGTTAATGAGCCTGAGTCATAATTTTGAACAGTGAAACTGTTTCGGCCTCAGTGTTTCCCAGTGGTTCAACACAATAATGTTGCCTGGCAACAAATAAGTTATTTTCCAGTAAACCAAGTTTTGGCCGCTGCTGCTTAGCAACAAACTTTATTTCCATGAGTTATTTCCTGGAGGGAACACCTGAACCGACAGGTCCCGAAGCATCTCTGAGCATCGGTGTCGGAGTGAAACCGCTGATCTGGTCTCACGGTGTAATGACACAGCTGTGATGCTGAGGCTGAACTCGTTTTAACAGCTGATGATTTTAAACATCCACAGCTTCATTATTGCTTTGATTGTGTTTTATGTTCCAGACCTGAAAATGTCAGAGAGACGTTTGTGACTGATTTTACTAAAACAGAAGCTTCTGCCTCTCAACAGCAAAAGTTCAGTTCAGTTTCAGTTTGCTTCTTTTTCCAGTCCAAAGCTTTACTTCCTGCCCGGCTGGATAAACGGCGCCGCACCGCTTCATTGGCACTGAATGTAAATCCTGAGGCTCCAAAGCATCTTACGTGAACATGACTGAGCATTATCTTTCCAGCAACATAAGTTTCTCGTCACATTTTATCACATCCCATTTCTGCTGTCGTTCGCCTCCTTCCTGTCTCTTCTGAAAAATGTGCGGCGGCGTGACAAATTACCTTTAAACCTCGTCCCTGTCAGAGTTACAGCTCTTTCAGACAGATGGATGGAGGCCGCTCGGGGCCCAGGGGCCCGCGGGCGCCTGTCAGAAAGCAAACAGCGTTGTGAATTACGACCGGACGGTTTGTCTCTGTGAGTGAAGGATTATCTTCATACGATGACACACTCGTAAACAGGGCCGGGGCCCCGCAATCGATCTCACAGATGCAGCCCCCCGAATGAGGATACTGGGTGAGAGGAGGATTTACGCTGCTAATAATAGAGTAAACTAGATATATCCAGAGAAGGAATTCTGCCCAGGGCCTATTTATAATTACAGAATCCTATGATGTATCCCTCTGGGTTTAACACCAAACCAGTCTTAGACTACCGGCACAGCGCTGACCAGGCTGCACAGCAACTCACCACACACACACACACACACACATAAAGATAGTGTCATCTTCACACTTTCGACTGCTGGCAAATATGAGAGCAGGATCTGAGGTGTGTGAGGGAGCGGCAGCTGAAACACAGGGGACTTTATTCTGGTGAGCTGTTGGTGCCAAGTGCTCATTGCCACAACACGATCCGGCTGTTTGTGACGGAGCTGTCGACGGAGCGATTGCAGACGCCATCACTGCACAAAAATACAGGAATAAAAAGTTTTCATTCCTCTTCATAATTTACGGCCAGTGCCGCTGATGTTAGAGAAAGTTTCACTAGCACCAGGTGAAACCAGCAGCCGCTGCCCTGGTGGGACGTCGTCCACCGACAGAGACCGGAGCGTCTCCATCATGGGTCTGTTCTCGACTCCTCTATCAGCACTGGCTCTGTTCGTGCCGGAGCAGCTCGTCTCTCTGAAAAATGAAACTCACCTGTGAAAGCATATAAATATCAATATCTATTGGTTGTCTTCTTCAAATTTATATCTGAAGTAGTTGGAGAGAGAGAGAGAGGAGAAGAGGGAGGGTTTCATAATTTCTGTTTTTGTTGTTGGACAGTTTGAGATTTGGTTGCAGCCTGTAAATATGTTGTTAACGACACGGTCACAGAGGAGGCGTCTGTCATCACACACGAGTGATCTGTGAATTCAATATGCTCCAGAACAAGTTTAGTAAAACGAGTGTAAATCATTGTTTGTGGCTCCTGAAGATGTTCTGCTTCTCAAATGTTTCCTGTCGACTCTAATAAACTCAGTCAGAATCAGTCTGAGTCTGCGCCCTGATTTATTACGGCCGAAACTTCGATTCGGTCCAACCTCGTCTGGAACGAAGGAGTGGAAGTGTGGCAGGTTGGAGGTGATCGTGATCCTGAGGCAGAGGGAGAACGAAGTCTGAAGTTCAGCTGCAACGACGGCTAAACGACAATCTGCTGGAGAGAAGATCCACAGGATGACGGACTGATGAGGCTCAGGTGTGCAGGTGGAACCAGGCCAGGGGGAGGAGGGAGCAAGCCAACAGACAGACAGACAGACAGACAGATGGGCATACAGGTAGACGGACAGACAGACAGGTAGACAGACAGACAGACAGACAGACGGACATACAGGTAGACAGACATACAGACAGACAGACGGACAGGTAGACGGACATACAGGTAGACAGACAATTAGACAGACAGACAATTAGACAGACAGACAGGTAGACGGACAGGAGAGAACAGGAAACACAAGGTGGGGTCATAACTAATAAGGATACAAAAATCAAGCTTTTAGCTAAAAACCTTAACTACAAATTTCCTAACAGCGTCTGATAATCACAACATCACCATCATGTTCTCGTCGTGATTCCTCTCATCGTGTCCCGGCTGTGCTTTAAGTTCGACACACATTCTGCCCTTCGTGCTGTCGTGCACTTAAACCCGGCTCGATGTGAAAGCGGCGCGCTGCACCTCTGAAGGCCCGCGTCAAAAAACATTTCCCCCTTTTACCATCTATTTCAGTCACAAGGTCAGTTTCAAAAATAGCTCACAGCTACGAATTGACTTTGAGAGGAGCTGTAGGATCAGACATCGACGACACAGCTGCACGAATCTGAGTCAGTTCGGATGTGAAAGAAGAGCGAAAATAAGCCAAGCGCCTCTTTTCCATTCACGTGAACCTTTTCATTACACACATATTATTATCATGTGTGTATTTCTGTAACTCTGATTCTTCTTGACTGGTAATTTCATTTTTGTTATATTATCTTTATTGTTCTGTATCTTCTGATCAGGTCTCACACAACAATCTGAAGTCTGTCAAACATGATAAAGTTTGTATTTTAAATGTTCATAATAATTCTGGATGTAAACACGTTAACATCTGCCCCACTATATCATCTACATTATTTTAGTCTGCACGCTGCTGATTTTAATTTCACTTCAAATCGTCATATTGCAAGAATAAGATTTAGATTTCAAAAAGTGTAAGCATTGAAAGTAAAAAGTTTTAAATCCCTTTGTACTTGTGCAATAATAATATGTCTTTTCACACCAGACGTCTTCAGTCTCTCGCTCCTGATTGGTGAACGGTGAGCTCACGCAGCTCGTGACCGTCACATACCATCAGGTGTCATCGCCGGCCGAGCGTGTGCTGTACATGGCTCTGAGATGTGTGACATGCAGTTTGACCACATTGAACAGCAGGAAAAAAGCACCTGACATGACGTTAGCCGCCGCCAGCTGTCAGTCAGACGGCCCGGCATCCTGCTGACCTCTGACCTTGATCTGTGATCGGCTGCAGCGCAGCGACAGGACGGTTGGAAGTGCGACTATTTATTTCTCAACCGTGAACCCGTCGCCTCGTGGTGATGTCACTGCATGTCTGTGGCCACATGCTCAGCGTGACGCTCCCAAAGACTGACGACGTTTGAGAAGGTGAATCACTCTGTCGCTCAAAGAGGAGAAAATCCAGTTCACTGAAAAATGGCATTAACCTTCATGTGCTTTGGGAAAATGGGATTTTCTTTTCTATAAAATTACACAAATGTTTGTATCATCTCTTTCAGACGCTGCTTTGCTCAGTGTTTCCTGGGAAAGAGAAAAGAAAAAGAAGATGAAACATTTATATTTCAGATTCTGATAAGTTTGCAGTTTGTCTCTTTGTGACGTGTGCGTTCATATTTTCTTAAATATCAAACATGTTCAGTTTTCCACAAATGAAGAACTTATGTCTCTTCATAATCACAAACCTGTTTTGTTTTGTCATTTCCAAAATTTGATAAATCTTTGCAACACACAGTTTCTTTGATAACTTAAATGTTTATATTTGTTTTCACTTCTAAATAAATGATTAAGAAACTCATGTTGTTCATCGTCTTCACATGTAAAGAAGCTGATAAAGCACAAAGAATGGGAACAGAATCAACAGTAGTGATGGTCCGAACTATAAAACTTCATTCCTACATTTCTTTGACATTTCATCCCATTAAATTCTCATCATCTCACAAATGTGAAAACCATCAGATTGTCAGGCAGAGTGACGCCTCTTCCTTCACCTCCATCTCTGCTTGGTGACACAGAGAAGCCATCAGCAGCCCAAACTGGGCAGCAGCGATGGAGGGAGGGGGCCGGGTGGGAGATGGGGGGAGATGTTGCTGCCGCTGAGCACATGAGGACAGTAATGTGATCTGAGCCGGGGTTTGACGGGTCCATATAAGAGACTGCAGGCAGAGACAGACGGAGAGACACTGACCGTCACAGCGGGAACCAGTGGACTTAAATCTACCTCCAGTTCCCCACAGCGCTCTTCAGATATTTCTCGTCAGGAAGAATGGGGCTGCACAGTGTCGAGGAGCTGGTAAGATGAGTGTGAATGTAAATGATGAGAGGGACAGAAAGGAGCTGCAGGACTTTTATTCTTAAAATAAGAATAAAACCACATGGAATGGAAATTTTCTTCTTATCAAAATGAGAAGCTACAGAATTGATTTTGTTGAAAAATTCACATTTATTTTCTCTCATTCACTTGAGAAGGATCTGTTCATACAAAAGATCCTTCTTTCCTCTGGTTTCAATTCTTAATGATTCTGATTCTGATTAATCAATTTTAAAAATTTGTTGAACCAAATTCTTCACATACTGAACTAAGTAAATGTGTGGAAAAACCGATGACGCCTCGAATGAGTCGACTGTTGAGAATTTCTTGGACAGATTTTAATAGTTTAAATCATTAAGGTAATTCAAAACCAAAGTGATTTCACTTCAACACTTTTTATTTAAGATCTTCATTGAGGCGTCTCTTCCCTTGTGATTCACCATCAGGCAGAATGATTCCTGGACTATAATCAGTCTAAGTGATTACATGAGTGATTCAGCAACACATAAACAGTTGTAGCTCGTTAAAGAGTTGGACTGTGTGTGTGTGTGTGTGTGTGTGTGTGTGTGTTGAAGCTGTGGTGTGTTTACATTCCTCCGTTGGCGGCAGGATTTGGCTCGACGGCGGCTGAAGCTGAGCTGTGGGCCGACACAAATGGAAAGCTCTCCTGCTGAGCTCAGATTGAGACATTCGTGTGAGAATATGTTAACTCTCAACCTTATCTTTGCTTCTTCATGTAGGATCTCCTCAGCGTTGAGTCGGACTGTTGCTGTGTATTATTGAATTTTCCTGACTCAAAATATAACAGCTCAGCATTAAGACAGAGATTTAGACTTTCAGGATCTTTTCATGAAAACACAGAGGGATCTCTTCTGGTGTTTTATTTCTCCTCTGTGACGCTTTCTTCTCTTCTTCAGGTGTCCGGCAAGAGGTCAGAGGGCAAAGAGGCCGACGACTTCCAGGGGGGCGTGTACGAGGCGGCTGTCAATCAAGAGAAGCAGGATGACCGCAGGTCCCACAGGGAGCTGGTGGGCGGAGACCTGTCGGAGGAGAACGACAGCGGCGGCGAGCAGGAGGAAGTGAGCGTGGCAGCTCTCAGTGTAAGAACACACAGACGGCAAGAACTGAGCTGCTGCCTCAAACCTCCAGCGCAAGTTCGATTTAATCCTTTCTCTGCTATTTGGAATGGAAATATTTTAAGGAACAGCTGTTGTTTTATCAGTGACCTTGCAGGAGCAAAAGTGAGAATTAGAAGATGGAGCAGTAAAGTAGTTTCGGTACTAACAGTAGAAATAGTAGGAATATTAGTTTAGAAGTAAAGTGAAATAAGCAATACCACAGTACAACAAAGTTCTGCATTGATTGATTGTACTTAAGTAAGAGTACAGAAGTATTATCAGCTAAATGTACTTGACATGCAGAATTCACTATGTCGCTGTTATATCATTACATCATTGGATCAGGATTATTGATGCATTAACATGTAAGTACTTTGATGGTGCAGTTTTTTGAGGTGGAGCTGATTTATGTTCTTCCACCTTCATTTTTCATCAGTTCCTCACGATCTTGTTTTCATACAAACCATATTTTTTATTAAGGGAAACACATCAGTGTAAATGCAGTGTTTTATGTCCAGTGATTGAATAAAAGAAAGGAAGATGCTTCTCAAATGAAGTTTCTGCTTTTGCTGTTGTTGTTGTTGTTGTTGTTGTTGTTGGTGTTGTTGTGCTGAGGTCTTCTGTCTTCTCGCTGCCCGGACAGACGGATAAAAGCGGCCGGCTGAAGTTGGAGACGGTGGACGACCTGTTCAACATCCTGCAGCTGAGGAAGAGGAGAAGAGAGAGAAAGACTCCCATCCACAAGAAACAACAACCAGAACCTGAGACTGTGGTAAGATTGTTTTAATGATCGACGCCTCGTTCTCCCGACTCAGCAAACAAACATTTAACTTAACTTTTCATGAGAGGAACATACATATATATTTGTTGAAGTTCTTCAACCTTAGGTGTTTTATACCACAAATGATAGTTTTATATTGTAACTCTGGGGATGACGCCTGATGTTTGAAGGAAAAAAGCTCTGTTCACATGTGACCACTTCTGTTGTAGAAATCTGCAGGAGAGGCGAGCTGCCTTAAATTTAAGAGTTACATGTAAAAACGCTTGAAATATGTTTCAGCTAAAAATCATTACCATTATCCATTATCATGAACCTTTCAGCCAGAGACTGTGGACGAGCAGCTGTTTCTGACGGCAGCGATGGAGAACAAACTGCCTGTGGTGGAGAAATACCTGAGTGATGGAGGAAACCCCAACGTGGCCGACCATGTGAGTGTCTGCTTCTGTGTGTGGAAACATGGCAACCTGTCAAACTCATATTGAAATATATCATTTTTTGCAATTAATCAGCTGTATCAGTAAAGAAACTGTGGTTAAACTATTAGAAATGAAGCTTTTCAAATCGTGTCCAGTTCCAGAGAACAGCTCTGCACAAAGCCTCGTTCAAAGGACACGTGGAGGTCGTGAAGAGACTCCTGGAGGCCGGAGCTGCCATCGAGAAAAAAGACAAGGTGAGAGGTTGAAAAACTCGGCACTTTATTTCATGCTTTCATTCTCTCATGAACACACAGACGGAGCGTGAGTCTAACAGGTCGGTGTGTTTCAGCTGGAGGCCACGGCCGTCCACTGGGCCTGCAGAGGAGGCAGCCTGCCCGCCCTGCAGCTCCTCCTCGACCAGGGAGCCCGGCTCACCTACAGGGACAAGGTTGGTGAACGTGGAGGAGGGGTTACTACAGGTCACCTCTGCTGTCTGAGGAACACACATGAAGATACATGTTAGTTCTTATTCCCTGGTGGGCAACGAAGGCCAAACGATATGT
Organism: Holacanthus passer; assembly: GCA_025331565.1. Classification (NCBI taxonomy): domain Eukaryota; kingdom Metazoa; phylum Chordata; class Actinopteri; family Pomacanthidae; genus Holacanthus; species Holacanthus passer. Next base: position 2,366,455 of record JAFREQ010000090.1, on the reverse strand, counting down.
GCAGCTTATGAAAGTTGCCTACTTTGGCACCATCTAGTGGTGGAATTGTTAAAAGACACCACTGTCAATGGAAATGAACCGTGCCTTTAAAGTGTTGGTGACATTTCTGGGTGTTTTTCTTGCATGAATGAAGAAAGTGAAATGTTCTCTCCTCAGCTGCACAGCACTCCTCTCCACGTTGCGGTGAGGACGGGACACTGCGAGTGTGCCGAGCATCTCATTCACTGCGGAGCAGACGTCAACGCCAAAGACAGAGTAAGAGATCACTGCTCATCTTACAGCAACATGACATCACCTGCCGCAGGACGTAAAGCTTCAACCACACAAACGCCTGAAAAGCAGCAACATGTTGAGCTGCAGACTTGTTGTATTTATGCATGTTCAATCTCACATGAACAACATTAAATCCATATAGATTTTAGTTCAGCTTACAGATAAATCTGTGCATAATCTGCATCAGGAAATAACCACACACCTGTTAAGAGTCATTGTGGCAGAAGAGTTGTGGAGGAGCCGTCCATGTCAGCTGAAGCCTCGAAGCAATGTTTCAGTATATAGGCGACAACAAACTGAATTCAATCTAAACTCTGAGCACAAAGGACACATTCCTACGCAAATAATCAAAAAACATTTGCCCTGATACCTGTCACACTCTGATGTCACATACTGGTGATTACACAGGATGATCATCAAAGACAAAACACATCACGAGGTTTTTCTCACTCAGACTGATGCTGAATGTCTTTTCTCCTCTCGGCTGAAGGACGGAGACACGCCCATGCACGATGCTGTGAGAATCAACAGATTCAAGATGATCAAGCTGTTGATGATGTACGGGGCGAGTCTCAACACGAAGAACTGCGTAAGTCCTGAACAGCCCCGCGGCTCATATATGAGCTTCACTCATCCTCTGAACATGTATGTATGCATAGATATATGTGACATATGTGTGCAAGTGTATTCAGATAATTAGAGATAATATTTTCAAACGTTGACATCAACATATTCAGAGGCACAAACCTTTTCTGTCATTCGGGAACCGGCTGACTCGTGGTCTCAACTCAGTGTTTCCCTGAGGATGAATCCTGATGGTTTTATTGACCCCTTGACTTTTTAGATATTGTCAGAAAGGTGAAATCTTCCACTACTTCATAAAATCTGCAGGTTGCCAAAAATCATCTTGCCACCACTGGTGCAAAAGAACTCAACCCTACAACTGCAACAGGCAACAGTGTGTGAGAGTCGACACATCTGTAATCAGAAAAACCCAGCACAGCTGTGACAATTAGCAAGATACCAACGATAGTCTGGAATCTAAAATGCAGCCTCTCCCACCACTGGAGCTAAAGGCCGACTGAACTGTGCCGACTGTAACAACAGGGCTGAATCTACACACTTAGAGCTTCAGTTTTCCAGTTCTGATCTAAAATCTTATGTGTTTATTTCTCCCGTGCAGGACGGAAAAACTCCAATGGAGACGCTGTATTCATGGCAGAATGGAGCCAAGAGCCTCCTGTGCAACTTCAGCCAGGACAAACCCGACCAGTAGAACCCGACACATTCCAGCGAAAACGGGAATTCAACATGAGCTTCAGCCACAGGGTCTGCCGGCCTGTCCAACGTGGTAGAAGAGGGCAACGTCTTTTTCTAGTCGCTTCCATACTGCGGTTCATGACACAAGGATTTATTCATGCCTATTTATCCAGACAGGCTCGTTGACCCCCTCAGGAAATAACTGCCTTTAATCTGAAGTTGGCTCAGGGTGCTGAGAAATATCTTAACGAAGCATTAGAGAGCATTAGTCAACAAGACGCCTCATCCCTCTATACCTTCCCTCCCTTTATTCCTCATGTTTCAGGAATTTAATCTGGTGTCCTTCCAGACTTTCACCTGGCACGGTTACATTTTCTCATATAAGATAATAAACACACACACATCACGTGTACAGTTTTGTCACGTGGGAGACGGCAGCAGGGACTCGAAGGAGCCTTTGATCCACAATCAGGATGTTGTTAATAATGAGATTATTAGCACTGATAGATACATTGATCGCCAAATATTGCTGGACAATGTCTTTTACTTTAAGCTGAGTTGAAGTCAGCGATGATGCATTGAGATGATGACGTATTTATTGATTTATGACAACTGTCGGCAATCGATTTACCGGGTTTGATTGATTGATTTCAACACCATACGCTTAATACCTGAGTGTCTAGAGTGAGTTAGTTGGTTTTATGATTTTTTTATGGTCAGATTTTAAATAATTATATAAAGTTAGAATTTATTGATTTGAATTCACTAACTAATAGAAACAACTAGGAGGCGCTGCTTTAGGTTTTCCAGATGTTCATCGCCTGGTTCACACTTTCCTCGCAGACCCCCTGGATCAACAGTCTGTCCATCAATTCCAGTGTGAAACTGAAATTATTTATTTATATAAAATCTTTGCAGCTCAGTGAGAAATGACCTCCTGCTGCTGGGAGATGATGTGTGTTGTTATACTTAAACATTCAGGCGAGTATAACCAAGTTATTTGGTCTTTGAAAATTGAGACATGTGACAAGACGAAGTAAGTTTTTGGATCAGGCTGAGAAGAATCTCTCCACGTCTTCTATTCATGTTCTGCAGATTTAGAGGTTTTTAGTTTCTCAGGACAAGAGCAAACACCTGGACTGCAAAATGCACAGCTGCACCAGAGCTTGTCTCCTGCAGCGACATACAGAAGATATTTTGTTCCAGTGTTAAAACACACACACACACACACACACACACACTCAAAAGAGTGTGAGAGGGAAGAAGCTGAAAAGTCACTGTTGGTTCAGAGGATGTTGGACATGTGTTTATGTGGATAAAACAGGTCTTGATATGTGAACGGTAATTAGATTTATTTTTATCGTTAAAGATGTTTGTCATGTTGCCTTGTATTTATGCATTGATTGAATAAAACAGATTTTGAATTTAAGCTTTCTTTTACTGACAGATATGGAAAGAGAGAACTGATGTCAGCGAATACAAACTGGCCACTGACAGGAACCGTGTCCTCACTATGATCTGCAAGGTTTTGAGACAGAGCTCCACTGACACCAAGTACTTTGAAAAAGGACAAGAATTTTGTGCTCTGGGTTTAGTTAAACCAGCATCCATGATGGTATGGGGATGCAGAAGAGGCCACGGCATGGGTAGCTTACGCACCTGGGACCATTAATGCTGAACAATATATACAGGTTTTGGAGCAACATGCTGCCAAGTAGACGTCGTCTTTTTCAGGGAAGACCTTGGATATTTCAGCAAGATAATAACAACAGCATGGCTCCATAGTAGAAGAGTCCAAGTGCTAAACCGAAATCAAGTAATCAGCCCTGCTAGCACGTCCACATGCTATAAAACATATCATGAGTGAAATAAGCAGTCAGTGCCACAGCTGAGCATTTCTGCCGTGGAATTTCAGTGAACCAATGACAGCCTCAGAAACATGGATTCAAACAGTTGAGATTTTATGCATCACATACGTATGAAACAAATCCTAATTGGTTCTGTGGGGCTAAGGTGAAACGAGCAGGTATCAGAGAAGAAGCCAGGTGGAGCTACGAGTTTCACTATTGTCAAAACAACAGCAAACGTGTTCAGTTTTTGGTTGCAAAGCTGCAAAAGGAGAACTGTACTGAACTCGGTAGCCACTTTCCAGAGAACTGTTTACTGTTCAGGTGATATGTTTAATCACATATGTTAAACTGAAACCCAACACTGCTCCACCCACTTACCCTGGAGACGCGGTGAATACGAGCCAGCTAAGTAACTAAAGGCTAAGTTTATTTTTCTTGTGTTTTATTCAAGCCTGTGTGCAGCGCACCTGCAGAGTTACATGACGGCTCATGATTCAGGACATTTTATCTGACATGAGGGTGTTGAGCAAGAAAGTGAGAGCAAACGATCAGATAACTGAGCTGCTGAATTAATTGAGGTTGTGTGGTTGATGAGCAGTGTTGCAGCTGCAGGCGAGTGTTCAAGGGGCGGAGGTCGCTGGACACGGAGGCGGGTACTACTCATATCCATGCATGTTGCATGATTCTAAAAAATGTCATTTTCTAAAAATTCTAAAAATGCAATTTTGATGAACAGAGATGAGTTTTTAGGAGTTTGACCAAGACCAGGGGAGGAAAGTATCTGATATATGAAAAAGTCATGAATCCAAATATAACATTTTAATATATATTTCCAACCATGCTCTCCAAATGTCATTCACATGCAACTTTTCTACATTAAGGATATTTTTTAAGTGCTTGCAGATGTCAGGTCATTCCTGCATGTGTTTCATGATCTCATTAAAATACACTGCTGGAGCTCAGCTGAGGTTTTAACAGGCAAGTTGTGTTGTGATATTTCGACATCTTTCTTTCTATCTTTCTGTCTGAGACGGGGATACCACAGTCTGAGAGACAAGTAGCCATTTGTGTTCTGGTTCGATGCACTTCTTGAGTAAGAATGCATACGTCACATTTTGTTGTCTCAGAAAACTGATATAAGACATGTGGGAACTGTCACACATGCAAACGGGAGATGCTTCAGCGACAGTCTCTGCAGGACGAGAGTGAACAGCCTTTAAAGCAACAGCGTCCAGGTAGGAATGCATTGAACCAAATATCATTCTGTTTGAGTCTTTGCTCGTGTCTTATCCAAACCTGGAACCTAACCTCAGAAGCCTGCAGGGATTTAATGATCTAACAGAGAAGCTTTTCATGCAGTATTATGCAGCTGTGAACAGAGACTGTAAGATTCACCCATATTCTTTTATAGATCAGTACAGACTGATCTACTGATGCTCCTACTGTGGTCATTTCAATTTGTCACAATTCATTTTTTAATGCAAATTACAAATGCATCTACTGCTTGGAGATTATTTAGTTGAAATAGTTTATTCACATTTTCAAGTATTATTGCCTAATTGTATAGTATTTCCTTCAAGCTTTAACTTTGTCTTTATTGACAGAATCCAGAAATTACCAGCATATCACCTCTGAATGAAACCTTTTAAGATAAGGTATACCTTTATTTGCCCCCTGTATGCTGTGCTGGGCGAGGAATTACCTGGCCCACCACCAAAACACATTTCAACGTCAGAAAAATACTGATCTGCCACAACAAGCAACAAGCAACAGCTCATAGTTTTTGCCTTTTCATACTTCCTCCAAAAATAGTCAACAGACACAGAAGAAATTCCACAGAGTTCAGATCAGATAAGACAGAACTTTATTAATCCTGAAGGAAATTCTTTTGCCAGATTGTTCCAGAAATTACAGAAGCAATATAGGAAAATAGAATAATATACAACAATAGAGCATCCTAAAAATAAGTCACAGATGTGGATGAAAGCTTATGATGGTAAGTAATATTGCACGTGGACACGGTCATGAGAAGTAATATAAGAGTTGGACTGATGTGTGAAAAAAAGTGAAAAAAAGTTTCCTCTTACAGCCTAATTTCCACTAAATGACAGATTGCAGGAGCTTCTGCTGACTTGTGTTTACATGCTCATGACAGTTGTAAAGCCACCGTATGTGCAGCAGATTTGATGACAGAGTTCCATCATGTAAACCGTTACACTTTTCCCGTACTATAATTTGCAGAATCCTGAGCCGTTCTGCAAAGCATTTTCATTCATTAGAAGGCATCTGTGACAATAATTGATTGCATCTGAAGCACATAAATGCCTCAGAGTCAAGGGGTGTGGTGAGAAGATGTTACATAACCATGCTGAGCCCCCCCCCCCCCCGTCCTGCTCCTCGGTACTTTTCCATTGTATGTTTACTGGCTGCAGGATCGTCTTCGCTGCCAGAAAAACACAATCACTTTCACTTTTTTGTCGTTTATAACACATTGTGCATTCATTCGTTAATTCAGGTTACATCATAGCAACTCCGTCGGAGTTACTCGGTGATCCTGCAGAGGGAGTCATAACAATGACAAACCCTGGTTCACAGACAAACTCACGGGGACAGGTTTAAAGGCTTCACTGTGTCGATCAGCTGCCTCCGGTGACGTCTTTAACACTTCCCCGCTTCCTCCACCGTCGTCCCCAGAAACCAACAACCACAGGGCTGAATGACAACAGACCTCTGACCTCTGTGGTACTTTGGTCATTTGAGCACCTTGTGCTGTCCCACCTCAAAACCATCACTGACCCGCTCCTGAAACCTCCTGCAGTTCTGGTCTGTGGACGACGTAGTAAACATGGCCCTCCACTTCATCTTCCTGCACCTGGACCTGCCAGGGTCCTGTTCGCTCTGCTCTTAATACCCTGATCTCAGGTTCTGAATTCTTTGTCAGGTGTTTATATGTCTGTCTGTGGTGCTTTATTCAGGAACGTGGAATGTGTCTTTATTGGCAAGAGACAAATGATCCGTTGTTTGGCCAGAACATGCATTTCTGTCCGTCCGTCTGTCTGTCAACGCGCTGATGTCAGGGCTGGTGAGGTAAAGTATAAACAGGTGAGCAGGTGGGCCAGGAAGGTCAGGTGACCAGCACTGGAGGGAAAGGGGTTACTGTCTAAAAGTCTGAGGGCACCTGGTGGACGGGAGGAGAACCGCAGTGACGGCAAGAGAGTACATGGGAATGAGGCGAGAGAGAGGTGACTGACGAGATGGACAGAGAGGAAGAATGAGCCAAAGCAGGACTGAGACAGACGTTGAGACATTGAATGGGAGGCAAAATCTCTTCATTTTTAAGTGACAGGATAATAACGTGTTGTGAAAATGTTATAAAGCACAAAGTTTAAGAAAAATCTCACAACACCATGTTTTGCAGGTGAAACAGTTTTAAAGTTTTCTCACCATTCAGCAATCTGAGGGAAGAGACAGAAGAAAGAATGAAATGCTGCGTAATTAGCCTCAAGGACAAATGTGTGGTTTTCCCTTTGGTTGAACGTTGTTTGTCAGGCAGCCAACATGCACGTTACTAAGTCAGAGATGATGATTTATCAAACTGCTTCACGGTTTTCACCGGTCTTCAGGTCCAGCATGGCTGTCAATATCCCCGGAGTGATAGCAATGATGTTCTTCTACCTGCTCGTCCTTGGGACGGGCATCTGGGCTTCTTTCAAATCCAAAAGGGAACAGAAGAAGAATGCAGCCAACAAAATCGAGATGTCCCTGCTGGCCAACCGAAGCATCAACTGGGTGGTGGGGATCTTCACTATGTCAGGTGACTTCACAGCCAAGTGTTCAGAACAGTGTAACTGATTTTTTGTGGACTTTAAGTTAAAGGTGTTAAATAACTCTGTCCTAAAATATTTTTTCATTGCACATAAAAATATTTAGTGTTGTGTACTAAAATAGAAAAATCCACAAACTTTCACAAATGTATTTTTGATGCACACAAATATTTCTTGTTTTTCTTGTTTGATAGAAATCCACAAATATATGTATTTAAAAATATTTGCAATTTTCACCAAAAACACATTTGGAAGTTGTTCAATTCTAAAACAGACTGTTGAACCTGCATTTACCTGTGTGTGTGTTTCTGCCACAGCTCCGGCTTCGCAAAAGCATCTTTTGCAAAAGAGAATCATGTGTAACTTATCAGACGTCTCCTTCCCATTTCAAGCCAAACACATAAGTGTAGATTCGAGGGTATGATTTAATGTGATCACAAAGCATCACAGTCTGGCCGCTGCTCTCTACAGGTCAGTCTCAACATGACAGGCATGAGAGTTAATGATGTGGCATCTAACACAGCTGCGCACAGCTAACTCCTCGTGTTCTTATAGGCGCCATAAGTGATTAACAGAATCATTTTTTTAAAGAGAAGAAAGAAAAATGTCAGATAATGAAGTCATTACCCAGAGCGCCGCAGAATTGTACATTAGGCCAAGTCACTTAAAATAATAAAAGTTGGATGGATGGAATCCAAATTGTGTTTATTTACTCTGGATAGTTTTGCAGATGCTGCTGTTCGACTCGCTCATGTTTGTCCGGTGATCTGACTGCGCTGTATGTGTGTTTGTTCATCCCGCAGCCACATGCATTGGAGGAGGCTTCATTGTCGGCACGAGTGAGATGGTGTACACTCCCTCTATGGGACTAATATGGACGCTCCTTATGTTTTTCGCATACTTCGCATCTTTCATTTTCTGTAAGACTTACAGTATTCTGCCTGCAAACAAGTGACGTTCACTGTGCTTCGGTCAAAAACTGATGCAAACAGAACATAAATGTTTTTATCTTTTTTATTGTAAAGGTGGTTTCGTTTTTGCCAAGCGGCTGAGAGATGGAAATTACATGACAATGTTGGACCCTTTCCAGATCAAGTATGGAAACACACTCACAGCCGTTCAGTCCCTGGCTTCACTTGCAGTTGATGTAACCTGGGTTCCTACAACACTAATGGGCTTAGGTAGGCTAAATAACTTCCATATAGGGAAATGCTGTATGTTTCTATTATTTTGTCCACCTCAAATGCCTCTCTGCATAACGCAATACAGTTCAAGAGCATCACGAACTACATGTGACGATTTCAGTTAGTTCTTAATTGGACCCAGGAGCGAGACACAGACGAGGGTGACTGAGGGAAAAGGATTTATTTAACAAAGGAAACTTGAGGACTCACAAGAAAAGCAAAAAGGTAACTAAACACAGGAAGTCCAAGGCTGGACGGCAGGAGACATGCAGGTGGAGCAGGTGGAGATGAGCACAGGCAAAGGACAAAACACTAAGACGCTAAAGACACTGGAGAAAAGGGAACACGGGACAAAGACAGGGAAACACTGGAAAACAGAGGACATGGAAAGAGACAATCTTGCAGCTTGCAGGAGAAATGAGAAGACTTTTTAAAGCTGCCAGTGACCAGGTGAAATTGTACACAGGTAGGAGAATAGAGAGCCCCAGCACCTGAGGCCACACCTCCAGTACCTGAGACCACACCTCCAGCACCTGAGGCCACACCTCCAGCACCTGAGACCACACCTCCAGCACCTGAGGCCACACCTCCAGCACCTGAGACCACACCTCCAGTACCTGAGGCCACACCTCCAGCACCTGAGACCACACCTCCAGTACCTGAGACCACACCTCCAGCACCTGAGGCCACACCTCCAGCACCTGAGACCACACCTCCAGCACCTGAGGCCACACCTCCAGCACCTGAGACCACACCTCCAGCACCTGAGGCCACACCTCCAGCACCTGAGACCACACCTCCAGTACCTGAGACCACACCTCCAGCACCTGAGGCCACACCTCCAGTACCTGCAGTCCCAAACCATGACAATGCAGCTTCCAAAAGGATCAGAAAGTTGAATCAGCAGCTCCAACATAAATGTTAGAACCTTCATGAAAGTAGAATTTGATGCCGACTTGCTGTTGTGTCAGACACTTTTGGCTGCCAATTGAATGTAGATAGAAGAAAAAAAAATCTACCTGCATAGTAAAATGAGGATGTATACAGGGATAAAAACCATATCTAACAAAATCACTGGCATGTCAGTGCACTGATATGAAGTGTTTGATAGGTGCAACCATGAGTGTGGTCCTGGATCTGTCCTACTCTGTTTGCATCTGGATCTCTGCCACCGTGGTCATAGTGTACACCCTGCTGGGAGGCCTCTACTCTGTGGCCTACACAGATGTTATACAGCTCGTCCTCCTATTCTTCAGCTTGGTGAGTTACATTTACTTTTAACTCTGTACAATAAATGTCACCTATATTATTATTATTATTTTATCATCATTATTATTATGACGTCTCTATGTGGATTTGCATTGTGCTACTGTATGTTCTCTCTCTCTATCTCTCTCTCTCAACCCAACTGGTCGCGGCAGATGGCCGTCCACCCAGAGCCCGGTTCTGCTCGAGGTTTCTGCCTGTTAAAAGGAAGGTTTTCCTCGCCACTGTTGCCAAATGCTGGCTCATGATGGGAGCTGTTGGGTCTCTGTGGACCATGTTACAAATAGTGCGGTGTAGACCTGCTCTGTATGAAGAGCGCTCAATAACGGCTAACTTAGAACTCCTGACAAATCAGTTTTCAACTGATCATCAGTTTCTTTATTAAACACATATAACACACCAGAGGTAGCTGGTGGCGCCACCTGTCTCACCATTGCTGTATATAAACAAGTTATGCTGGAATTAGATCAGACAATCACACAGTCAACAAGTCATATATTATTGCAATGACTTGGCCAAGAGACAAGGGAAACTACACGTGGGATCCCGACCACACATGGTGTGTTATCTTAAATGATTTATACAACGTATTGTTGAAGTTGCAAAATTAGACAGCAGAAAGAAAAATAAACCTGAGAGGCTAATCTTCTTTTCTATGACAGGATAAAACAAGCAAAGCTTACTGTGCTTGGATCATTGAGATTTAACATCTGATCTGAGCCTCTGAACTTCTTTAAACTCACATGTTGTAAACACTAGAGAACAGGATACCAGGAAGCTGCCAGTTCAATCCAGTGAAATCTAACATGCTGAATGTAATCTTGAGAGATGTGTTTGTGATATGCCTGCCCCTTGTCTGTGCAGTGGACCTGTGTCCCCTTCGTCATGATGAACTCCTCGGACATCACCCAGACCGCCCTGAACAACACCTTCCACGCTCCCTGGATCGGTAAAATGAATGCAAGCATGACCTGGAGGGCGATAGATTATTTCTTATTTCTGGTAAGGTGAAGAAACAATGTAGTATTATTTTTTTTCAACCTCCTTCTACTATTACATGATCGATATGGTCAAAATTCCAGACTGAGCTGTCCAAACATTTCAATTTGTTTATCAAGGCACTGGGGAACCTGGGATTTCAAGCCTTCCACCAGAGGACTTTGTCTGCTTCTTCCTCCTCCACAGCTCGGCTCACATGCTTCGTAGCTGCTTTTTGTACCTTCGTTTTCGGGATCCCGTCCATACTGATTGGGGCAGTGGCAGCATCCACAGGTATGAAGATTTCCTACATTTTGCAAAGACCAAAAAAACTCCTGTCGATCAGCTGCCAAAATCTGAATACAGCTTTCTTGATGAATTTCTGTCCAAGGTCTCAACTGCCTGACGTGTAATTGATCTCAGCTGGTTGGAGGCACTTGAACTCCCTCAGCTGAACTCACCCACAACAAGGGACATATTCTGGACTTTAGATTGCTGCACCCTGTGTCATTAAAGTTGCTCTGCTTAACAGCGACTGCAGTTAATTTAAAATGCGGCTGAACCAAGACGAGTTTAAACACATTAAATCTTTGCATTGGCTCCACATCTATGATCTAAAGTATAATCAATTTTAAGATCTTGTTATTTGTACGCAAAGCTTTAAATGGTCTTGTACCTCAGTATTCAAAAGACACACTCGTACTAAGGCTGAAGCAGGAGAAGCTGTTTTCTAAACTCAGCCAGAAGCAGGTGGACTGTCCTGCCTGAGGGTCTGAGAGAGGCCTCTGCATCCAACACTTTTACAGGCAGGTTAAAGCCTTTTCAATTAGTAGGTCTGAACTTCACTTTCACAAACAGTCGCCCCCCCACCCCGCTTTTATTTTTTTTATATATATATATATTTGGAAACAGATCATTTAAAACTAGTTGCTCAATCCGATAACATGTTGAACATCAGATCAGTGGATGCCTGCTTTTTAAGTACACTAATGCAATTTATGATATGGTTGCTCTTGATGTGATATTTTCTACAGCTTGTGTGATTAATCATATTTGTTAAACTATTCTCAGATACTCCTGATGTCACATTAACACTTTTCTGTCTCGCTGTCAATCCTTCAGACTGGAACCTGACTTCCTACGGTTCTCCATCTCCATACGAACGTGGAGAGGCGCCTCTGATCCTGCCCATCACCCTGCAGCACCTCACCCCGTCTTACATCTCTGTCTTTGGCATTGGAGCCGTCGCTGCTGCGGTCATGTCCTCCGCCGACTCTGCTTTGCTGTCTGCAGCCTCTGTCTTTGCCAATAACGTCTACAAAAATGTCCTGAGGAAAAAGGTTTGCTTTTTTAAAATGTGTGCGCTGTGAAAGAGAAACTCAGGCAAAGCGTGAAAAAGAATCGCATTTGAAAAAAAGGAGTAAGGTTTATGAAAATGTGTCAGTCTCAGTTCTTTGCAGTCTGTTTGCTTCTGAGACCAATTGGAAGTGAAGGAAATTCAATCTGTTGCTCTCACATGATGCTCCAATGCCAGAATCTCTTTCAACCATTTTTTGAAGCATAAACCAAATTACAATATCTTAGCTTGCACCGTGAGCATAAAGACAAACCCAGTGGGTTTCTGTTTACCATCTTTTTCCTCTCTTCTTTCTTCTTCAGGCATCTGACAGAGAGATTCAGTGGGTGATCCATATTGCCGTGGTGGTAGTGGGTGTGGTGGGTACATCACTCACCAACATGAAAAACAGCATCTTACTGTTCTGGTTTCTCGGCACTGAAGTGGCCTACATCTTAATCTTCCCTCAACTCGTCTGCGTCCTCTTCTTCGACATCTCCAACGGTTACGGGGCTGTTGTGGGCTGGCTGGTGGGCTTGGTGTTAAGACTGCTCAGTGGAGAGCCAACATTCGGGCTGCCTGTCGTCCTCCATTTCCCAGGATGCACTCTTGAGGACGGTGTTTACATCCAGTACTCTCCGGTTAAGACCATCTCCATGCTGTCTGCCCTCGCTGCCATCTTGTTGATCTCCTACCTGGCTTCTGTGCTCTTCAACAAAGGCTGGCTCCCTGAGAGGTGGGATGTGTTCAAAGTGAAAGTTCAGCACTCGCCACAACCACTGACACCAACAGGCGGCTCCAAAGGAGACGAGAGCATGAACTTTTTAAAAATGACTGAACAAGAGGCCTCAGATGCAGCGAGGGGGTCAAAGGTGTAGAAATGTAGTCGTTCCCTCATCTATTACTGTATCTGTGTGTTTGTTCTGCCCTGTGAATAACCAGAATGCTTTTGGGTACAAATGTTAGTCTCATGACGAGTGCAAGTGGTAAAATTTTCATTTCCTACATCATATGGAAATATTCTTGAAAAGAAGTTATGCTGACGTTTCATGTAAGTGTAAAATGTCCTTAAAGTTTATTGTGTGGTCAATTGTTTCACGGCAGTTTTGATTCTGCTGGGATTTATTCATTTTTTTAAAATTACGAAATATACACTGTCTCATATTATTTGCAATAAATGAGATATCATTAACGTGTATCCAAACACTTTGATCAATGAGGTAGCCTAACATTATTTCTGAATTTGAAGGCATGTTGCCACAATATCCACCTACTGTTTCTCTGGTGACATGTCTGCAGTCAAGGTCATTTTTTTATTTATATGTCAGCCACTATAAAGACACATAACATGACTAATTATCCACCGATACCGAGTAAAACTGACAGTTCTCTAAAAGTCAACCTGTTAAAAGGTCAGAAGCTGTGTGTATTCACATGAGATCACATTGTCGTGTCTGTGTGATAATGTCGTGACTAGCACCAAGGATCATTTTTGAAAACAGCGTCGACCATCCACCCGTCTGTAACTTTCCACCTTGGAAGAGAAACTTTCCATTGTTTTTATGTTCTATCACTCTCATGTTGCTCAAGGTCAGAAAAATGTGCTCTTTATTTCTGAAATCCTGCTTTATTTTGGGTAATTATCTTCTCAGTGGAGACCAGATCATTCTCTATCACAGCAAACACCTGCCTGGTTGAACGGGTTAATACAGAACACCTATTTCAAAATGGTTTGAATAAAATTAGCAATAAAATAGAAGTGATTGTTGCAGAAAGACATAATTCTGACAAAAAGAAATCTTATTAATGACAAACAGAATGAAACTGATTAAATATATCAGAATAATACAACAGATAAAATCAAAACAAAGATAAAGGTGCTTTATAAAATCAGAAAAGAAAAGGCCTGAGAGGTGTTGGATGTTTTCCTGTTAAAGATGACATCTCAGTTTACTTTGGAGGAGTCAGCAGTCTCACATGCTCTGAGGTCCAGGGAGACCAGTTCAGCACACACCAGACTGTTTGCAGCCAAATGTGAAGCAGTCGGGATGGAGGAGGGAAGGAGCTGAAGTATCTCAGGGTCTTCTGATCAGTGCAGAATGAGCACTAATACAGTTCTGCGTGGATCATTGTGGTGAAGATGGAGCTGAACTTTCAATTTATCAATCCACATTCCAACCCTCACCTATAGTCATGAGTTCTGGGTAGAACAAATGAGATCTCAGACACAAGCATCGAAAATGAGTCTCCTCTGTACAGGTTCTCACATATCTGAAGGGGGCTCGGAGTAAAAGCTTCTTTATGTCACAAAAAAACCCAAACAAAACAGTAGATTTGTGCAACTTTGATTGGAATGAATGGGCACCATGTTGGAACTCAGTATCCACTTTTCATCATAACTTTATGTTTTGGACACAGAAATCTGTGTGATGCACTTTGAGCTATTTACTAGTATTTACTGGTCGATACTATACTTCAAGAAAACAGACACTACTGTGCACACAGGACCTCTAACACTTTGTGTTCATCATTGGCTCTGATGCGTCGGTCTGACAGTCGCTTCTGTTCAGTGTCTCATTTTCATTAGGTTCTGTGGCGCCACCTGTTGGTGGTTGTGGTGAGTGCTGGGCTTTCACTTTGAACACATCCCACTTCTCAGGGAGCCGGCCTTTGTTGAAGAGCACAGAAAACAGGTAGGAGAAGAACAAGATGGCAGCGACGGCAGACAGCATGGAGATGGTCTTAACCGGAGAGTACTGGACGTAAACACCGTCCTCAAGAGTGCATCCTGGGAAATGTATGACTGGTGCTATCCCCAGTGTTGGAGCTCCACTGAGCAGTCTTACCACGATTCCCACCACGCAGCCCATAACAGCCCCATAACCATTGGTGATGTTGACGAAGAGGATGCAGACAAGTTGAGGGAAGATGATAACGTAGGTCATTTCAGCACCAAGGAACCAGAACAGTAAGATGCTGTTTTTCAGGGTTGTGAGTGACGTACCAACCAAGCCCACTACCACCACAGAACCACGGATCGCCCACTGAATCTCTCTGTCTGATGCCTGAAGAAGAAAGAAGAGAGGAAGAAGGTAAACATCAAGTCAATTATTTTCCTTCTTGTTACTCCATCATGCCACTGAATTTCATTCATGGGGTCTATTCCAGAAAGCAGTTTTAACAAACATTAAGATGCATGATGTCTATGAGGAACCATCATCAACAGCTCCACCCCACCCACCAACAGGTAAGGCGTAGTTTTCTTGGGCCTACAGGCTCATGATTGGAACTCACTTTAACCATATTTGACAAATCAAACCATATGAAATCATTCACTGGCTATTTGAACTTAGTAGCTCTAACCCCCAACAGAATGCTGTTTTAACACATAAATGTCCTCTTGCTTAATATCCTACTGAGTAGATTGACATTTGAGTTCTACTGAACCAACAGAAAGACAAAAAGAGGCCTGCAAAATGGGTGGAGGGCCACAACCACCTCTGGCGTTGTACGAGGTTTTGACCCTGTCCTGCTGTGACCTAACAAACTGACAAAACCTCACCTGAGGCCGCAGGACATTCTTGTAGATGTTAGTGCTGAAGATAGAAGCTGCAGAGAGCAAAGAAGAGTCGGCCGATGACATCACGGCGGCGGCAACACATCCAATACCGATAATGGAGACGAAGGGCGGGGTGAGGTGCTGCAGGGTGATGGGCAGAACTACAGCTGCTTCCCCACGTTCATATGGAGATGGAGAACCATAGGAAGTCAGGTTCCAGTCTGAGGCCGGGACACAGAAGAAGGAAAGACTGAAACATGGAAGTGTATTTGTCAAAAGAAAAGTGGTGTGATACAAATTTATTAATCAAAATTTGTATCATTTTCATTTAATACATATTGTATGAGAATTGTTAGAGGGAGCCTGACGACAACGACTGCTTCGCTGTTTTTTGTGCATGTGACAATGAAGAACCTGAATTCTTTCACATCACAAACGTCTTTGATAGAGTCGATATTTTTAGCCACTCTACTGGTGTGGATCTGTGCAACAACACATGCAAACTCCTCACAGCCAGCAGTTAGTAGTAACACAGGGATTTTGTGCAAACCCCTACGAGGGGACATCTCCAACAACATAACTGCAATCAGCAAGAAACAAGTGTTCAGTCTCAGAGACACAGTCACACTAGATCTACACAAGCTAAAACATGGCACTGCTTCTGAGTTTCTTCTCATGTCTCAGACACACCCAGTTCAATATAAATATCACATTATATATTGTCACAGTGCTGCTGTGGTATGCTGCTAAGAGCCCAGTAGGTGGCACTAGAACACAGACACCAGACAGATGCATATGATCAGAATGAATCAAGACAACAAATAAGTGATTGAGCTTCCAGAATATATTTAAAATGATGTACACATCCTTTTGCAAAATAACAATGAATAAAACATTTAATATATTTTACTCTTCATGACTTTGAGGTGTTGATGCAGAAAATTACTGGGACCACTCCAGTGTTGGGTCATCTTCTTCTTAATGGATCTTGTTTTTAATGACCCACACCAGTGGTTCACTGAGGCAAAAAATGGTTTGAAAAACCTCACCGAAGTTTTTCAACTTCTGCTTCAGGGCAGAGCGCAGTGCAATTGCATCCTTATCCCATTGAAGCTCAATCGCAGTCTGGTCAAAAAGGCAATAATCAGCGATCGACATCCTTTATGCACAGCATGCATGGCCAGGCTTTTGTCATTCTGAATTGTCTTTGTCTGTAAATGCAACAGCATTCCACAAAGTTCCTGTTGTTGCCAGCATTGCCAGCCAAGTCGTTGTGGCCTGGAATGGCTCCCCCTGGTGTCTGAGCTACTGAACAGCAACAGTCAGTTTCTTCAGAGTTGCACAATCCTTGTCCACCTGCTGGTTATGCCTTGTCTAGCTTATTGCAACTACTCGATCCAGTGCCTTGTTGATCCTCACTCAAGCAGAAATTAGCATTTGAGTTCAGATGTAAGATGTTTGCTAGATTAGCAAATCCTATTGTACTTGGCAGGTTGTTCGAGGAGCTACTTGACCAGCCCAACAAGTTTTAGTCTGCTTTCAATTAGCCATTCTGTTCTTGCATAGTTCCCAACACAAAAAGACCTCATCTCCCTTTCGCTCTGCCCTGAGGCAGGTACAGCTTCAGGGTTGGCCTATCATTCTGTTTAATCTTCAGTTGCAGCCCTAAAGCAAGTGCAGGAACTCCACATCTCCATCCTGCTAACTTTCTAACTGTCCGCCGGTATTACATTTGGTCTGCTGGCTGGTTGGAGATCAGTGCAGGCAGTTTTGTTATGATGACAGCAGTGATTTGATTGGTGAAATGCCAGGTTTAACCAGGCCTCCCTTGTTTTGTTTTGCTTTTTTAACGATGAACTGACCATTCAGTGTTGAGCTCGGTCAAGCCTGGCTTCAATCTGATTTCACTGACCATCTTCACAGGACATCAGCTCCACATTGTAATGCACAAAGTGGCAGAGATGTGCTGTTTCTCTCACAACATCAGCTGATGACACAGTCATGGGAATTATAAAATTTGGGCGGTGACTGGTGATGCTTTCTGTGTTCGTATGTGTGTTGTGTTTGTATGTATTTTTGAATATTTTTCTCTTGTGTGCTCTTGGGATTTGCGGGTTTTTTTTCCTGTACTGATGTTGATGTAATGCACTTTATACCTTGCATAAAAATGTGCTATAAAAATAAGGTTTGATATTATTATTATTATTATTATTATTATTATTATTATTATTATTACCAGTGGATGCAGCAGCTGCTCCAAGCAGTACAAGAGGTGCCCCAAATATCAGTAAGATGAAGGCAGAAGCAACACATGTGATCTTGGCTGTGGATAAGGAAGAAGCTGACAAGGTCCTCTGGTGGAAGCACTGATATCCCATACTCCCCAGCGCCTTCAAAGTAAAACAGTTGGTTAGTCTCATCACTCGTGTGGCATCTCCACAGGGTAAATGCTGCAAAGTCTCAACTACAGTCAGAGGACAGTTCAGGTGACTTTGACATTTTCAGACATACTGATTCACATATTATCCTCTGCCTACAAACTGTTTGATGCTTTAGTTACAGTAAAAATTCGTCCACAAATAAAATATTTCTGTTATTTATCATCACTCTGACAATTTCCATCAACGCTAGAGTGAATTGCATTTGGCCTTATTGTTGTTTCCTTACGAAGAGTAAGAAATCATCAATCATTATCCAGGTCTTTCTCAGCTCTGGTGAACCAATCCAGGGAGCATGTAAGGTGTTGTTCATCAGCGTCTGGCTGATGTCCAAGCAGGAAGGATTCATCAGAACAAAGGGAACACAGACCCACTGCAGACACAAATACAAATGGAAATGATACACTCACACAACTTTTAAACGTGTCCTTTGGAGTTCTCGTCAAAACCAGAAGTACAGCAAACTCACCATGCTGACGAATATGAGGATGAGCTGTATAACATCTGTGTAGGCCACAGAGTAGAGACCTCCCAGCAGCGTGTAGGTGATGGCGACGGCAGCAGAGATCCAGATGCAAACAGTGTAGGACAAATCCAGGACCACACTCATGGCTCCTCCTGTCAAACACATTTTATAATATTTAATATAATATATATTAATACACTTGTAAAGAGCATGTATATACTGTACCTAAACCAAGTAGTGTTGCGGGCACCAACATCACATCAATCATAAGTGAAGCCAGGCTCAGTCCAGATGTTAGTACTTTTCCGTACTTGGGAAGAAAAGGGTCCAGCATCGTCACACACTTTCTGTCTCTCATTGGCTTGGCAAACACCAGACCAGCTTCATTAAAAAGAAGAGACCAGGTCACAATACAAAAAAATCATATACAGTGTAAAGATCAGATATAGCAAGAAACAGCATTTTCAAATTCATTTCCTTTCAGTCTCATCTGTGAAGATTCTCAATCATCCAGGTCATTGTATTCAAGTAAGAGTGGAATCAAAGGCAACTGGACTTGGTTTGTAGGTTCTTGAACAAGAAGTGATACGTCTTCAACAACCTACAAACCAACGACAGGATGACTTTAAAGTTTATTGGTAACGTCACAGATACTTGCAGCCACTTTTGTGGGTCAGGTTGTGCATCAACAACAATTTGCTCCTGTTTACAAGAAACTAATAAGTCACAGACGACGTCGCTTTAACTGTTAAAACACGCTGCAGTGGTTGATTGTACTCTGTAAATATGCAGCTTGGCTGTTTAAAGGGAAGTGAACACAACTGACTAACTGCTGACTGGGAACACATCATGTCAGCATTGATGTGATTCTTATCATTTTTATCGATATCAAGTCATGAGGTAGTCGAGGTCATTATTATTCCTGATCGCCAGGTTATATTTGTTTTGTTACACATGCAGACACACGCACTTCCTGTCAGCTGCAGATACAAACTCTTACCAATAATAAAAGATGTGCTGTATGCAGTTAACATCACCATTGTCCAGGTTAGTCCCATCGAGGGCGTGTACATCATCTCAACTGTGCCAACAATGAAGCCTCCTCCGACCCACGTAGCTGCAGGAAGCATGAACACATCATCAATAAACTTCCAGTGGGATCATCTCATGATGACATCATCATACCTTATTATCAATAAATAAATAATAAATGTAAATAAAATAGGTTATTACAGGTTCTGTTTCAAACATTTGAAGAGAACTGTGAGATGTAATACTCAACACTTTGTCCACTCCAACTCTATCAGTGAGGTTTGACTCTGTGCATCGTGTGTGTATGTGTTTAAGTTGCCATGAAGTCAGCTGGAATATTACCTGCACCTGTTTCACGGTGTTAATATAACACTAATTAATTTAATAAAGAACATAATAAAATAAAGAATATGCACAATGTAAGCATAATATCAACTGAAAGTAATAAAGGTATTAAAATAATATTACAATGAGATTTTGATTTCAGGGCCATACAGCAGGAGGAGCCTCATCATTTTAATTCATAATGTGCCAAAGTGGAGCTCAAGTTCTTGAAATTACAGTTACACAGTCAACCTGAAGACTTCAGTCCCCTGAGGGTGTGGGGCCCGGGACAGTTGGTTGTTCAGCTGAGATAGTGAGACACACTTTTGGTGACCCTGAGGCAAACAGCAGGTTGTTTACACTGTTGGAGCCAGGTGCCTTCCTACCACATGTCGAACCCCTCCCATTACTTACAGGTCCACTTTACCTCAAGGCCCTCAAACAACATGTGACCCACCCAAAAGCATCTGAAGAATCTGAAATAAAGTTTTGCCAAAAGTTTCAGCCAAAAAAAAAAGCTTGAAGTGCTAAAGTTCACTCCACATGGGAGAAGTTCAGGGTTTCCTGGTATGAAGACTTCACGGACAAAAGGCGTTCTGGCAGAAAGCTGAGGCATGGTTAACAATGTGAAATGGTCTCGATTAACCCAAACCATCATCTTTTTCAAGTTCACGAACCTAACAACAAACAAGTAGTTTTGTTGACTGAAACTCACCAAACTGCCAGTGAAAACTGAAAATAATGGGGAAAACCCCTGAAAATAATAAGTTAACTACGTCTAAAGACAATAAGTCACTGTTGACTTATTGTTTCAATGCAGTCTCCTGGCTTAAAGTCCTGTGCATTTACATTATTTACAGAGACCCAACAGTTCCCAACTGTTCCCAACAGACCCAACAGTTTTCATCCTCATGCTGCAGTTTAGTGCAGAATGTGTTCACAGATATTTATATTCACAGACATGTCAATTTATTCAAACATCTTGTTCTGTCATTTTGCAGCCAGCAGATAAAAGATCTACCATGTAAAGAACTTTAAAGATATTCATATTCTCATCACTCATGTCTTTAATGATCAGGACTGTCTGGAGTTCACAGTCAGACAGTTTCAGTCCTTGTTTTGTCAGCTGTGTTCTCCTCACCTGTCATTGTGAAGATCCCCACCATCCAGCTAATGTTCCGGTTTCCCAGCAGGGCCATCTCCATTCCAGTGGCTGCACTTTTCTTCTGCTCCCGTTTGGACTTGAAAGAAGCCCAGACGCCGGTCCCAAGGACCAGCAGGTAGAAGAAGGCCATCGATATCACTCCTGGGATGTTGACGGCCATGGTGGACGGGTTGACTGGCTTCTCCACTGGCTGATGTCTGACTGAGTGACTGACTGACTGAGTGTTTTGACTAAAAGATCACCAAGGCTTTTTCTGCTCGTAGTGCGCTGCCCGGCGGGTAGTTAGCATGCTAGCTGGTGTGACACGTTCTGAAATGTCTCTCCACATTGTGCCGCTTTGCCGTCGCCACAGTCTCCCCGCAAATGAGACACACGCAGGATCCTTTCACAGTGGTAAAAAAACCAAAAACAAACTCTCCCTCCCATTCATCGTGAAAATGATATGTTTTCTTTCTTTTTTTTCTGCCATCTTTTTGGGAGTAAATCATCTCCTCATTTTCACTACGCCCGCTAGCTTGTCTCCACGAACGTTACCGTTTGGTCATGCGCACAATACTGACCTTTGAACTATACTAGGTCAGAGTTCATGTATATTAAACATTTTTTAAAGTTTTTTTAAAATATTGTCATTTCCAATTTACATCAATGCAAGTGTGATTTAAAAAAGAATAGCAACCAAAAAAAAATTAGATGCAGCTCACTGATTTTTAGAACAGGCCCGCAGGCGACTCATGTGGTCCTTGGGTTGACTAGAGGGATGTCATTCCATTGGAGAAACAGGAAAACATGACCCTCCTCCAACTTCAAGATGTTGCCCTCTGGTGAAAAGAGCTGGTTACAGGTTTAGTGACTCATGCATTATGCATCTTGAGCAACTTGAGCATTGAGCAAGATTTACTGCTTCACTAGAAGTGATTGCAGCATCTGATACTTTCTGTTAGTCCTGTTACACTTAAATCAATCAAACTAACACTTGTTTCACATTGTCTGATGTTTTGTTGGTTTTTAAACTCTGATCCTCTGAGACACAATATCATTTCAGCTTTAGATTTTTATCGTTGGAATCGCAAATGAAATACATGAAATGTCAAGACAATTGTTGAGTTCCCTCAGTGACATTTACTACACTGGGACGATGGATAATCTTTGACCCAATCCTTGTGTATTTTTCAGTCATTCTGAATCATAAGGCAAGAAAGAAATATTACATAGAGATATTATGGGAGGGTCGCAGGACAGTGGTGCAAAAACCAGAGGCACTGGTCTCCAGAGATGTGGAAGAAAGTGACCTGAGTCATCCTTCACAGAGATCAGGACAGGTCTGAATGCTGGACCCTTGCAGTGATGAGGTCCGTCCATCCAGCATTTTGCTTTTAATTAAAATGCTTTATCAAAAAAGCAGTTCTTATTGGTGGTTTTGTCGGTTTCTGCCCTACAAACTCCACAGACACAGAAAACATTACACAGCTCTAACAGGCTGAGTTCTTCAAAATCTGAGGAGTTTCCCCCTTACCGTGGAATTTCTACTAAATTACAGATTATAACCAGATCATGACAGTTGTAAAGACATCGTATGTACAGCAGATTTAATGAGTTTTAACATGTTAACTGTCACAATAGCAAACCTTGAAGATTTTCCTGTACTATCATTTGCACAGTCTTCAATTACACTAGATCATTCTGCAATGCATTTTCATTTATCTTTGACAAATGATTGATTGCCTCTTAAACTTTTAAGTGACATAAATATATAAGTGGCTCAGAGCCAAGAGGTGTGGTGACAAGATGTTACACAACCACGCTGAGCTTTTCCCTCTCTCTTTCTCCTCTGTACTTTTCCATTGTATGTTTACTGACTGCAGGATCGTTACACACAATCAGTTTCACTTTTCATATGTTTATAACATGCTTTCATTCATTAATTCTGGTTGCAGCATAGCAACATAGTGAGTAGATGATCTTGCATAAATATGTACATTGCTTGTACTGATCGTGTAGAAGATTTCTTTTTTGACAGTTTCCAATAAGGGCAATTTTTTACTAATAGTTAATCTTTGGATTTCTTGCTAAACCTTTGACACTAGCTGAAAAGAAATCGAAGCAAACACACAAATGCACCAATTGAACTAAACTAAACAGGTTAGCTGCAAAAGCGCCTGAAGGCTTAAAAAGGTGAAGTCAGACACAAGAAGGCTGCCAGTTCCTCACACTGAAAATTTATTGTGGGTAAACTTTTGAATCTGTGAAAACCACAAATAACTGCCACTCAGTTATTTTCACCCCCAACCCAGTAATGTCTACAAGGGCCAAAGACTAATCCAGATCAATAAATAAAGGGTCAAAGTACAGATTAAGCAAGGCGGTGAGAGAAGCTAAATGACTGGACTCTGACAAACTCCAACAGCAGTTCTCAAATGACAACATGTTTACAGCCTAGTACGAAAAAATGTTTTGGTCTCTTTCGCTGACTTTCTACTTCATGACATCAACTGTACGGGGGTGAATTTCTTTTTTCACACCTGTTTAAAATCTGAAATTGTGCACAATGAAGAATGACGTCACTTTGATTGACAGCTGTCAGCTGCCTGTCGGCTCCAAACACGGAGCTCATTCAGTCACTGAGCTTCAGCTGTTTGTGCTGGTTTTGCCTTTCGGATATTTGTTCCTGTAAATACTGGATCAATAACTCTGCTGCTGAGCGGTTCATTAACTAACAGACTGTCCAGAAGTCGGCGCTCCCGTTTTTTCCTTTACTAGTAAACATGCTAATGAATTAGCATCGGGCTCCAGCTAGCTGCCGCCGGCTGTGTGGGGTCTTTGTCCGGGACGTCTGCGCTGTTTTCTCGGTGAGTTTGTTCTGGTGTTTGTGGAGCTGCTTGTTGGCTGGAGTTTGACTGTGCTGCCGTGTTGACTGTGTTTCTCTCGGGTGTCCGGGACGAGTTTCTCCGGGGGGAGACGGTGGAGGTTGAGCTAAGCTAACGATGCTAACGGGAGCGTCTGGTAGCTTCAGTTATTAAAGTTGCTGAAGTCAAAACGTAATAACGAGTGTTATAGTTTATGGTGATAATACTTATCTCATTTCTGAATGTTTCCAGACATAACGTTAACCCAGATGTTGTTGTTGTTTCAGCTGGAGTTGGTTATTGAAGCTAAACAGTAACATACAATTTGATGAATTCCAACTTTATTATTTATATTAATATTATTGCTTCATTGGAACTTTTTAAGTTCATTATCCTCCAGAAACTGACTGAGTGTGATCGACTGGAGGCTGAAATGTTGATATATAACGTTACTCGGGCTTATTAAAGTACTTAACCGGTACCACCGGGTTAGCCGGTTAGCTCGGTGAGCATGTTTCAGCAAACAGGCTTCATTCAGCTCCGCCCTCGCTCCACCTCTTTGTCCATACTTGGATTAACCGGAGTCACCACTGCCAAGATGGCGGCGCACTACAGTTGTTTTCAAAATCGCTCTTCAGAAATCCACGGGTGACGTCACGGAGACTACGTCCATGTTTTATACAGTCTATGATTGTTACACCCCAATTACTACATATCATCTTTTACACACACTTTATATACTTTGTGTCATGCTCAGACCTTTCACCAAAAACTATATAGTATGTTAATGTGTCAATTAATAAATTCGACCATTTACTGTTACTGAATCTTTTGCTTCATTATACAATATTCATTACATAATAGAACGGTTTTTGACTCAGTCATAGCTCAGCCATGTCATGTGATCTGCTCCTTCAGTTCACTTTAAGGTCACAGTTTGGCACATTGTCAAGACAGTGTCCAGCCATGTACGAGGTTTTGACCCTGTCCTGCTGTGACCTAACAAACTGACAAAACCTCACCTGAGGCCTCAGGACGTTCTTGTAGATGTTAGTGCTGAAGATAGAAGCTGCAGAGAGCAAAGCAGAGTCGGTCGATGACATCACGGCGGCGGCAACACATCCAATACCGATAATGGAGACGAAGGGCGGGGTGAGGTGCTGCAGGGTGATGGGCAGAACTACAGCTGCTTCCCCACGTTCATATGGAGATGGAGAACCATAGGAAGTCAGGTTCCAGTCTGAGGCCGGGACACAGAAGAAGGAAAGACTGAAACATGCTCACATGATCTGACACTCAGCACTTTATATGGTAATTACACAACCTGGGTTTCAAAACCCACAGTTAACCATGGAAATGTATTTACAGGTCTTTCATGAACACTGGTGCATGAAATACAAGACAACTGGTCTGTTTCTGCATATTCTAATGTTTTTTACCTGTAGATGCAGCAGCTGCCCCAAGTAGTATAGGAGGTATCCCAAATACAAGTACGACCACAGCAGCAACAAAGCACGTGATCTTGGCTGTGGATAAGGAAGAAGCCGACAAGGTCCTCTGGTGGAAGCACTGAAACCCCATGCTCCCCAGCGCCTTCAGAGTAAAACAGTTTGGTTAATTTCATCACTCATGTGGCATCTCCACAGGTTAAATGCTGCAAAGTCTGTGCCTGCTATTAGACCTGCAGCACCTGTTCAGATGAAAGAGAAACTTTACAACTACAGTCAGACGACAGTTCAGCGTTGTTTCCTTACGAAGAGTAAGAAATCATCAATGATTATCCAGGTCTTTCTCAGCTCTGGTGAACCAATCCAGGGAGCATGTAAGGTGTTGTTCATCAGCGTCTGGCTGATGTCCAAGCAGGAAGGATTCATCAGAACAAAGGGAACACAGACCCACTGCAGACACAAATACAAATGGAAATGAGAAACTCACACAACTTTTAAACACGTCATTTGGAGTTTTCTTAAAACAACAAGCCAGACACTCTACAAAAACCAGAAGTACAGCAAACTCACCATGCTGACGAATATGAGGACGAGCTGTATAACATCTGTGTAGGCCACAGAGTAGAGTCCTCCCAGCAGGGTGTAGGTGATGGCGACGGCAGCAGAGATCCAGATGCAAACAGAGTAGGACAAATCCAGGGCCACACTCATGGATCCTCCTGTCAAACACGATGTATCAGGGGAATTTTATAATATTTAATATTCCAGCTCATATTCATTGTAATAAGTCAGATCCACACAGCAGAGACAGGAATTCACATCACTGTGTACATTTGTTGTACAGATAAAGTACTGTCATAAATATATGTATGTAAAGAGCATGTATAGACTGTACCTAAACTCAGTAGTGATGTGGACACCCAGACCACATCACTAATAAGTGAAGCCAGGCTCAGTCCAGATGTTAGTACTTTTCCATACTTGGTATGAAAAGGGTCCAGCATCGTCACACACTTTCTGTCTCTCATTGGCTTGGCAAAAAACATGCCACCTTCATTTAAAGAAGAGACCAGGTCACAATTAGAAAAAGAAAAAAATGAAACACAATA
Organism: Holacanthus passer; assembly: GCA_025331565.1. Lineage (NCBI taxonomy): Eukaryota > Metazoa > Chordata > Actinopteri > Pomacanthidae > Holacanthus > Holacanthus passer. Next base: position 2,340,100 of record JAFREQ010000090.1, on the reverse strand, counting down.
GAAAGACAGAAAACACAATAAAAAAAAATACATATACGGTATAAAGATCAGATACAGCAACAAGCAGCATTTTAAAATTCATTTCAGGTAAAAAAAAACAATAAATGTTCCAACATCCTGAGTTTCCGTAAGTAATCTGTAAGTTCTGCAAGCTTCTCCAAGGGTGAGTGGCCTGGGAACAGCAGAATGGAGCAAGGGACCTTGGGCGGACAGCCAGGAGGCAGGACCAGTGACGTGCCGTCAGGACCAGTGACGTGCAGTCAGGGGAGGCAGGTGAGTATCGTGACAAGTAAAATACTAACAATGATAAGAGAAAATCAATGTGTCCACTTGACTGTTCTATAAATTTGTTGTCTGTTATGATTTCAACATTTCTATGGTCAATTTATGCATTTCCTGTTCAGATACAGGGAGAAGGGCGACAGAGGTGAGGCAGGTGAGCTGAGCCTCACACGCTGACTGACGCAGGCAGTTGGCACATGCCCATTGCTGTCTCTCTTTATATCGCCAATATACATGTTTGATTACACATGTACTACACATGCTGATATTCCGCCGTCTGTCTAATATATTTAATGAATGTGTGTGACATATTTAGTCTTTCTGATCGTCCATAAATGCGCAGTGAAAATGCACAAGGTGAGGGAGAAAGTACCGTGCCGCACTGATAGGGGGCAGTGCTGAGCCCCATAGGCACAATGGGGAACAGGTGCAGGTCGACAGCCAGACTTTTAAAAATGAAAATGAAAGCAAGGGGACGATTTTTATGACAAAGTGACGGAGATACATAGACAATTTTCAATTTTAATTTAAAAAAGAGAGATCAGCCAAAAAACATGAAAATTTTAAAAAACTGAATTTGACCTTATATTAAATATTCTTTTGCTTTTCTCGCTATCGTATTGTTGAACAGTGTGGAATTGATTAAAGCACAATTAAAAGCCTTTAAAACAACTAAATGTTTCAATTAAGGTCAAAATTGAAATATGAGCTTCAATTTTGGGTTCATATATTTTTACGTCCGACTCCAGAGGAGTCAGTGCCCCACCAGTCATGAACCTCACCGCACGTCACCGGGCAGGACAGAAAGGTGAAGCAGCCCTGGAGGGCAGGCACAGAGATCCAACCAACGGAGGACCTTCGGAGGTCAAGCACGAAGAAGAGAACACCCAGAAGACTGACGGCAATGAACGCAGAACTCCCTGCAGGCCAGGGGCGAATCCAGGGATGAGACCCCTCCGGAAGATGGAGTGGGAGAACGGGCTGCTGCAAGAGGAAGCTGAGAGAGGGCTGCGGCAGTGGGATGGTAGCGAGGCTGCTCAGGCATGAGCTGAGGCTTGGGCTCTGCAGAATGCTGCTCAGCCAGAACGCGAACCAGAGACGACTGTGGTCCAGTCTGAACAGAAGCTCCAGCGGGCCGGAGATGACAGAGTGAGAGAGAGCGGATCTGAACCACAGGAAACACCGAACAGCCACGGAGACAGGCAGACAACAGCTAGAAACGCAGAGGCAGAACAGGATCAGAAGGCTGAGACGCATCCCGGGATCCAACAAGGCAGGTTAATCAAAAGCAGGCAGATTTGACAACAGAGAATTAATCCAATGAGGATCGCTGGAGAGTCTGGCATGATGCCAAGAACAATCTGGCAAAAGGTGAGTGAAGTGATGAGGCTTAAATAAAGTCCTGACTGGTGACCAAACACAGGTGAGGTGAGGTGAGGTGAGGTGGGAGTGGCTGGCAGGTGAAGTGAGACAGGGGTGGGGTCAACAGAAAAGTACTGATGGGTGAATGAATACTGCAGAACTGTGACAAGAAGAATATTTCAGTTCAGCTGTCAACCAAATTCATTAATATAGAAATTACCAACTCTTACAATTTAATTAAAATTGTGTCAGTAACAACGATCATAAGTAAAAAGTGATTGAATTGTCATTAAATGTGCAGATTAATAATTGCATGTATTAACTTTATACTTTAAATTATAGGACATAAAAGCATTTTTCACTGTATTCACAAAATATTTTCGTAAACTCTTAAAATCTTTACTACTTTACTAATGTATCATCGTCCATTTGACATTTTATTTGTTTCTTGCTTTACTGTTAAAGTTTCCATTTCATTGATGTGTAAAATTAAAATTTAAAGATTTTGATTGATTATTTTTTTCAATTGCATGAATGAGTTTATTGATAACGTCACAGATACATGCAGTCACAAACTCTTACCAATAATAAAAGTTGTGCTGTATGCAGTTAACGTCACCATTGTCCAGGTTAGTCCCATCGAGGGCGTGTACATCATCTCAACTGTGCCAACAATGAAAGCTCCTCCGACCCACGTAGCTGCAGGAAGCATGAACACATCATCAATAAACTTCCAGTGGGATCATCTCATGATGACATCATCATACCATATTATCAATTTAGAAAATTCTGTTGCACAAATTGATGAAAGAAACAACATTGTAACTAAAAGCAGACAGAATTGGTTGTTGCTCTTCAAAGTAGCCACCTTTTGCTTTGATGACAGCTTTGCCATAATTGTAAAAGAGAACTCAAGTCATCATTGTTGAGAAAACGCTTTGACCTTTCTGTCTTAACTTTGATGTAGAACACAAAACCTGCAAGAAACAAACAACTTTAAAGGTTTTCACATTTCTGACAATCACCTACAACCAAACTTGAATATTTCATCCCCTGTATTTCATGAGGCTGCTGTGGCTGTTTGAGTAAGAACTCTGTGCAGTGTTTTCATCCTCATGCTACAGTTTAGTGCAGAATGTGTTCACAGATATTTATATTCACAGACATGTCAATTTATTCAAAACATCTTGTTCTGTCATTTTGCAGCCAGCAGATAAAAGATCTACCATGTAAAGAACTTTAAAGATATTCATATTCTCATCACTCATGTCTTTAATGATCAGGACTGTCTGGAGTTCACAGTCAGACAGTTTCAATCCTTGTTTTGTCAGCTGTGTTCTCCTCACCTGTCATTGTGAAGATCCCCACCATCCAGCTAATGCTCCGGTTTCCCAGCAGGGCCATCTCCATTCCAGTGGCTGCACTTTTCTTCTGCTCCCGTTTGGACTTGAAAGAAGCCCAGACGCCGGTCCCAAGGACCAGCAGGTAGAAGAAGGCCATCGATATCACTCCTGGGATGTTGACGGCCATGGTGGACGGGTTGACTGCCTTCTCCACTGGCTGATGTCTGACTGATTTTATGAAAGCATTTCCTCATTCATGCATGTCTGAGTAACACCTACTGCTTTACTGGAGGTGATGGCAGCAACTGATAGTACCTGCTATTCTTGTTACACTTTGTTACGCTATTTTAACAAACAATGTCTTTGTTCTTGTTTTGTGGAAGTGTCCTCTTCACCTTGGCTCTGTGGGGAGACCTCACCTGATTCCTCCTGGTTCAGGAATGCCAAACTTTCACCTGAAGTCTCCTAGCAGAGTTACTTTTTCTCATATAAGATAATAAACACACACACGTCACGTGTACAGTTTTGTCACATGGGAGACGGCAGCAGGGACTCGAAGCAGCCTTTGATCAACAATGTGAAATCTAATCACGATGTTAATAATGGGATTGAATAATGTGGGTTCATGATTTTTTTATGGTCAGATTTTAACTAATTATATAAACTTAGAATTTATTGATTTGAATTTACTGACTAATAGAAACAACTAGGAGGCGCTGCTTTAGGTTTTCCAGATGTTCATCGCCTGGTTCACACCCTGGATCAACAGTCTGTCCATCAATTCCAGTGTAAAACTGAAATTATTTATTTATATAAAATCTCTACAGCTCAGTGAGAAATGACCTCCTTTTAGTTTCTCTGGACAAGAACACCTGGACTGCAAAATGCACAGCTGCACCAGAGCTTCCTCCTGCAGTGGCATATGTTTAAGTTGCATAATCAACTGTCCTTTACAAAATGTACCTTTCTGAATCCATACTGCATTAATTTATTCAGGGAAACATAAAACTAAGCAGATTCTCTTGATATTCACAACAAGTCCAGTCTCTGTGATTTTCACTCTGGGTTCCAAAGAGCTTATCAAAGGTCGCCTCTGTTTTCACTGAGGCTTCAGGCTTCAACCAGCCTAAACTCTGCCACTACGTGACCCTGACAATCCAGCTGCTGCCCACATAAGATATTTTGGGAATGTGGTTCTTCTTCTCTCCAGAGTTCTAGGTCAGGTTGAAACAAACACACACAGTCTTTACTTATGTCACTTTTGGGGAATTTACATAGACTTACATTCATTTCCTGGAGACTGACCTGAAGGACTACCTGACCTTAACCTAACCTAACAGTTTTCCATATTGAGGACACCACTTTTTGTCCCCAATTGCACCGCTGTCCCGAATCGACTGGTCTTGAATCTAGTGTATATCCCCAATTTGGACATAAGCGAACCCACACAGACACACACACACACACACTTGTCCCTTACCCTCACCTTAACCATCACCATTGAATGCCTGACCCTGTCCTCTATTTTGTCCCCACGTTGACAGGAAGTCCCCATGGATTGGTGTGCAGTCAGGTTAAAGCAGGGGTGCCCAATACGTCGATCGATCGCAAAGGTAGTGTGGGTAGATCGCATGGCATTCCAAAAAAACATAGATGCCAGACGAGTGCAGGTCATCAGAGTAAGGTAATGACTAAAAATGTATGTAATTGTGTTGTGCCATATGGGTTCATGCAGTATTTATAAAGTATGCTCAGTATATATATATATAAATAAATATATGTTTATGTTCTTTACATTTGTAATGTAGGTAGATCATTTTGACTTGGTCATTTTAAAAGTAGCTTGTAAGCCGAAAAAGTGTGGGCACCCCTGGGTTAAAGTTTCCAACAGGACAAAAAGACAAACACACACACATGCACAAATGAATGTGAGGGGGAAGAAGCTGAAACTTCAATGTTGGTTCAGAGGAAGTTAAAGTTAAAAGATAAAGCAGGTCTTGAGTTATGATTGTTGTTGAAGATGCCTGTACATTTTTCCTTTTATTTATGATTTGATTGAAAAAAAAAGATTCTAAATGCAAACTTTGTGCACACAAACTACTTAATTCCTTCTGCTCAATTTAATATTCTTTACATTAAACTGAACACACACATTAGCAGTGTGCTCTGACTCTGAAGCTGCTAATATTTCTGCCCTGCACCTTCAGGTGGCTGCGGGGAGTTAATTAACTAAAGGTGAAGATTTTCATACAGTATCATGACTTTTGGTTTCACATGTGACACCAGCAGAGGTCTCTGTTGTGTCCTGTCCTGTTCCTCGGTTATGCTTCAGGTCATTCAGTCATTGTTTCATGTTTTATTGTGATACTCTCCTCTCCACTTGTTTCAATAACTTCATGCTTTTGTGATTCCAGATAAGTGTCATCTGTCCTTTGTGAGCTTTTCCTCCTTAGTGTATTTAATCTGTGTGTTCCATTCTCTCTTTGCCAGTTTGTCTTTGTGCCATGTGTCAAACGTTCCAGCCTGTTTGTAGTGTTTATTCCCAGGATGGCCCTCGCTGCCATCTTGTTCTTCTCCTACCTGTTTTCTGTGCTCTTCAACAAAGGCCGGCTCCCTGAGAAGTGGGATGTGTTCAAAGTGAAAGCCCAGCACTCACCACAACCACCAACAGGTGGCGCCACAGAACCTAATGAGAATGAGACACTGAACAGGAGCGACTGTCAGACCGACGCATCAGAGCCAATGATGAACACAAAGTGTTAGAGATCCTGTGTGCACAGTAGTGTGTGTTTTCTTGAAGTATAATATCGACCAGTAAATACTGGTCAAAGTGCATCTGTGGAGCTGGGCTGCAGGCCGCGCCCTCTGTGCCTGAGTGCATCAGGTCTGGGTGGGGCTCCCAGCTACAGGCAGCTGATTAAGTGCACCAGGTGGAGGTGATCTGGTAATCAGGAGGTTTGGAGGCACTCACACAAAGGACAGCGAGAAGTGAGCAGGCGGGACAATAGTTGGAGAGTCTGGACCAGGAAAGGAGACTGCGAGATTAAGGCTTGTTTCAAAGAAGGGAGAAGGAGCCCGTGAGTGTTCAGTTCTTTCTGTGTCTTTGTGGCTTGCTTTGGAGTTGTTGTGAGCTATGGACTAATTATGTGTTTAAATACGGGTTAAAATGTAATGTATTTAAAAAGTCATGTGATTAAAAGGCTGGTTAAAATGTCCTGTATTTAATATCATGTGGGTAAAAGTGCAGGAAAAAATGTGGTGTATTTTAAAAGCTAATAGTAATTTGATAAATGTGATTTTGTTTATTTATGGAAGTTAAAAGCTGCTAAAGTTGTAAGGATAAAATCATCATTGCGCAGTGCTTTAAAAAGTATTTGATTTATTTTGGGTGCTTTAAATATGGGTATTTTCTACTTCTTTTCAGGGTTAATTTCTAGTAGTTTAAAAAATTTAGTATTTGAATTCAGGTTATGTTTATTGGTTATGGTTTCTTGGGTTACATTTACTTGAACTTCTTTGTGCAGGTTTTTCACCTGTATTGACCTTAGAAGACTTTAAAAATAAAGGAAAGAAAAGAAAGAAAGCTGAATCTTGGTCATTGAGTGAATTCCAGTCCAATGTTCTGAAGCAAGCTGCCTCTTCAAGTGGGGGCTGCAGTTTAAAACTCACAAGAGTGAGAAGCACTTGACAGCATCACACAGATTTCTGTGTCCAAAACATAAAGTTATGATGAAAGTGGACACTGAGTTCCAACATGATGCCCATTCATTCCAATCAAAGTTGTTCACCCAGCTCATATGACCAAAATGATTTTTCTCTTTCTGATTGACTTGACAAAAATATTCAATCTTTATTAACATAAAAGGACAAGACGCAATACAATAAGTAAGTAATGTGTAATGAATAATAAAATTTTACTCCAAAGAATGTGATTTTTATGGATTGGTTATTTAACCTGCCCACCGTAGCTCTGTCTGTCCATCGTGAAACCAGAAAGCTCACAGTGAAACTGGAGGCCTTCAGTCATCGTTATACTTAATAAACTCCAAACATACAGACAATGAGTGAATTGTTGTATGTTGTACTAACAATATCCTACGTATTCATTCAGAATTTCTGGCTACGGAATAGCAACATAGTTAGTAGATGATCTTGGATAAATATGTACATTGCTCGTACTGATCGTGTAGAAGATTTCTTGACAGTTTCCAATAAGGACAATTACTCACTATTATTCAACAATCAATCTTTGGAACAAACAAAACAGATTCTATGTTACACATTTATACCTTTTAGCCAACTAAAGACTGTGTCTGACATTTCGAGTCAGTTTCAAGAGGAATATCATTCAGAATAGTAATGAGAAAAATCTCGGTACAGCAGTGAGGCTGAAATCCAAATTGGAATTTATTTATTTGGAATTTATCATCGGATTTATCAATGACAATGATGTGAATTCAGCTTAGTCATGTTTCGCTGTGCATTGTTGTCTATTCTTTAAAAAGTAAAACATGTAGACATTTCATTAACCCTACTGCTGGAGATGAAACCTGTGTCAGGCAAAACATTCACTATAGGGTTTTTTTTTTTAAAGCATAACACTTGCCTATCTTTACAGGCCACAACCATTGAGGATGTCTAGTGTTTAGAAAACTGTGATTGATTTTTAAAAAAATCTAAGTTCTTTATAGCCCCAACAAAAATGAATTGAATTTAGTGGCCGAGCATAATTAAGTCAACCATCATTAAGCTGTCACACCACAAGTAACGAGTAACTTTACAATCACCTTGTTTACCTTGTTTGCCCCTTTTGCAAAAGGCAGATGGAGAACTGCTGACAGTCACTGCAGATGACGGTGGTTGCAGGACTGGATTAATCTGCAGCTCCACAAGACTCCACAGTCTGTCAGTGTCTGTTTACATGTGCTTCTGTGTGAGCAGCAAGAGAAGGTTGATGTTTGTGACCAGGCCCGTCTGAACCATGGAGGCACTTGTGAACATGACTGAGATCTGGGCATCAGCAGTCAGGAGACGCTTGTTGATCACTTGTGGCCTCTACTGGCTGGTTGAGAGGAGTGAGGAGTCAGCAGTCAATAAAATATTTTTTTCCTATTTTACACCAGAGTGAGATAATAATTTGTCTTAATGTATATCCAAACACTTCAATCAATGAGGTAAATTGTTTCTAGATTGAAGGCATGTTGTCACTCACAGTCTCTGGTGACACCCCTCAATGTCATTTTTTTCACACATACTTCTTTCCACTAGACGGACACGTAACACTACTAATTATCCAGTGACGCCAGATCACACATATGTCACTATTTAACTCCTGGTTATTACAATTATGATATTAACACCTCCTGTAAATATTCTAACTTTGTGGATAATGTGACACTTTAAACATCCCTTTTCATTATCCTTCTAAAAAGGAATCCCAGTAATCATCCCAGAGCTCCATCATGTTACAACAAACAACCTCAAAGTGAAATGTTATGTGACAGTTCACAGTCAACACTCACTCACTTTAAAAGACGGATGTGGACACAAGTCATCCAATCAGTGGCCTAAACATCAGCGAGCCGGTCAAACATAGGTCATCATGATCTCTAACTCAGTTTAAGTGTTTTGTGTTTTATGGGCACATTTCTTTTACCTCTGTAACTTTCAATCTGTCAGGCTGCAAAGAGAACCAAGAGCTTATTGAATAGAAAGAAGACATATCCAGAATGTTTCATTTGCATTTTATATACAGACATAATTCATTTTTATGCCATCCAACAGCAACAACATCCCACGTATGTATGCAAAATAAAAAGAATATAATGCAGTGAGGAGAAAAAACAATGTCAGAAACAACTGACAGTTTGAAGATGGTGAGTGTTTACTGCTCTAAAAGTCACCCTGTTAAAAGGTCAGAAGCTGTGTGTATTCACATGAGATCACATTGTCGTATCTGTGTGATAATGTCGTGACTAGCACCAAGGATCATTTTTGAAAACAGCGTCGACCATCCACCCGTCTGTAACTTTCCACCTTGGAAGAGAAACTTTCCATTGTTTTTATGTTCTATCACTCTCATGTTGCTCAAGGTCAGAAAAATATGCTCTTTATTTCTGAAATCCTGCTTTATTTTGGGTAATTATCTTCTCAGTGGAGACCAGATCATTCTCTATCACAGCAAACACCTGTCTGGTTGAACAGGTTAATACGGAACACCTATTTCAAAATGGTTTGAATAAAATTGGCAATAAAATCTGGCAAACAAAACTAAGAGCTTCATCTTGATAACATATTCAAACTATTGTTCCTGTTCAGGGTTGGAGAGGAATTAGACTATGGCCACTAAAGCTGAAAAAGACTACATTGCCATCATAAAAAATGGAAGTAATTCTTGCAGAATCTGAAGCCAGGAAGACATGAGTCTGACAAAAATCATATAGTTTAAAAGCAAAGATAAACAGACCATAGAGAGTAAAATGGACAAAATCCAAACAACAAAGATAAAGGTGTCTTATAAAATCACAAATGAAAAGTCCTGAGAGGTGTTGGACGCATTTCTCTGTAAATGATAATATTGCATTTTATTTTGAAGGAATCAGCCGTCTCCCATGCTCTGGCGCTCAGTGAGTTATGGAGCTGAAGGCCAAACTGAAGGCTGTCTCATCCTATTTGTCCAAGTCTTTCAGTGAAATTCCACTTGGTAATAAATATGACTGATGTTTTGTCAGAATTTCTCAAAGCAAACAATAGAGGGTAGAATGATTCAATGTACAGATATAATAATGAAGACAAAAGGGCTAATAGATAAAAATAAACTATTTTGGTGTTCATCACTGGTTCATCTCTCTAAAAAGCCTCCACATCATCAAATGCAATGTTTTGCATCTCTATTCTACCAGATGGTTAAAATGTTTAACATTGTCATTTTTATGATATCACAACACTACAGCAACATAATATCTACACACAACACACTGAATTAGGATCACATTCTTTATAGTTGAATTTCATTATTCATTACACTTTTCTGCCAATTTGTCCCGGTGGACGATGCAGAACTGCAACAAAGACAAAAATCCCCTGCAGTCCAGTAGCATTCAGCTCATATTGCAATTACAAAAACAGGACACCTGAATGCAAACAAAAGTCAACTATTACTATTTGTATTGTGATTTTTATTAAAAAGATTAAATGTTTTTGAAACTTTCTCAGAACCAAGAAAACCTTGTGTGTCTGTGCAATGAACCCCACAATGCAGAAGTCAATCAGAAAGAGAAAAATCATTTTGTTCATATGAGCTGGGTGAACAACTTTGATTGGAATGAATGGGCACCATGTTGGAACTCAGTATCCACTTTTCATCATAACTTTATGTTTTGGACACAGAAATCTATGTGATGAACTTTGAGCTATTTACTAGTATTTACTGGTCGATACTATACTTCAAGAAAACAGACACTACTGTGCACACAGGATCTCTAACACTTTGTGTTCATCATTGGCTCTGATGCGTCGGTCTGACAGTCGCTCCTGTTCAGCGTCTCATTCTCATTAGGTTCTGTGGCACCACCTGTTGGTGGTTGTGGTGAGTGCTGGGCTTTCACTTTGAACACATCCCACTTCTCAGGGAGCCGGCCTTTGTTGAAGAGCACAGAAAACAGGTAGGAGAAGAACACGATGGCAGTGACGGCAGACAGCATGGAGATGGTCTTAACCGGAGAATACTGGACATAAACACCGTCCTCAAGAGTGCATCCTGGGAAATGTATGACTGGTGCTATCCCCAGTGTTGGAGCTCCACTGAGCAGTCTTACCACGATTCCCACCACGCAGCCCATAACAGCCCCATAACCATTGGTGATGTTGAAGAAGAGGATGCAGACAAGTTGAGGGAAGACGATGACGTAGGCCACTTCAGCACTAAGGAACCAGAACAGTAAGATGCTGTTTTTCAGGGTTGTGAGTGACGTACCAACCAAGCCCACTACCACCACAGAACCACGGATCGCCCACTGAATCTCTCTGTCTGATGCCTGAAGAAGAAAGAAGAGAAGAAGAAGAAGGTAAACAGCAAATTCCTGAGACTGTCATGATTTCAAATATTTCTCTCATTGTGTTCTTATCTTGTTCGCTTTTCCTACTTTCATCAGACCACATTATTCTCTTCATACTCTCCTGCACTTCATTCACCCTTTGTCAAACTAAACATCACACCTTCACAATAACAGACAGTGGTTCTTGTCAGCTGTTTGGTTGACAATATTTTTTTCTTGCATTCTGTGGGTCCAAGCAAATCCATCCTTACTAACCACGCCCATATGAGCACAGAGAGATTTTCCACCACGCATGCAGTTTTAAAATCATACATTGAAAACCTGTGTCTTTAAGTTCAATTTTACATAAATGCTCATAAATCAAAATTGGCTTGGACTATTGTAACCAAACTCGGTGCACATGTTCGGATGCAAGGTCAGAGCATTGCTGCACAGTCCTGGTGCCACAAAAGCGAAAACTTTATATCTCAAAATTAGCTGGGTGGAATTGAACAAAAAACTTTTCACTTGTTGTATGGTCATCATTGTAAAAATTTGGGAGTGGTTTATAAGCTTACTTATAACTCTACTGGGAGACCATGAGATCGTAAGACGTGGAGTATGACTAACTTGGTTGTCTTCTTGGCCGAAGGAAGCTATGGCAGGGGCACACAGTGAGGCATCTTGCAGAAATTGTTCACCACCGTTAGAATGACTGTGTTGCCATCACAAAGAGGAAGACCAGTGATGAAATCCAGGGAAATATGTGACCATGGGCAATGAGAGGCAGGAAGCAGTTGTAGGAGACCTGCTGGAGCCTGATGTGAGGGCTTGTGCTGGTTGTAAACTGGGCAGGTGTTAACAAACTCCCGGGTGTTCTCTTCCAGGGTAGCCCACCAGAATCATTGGAGGAGGCTGTCACAGGTTTTCTGAATTCCAGGATGGCAGGTGAGTTTGGAAGCGTGGGCCGACTGGCGAACATCTGACCTCAGTGCCAGATGGGACAAACAGATGGTCTGGAGGACAGGAGCTTGTCCTAAATCCGCTGAAGAACAGGGACCACCGAGCTCGCTGAGAATTTAGTCTCTTAAGGGTCAGAACATATTCAAGGTTCTTGTGGTGTGTCCACGCCAAGAAAGGTTTCTTGGTCTCCTCTGGCCAGCGTCGCCACACTTCCAGGGCCAGCTTGATGGCCAAAGGCTCCCTGTTACCGAAGTTGTAGTTTCTTGGTGATAGCTGTGGTAATCACTGAGAGACAATAGCACACATCCATTTCCACAATGAATGGGTCGGGGAATAAGAGAATAGGAGCCAAGGTGATAGAGACTTGAAGTTCCTGAAGGCCTCATCTCATCTCATTCAATGGAAAGACATCTTGGAGGAAGTGAGGGCTGTGAGAGGGGATGGTTCTATAGTTGCGAATGAATCTCCAAAACTTGCCCCAGGAATCGTAGCTGCTTGCGGGACTCAGAGACTGGCCAGGACATGAAGGCAGACACCTTCGCTGGATCTATTTGCGCTTTTCCTTAGGCCAAGATGTAGCCCAGGAAGGAGACTGAAGGGTTGTGGAATTCACATTTCTCTGCCTTGACATAAAGAGAGTTCTGAAACAGGCATTGTAAGACAGTCAGGGTGAACATGTTCCTCTCGAGACCAGGAGAAGATCATCCAGGTAGACAAAGATGCAACAAAGATGTGTTTAACATGTCCCTCAGTACCTTGTTGACTACAGCCTGGAAAACAGCAGGAGCATTAGTTAGTCTTCCACTCGTCATGTCCTCTGATCTACACCAGATGGTAGGCGTTGTGGAGGTTCAGCTTTGTGAAAATGGTAGCTCCCTGAAGCAATTCGAAAGGGGATGAGATGAGAGGTAGCAGGTAGGTAGTAGGGTAACAGTTCTTAATGGTGATTTCATTAAGTCCTCGACAGTCTATACATGGCCTCAGAGTCTTATCTTTTTTTTCAGCAGGTGAAGATGAAGGGCAGATGAGACCGGCCAAGGCATTGTTAATGTACTTCTCCATGGCTTCTCTTTTGGGAGAGGACAGGGAATATAAGAGTGTCTTGGGTGGTGATGTGCCGATAAATAGCACAATCGTAGGGCTGATGTAGGGGCAGAGAAGTAGCCTTGGCTTTGCTAAACATTGTCGTATTCAATGTGAACCCATGACAGATCTGAATTGGCAGGGGCGAGGGCTGAGGAGTGGAGGCTTGCTGCAGACAGATTTGATGAAACAACGAGCTCCATCCCAGGATGGCCCTGGTAACCCAGTCGAGGTGAGGGTTGTGCGGGTGGAGCCAGGGGTATCCAAGGATCAGAGGAATCCGGGGTGACTGTAGGATGTAAAATTGAATTGTCTCGTGGTGATTACCAGATAGAAGCACATGGATCATGGTGGTTTAGTGGGTGAGTGTTCCCAGGATACATCCATCAAGGGCGCTGTTCTGTCAGTCAGTAGCATAATTTTACTCACATCTCATCTTGCTTACACCTCTCTCTCCATAAACCATTCACTATTTGAATGTCATTTGCTTCATTATAAGTTCTCTTTCATTTCAAACATATTGACATTTGAGTGGAAAGTTTTGTTTTTGCAGCTGCATTTATAACAGTTTTTGACTCAGTCATAGCTCAGCCATGTCATGTGATCTGCTCCTTCAGTTCACTTTAAGGTCACAGTTTGGCACATTGTCAAGACAGTGTCCAGCCATGTACGAGGTTTTGACCCTGTCCTGCTGTGACCTAACAAACTGACAAAACCTCACCTGAGGCCTCAGGACGTTCTTGTAGATGTTAGTGCTGAAGACAGAAGCTGCAGAGAGCAAAGCAGAGTCGGTCGATGACATCACGGCGGCGGCAACACATCCAATACCGATAATGGAGACGAAGGGCGGGGTGAGGTGCTGCAGGGTGATGGGCAGAACTACAGCTGCTTCCCCACGTTCATATGGAGATGGAGAACCATAGGAAGTCAGGTTCCAGTCTGAGGCCGGGACACAGAAGAAGGAAAAACTGAAACATGCTCACATGATCTGACACTCAGCACTTTATATGGTAATTACACAACCTGGGTTTCAAAACCCACAGTTAACCATGGAAAAGTATTTGTTGGAGGGAGCCTGAGGATGAAGAATTAAAGTGCAAATGACTCACTGTATCTGTTGTGCATATAGTAATAAAGAACTTGAACTCTTGTACATCACATAAATCACATAAAACATCTTTGATACAGTTGATATTTTTAGCCACACTACAGGTGTGGATCTGGGTCAGTCAGTCGACCCTTTTGGTCCTGTCTGAATTATCTCAACAAGTGTCAGATGAACATATTGAACTTTGCCTGATCTGACCTACTCAGCAACCTCTGCAAAGTCATGGTGCTTCTTAGTTTCTGCAACTCAACTCTGGTATTTACAGGACTTTTTCTTTCACGAACACTGGTGCATGAAATACAAGACAACTGGTCTGTTTCTGCATATTCTGTTTTTTACCTGTAGATGCAGCAGCTGCCCCAAGTAGTATTAGAGGTATCCCAAATACAAGTAAGACCGCAGCAGCAACAAAGCACGTGATCTTGGCTGTGGATAAGGAAGAAGCCGACAAGGTCCTCTGGTGGAAGCACTGATATCCCATACTCCCCAGCGCCTTCAGAGTAAAACAGTTTGGTTAATTTCATCACTCGTGTGGCATCTCCACAGGTTAAATGCTGCAAAGTCTGTGCCTGCTATTAGACCTGCAGCACCCGTTCAGATGAAAGAGAAACTTTACAACTACAGTCAGACGACAGTTCAGCAATGTTGTTTCCTTACAAAGAATAAGAAATCATCAATGATTATCCAGGTCTTTCTCAGCTCTGGTGAACCAATCCAGGGAGCATGTAAGGTGTTGTTCATCAGCGTCTGGCTGATGTCCAAGCAGGAAGGATTCATCAGAACAAAGGGAACACAGACCCACTGCAGACACAAATACAAATGGAAATGAGAAACTCACACAACTTTTAAACACGTCATTTGGAGTTTTCTTAAAACAACAAGCCAGACACTCTACAAAAACCAGAAGTACAGCAAACTCACCATGCTGACGAATATGAGGACGAGCTGTATAACATCTGTGTAGGCCACAGAGTAGAGACCTCCCAGCAGGGTGTAGGTGATGGCGACGGCAGCAGAGATCCAGATGCAAACAGAGTAGGACAAATCCAGGACCACACTCATGGTTCCTCCTGTCAAACACATTTTATAATATTTAATATAATATATATTAATACAGTTATAAAGAGCATGTATATACTGTACCTAAACCAAGTAGTGTTGAGGGCACCCAGAAAATGTCAACCATAAGTGAAGCCAGGCTCAGTCCAGATGTTAGTACTTTTCCATACTTGGGAAGAAAAGGGTCCAGCATCGTCACACACTTTCTGTCTCTCAGTGGCTTGGCAAACACCAGACCACCTTCATTAAAAAGAAGAGACCAGGTCACAATACAAAAAAATGATATACAGTGTAAAGATCAGATATAGCAAGAAACAGCATTTTCAAATTAATTTCCTTTCAGTCTTGTCTGTGAAGATTCTCAGTCATCCAGGTCATTGTAAGACAACAAGAGTTGAATCAAAGGCAACTGGACTTGGTTTGTAGATTCTTGAACAAGAAGTGATACGTCTTCAAGAACCTACAAACCAAGTCCAGTTGCCTTTGATTCAACTCTTACTTGGATTCTTTCAGTCTTGTAACTTTTAAATATCCTGAATCCTGAGGTTCTCTAATCTGTAAATTCTGCAAACTGCATCAGTTTGTCTTAACTGAGACTCATAAAACAAAGTGTGAACTTTATGCTTTAAATGATCAGTCAAAAAAGCATTTTTCACTGTATTCACAAAATATTTTTATCAAGTCTTTAAAAAAGTCTCCCCGCACTTAAACTCCAGCTGTTCAGTCCTTTTTTTGCCAGATTGTCTTAGTTCCTGTCGCAGATTCACTTTACTTTTTCATTGTTTCCTCTGGTTTGACCTCTGTCTCATCATCCATTTGACTTATTTGTCTTCTGCTTTACTGTTTAAAGTTTACATTTCAATGACATGTAAATTTATAGACTACAAATTGAGTAAATTCTATGTATAATTTAATTGTAGAATGACTGTAAATGTCTGATTACGTTAATATTTTTCTACACAGTATTGTTTTTATGTGTTACCAAGACATCGTAGTCCTACAGTGCCAACTTGTGGTCTATTCCGCTTTTATTTGAAGAGTGCGTTTTCTTCTTCTGATGTTATATTTTGCGATGCCGAACTTCCTGGTTCCTCTCTCTTCACAATGTCGTGCTCATGCATCGCCAGAGGTACGGTAAAAATTGTGTAAACACAGTAGTTATTCGTCATATTCATCTGTTTCAATCCTACGAAGATAGAGTTTACATTGTGACTTACCTCGTTATTTTTGTATTGTTCGTAGCTCTGAACTGTGAGGTGTGTGTATATCGAGCTAGAGAGCATGCTAGCCGATAGCGGAAACTTTAACTAGCGCCCTTGGAGAGCGGAATGAGGTACGAAAATGTAAGGTGTATTGTTATCAGATGAGTGATATATTTGTTTGAGAAGAAAGGAAATGTCATTGTTTAGTTGGGGTTGTTTGTGTTGGGTGTGAACATCATTGGTGTGTGGATGTGGTTTGTGTGTGAATTGTTTGTGAAACTACAGTGAAGCATTTTGTATTTCTTCTGTTTTATTCTGTAGTTTTCACGGTGTTGAAGGTGCTTATGGTGCATGATGCTCATCGAGAGTAAAGAAAGAGATCAACACCCGTTTGAAACTCTCTGCGTCTTCATTAATAAATCCAAGAGGCCGCTACAATTACTGGTGCCAGTTCCCATTTATCACAATGTAAACTGGTTTTTCAAAAAGCCCATAATGAATCTGGTGGCCCACTTCAACCTCCGTACAACTTGATGACTTTAAAGTTTATTGGTAACGTCACAGATACTTGCAGCCACTTTTGTGGGTCAGGTTGTGCAGCAAAAACAATTTGCTCCTGTTTCCAAGAAACTAATAAGTCACAGACGACGTCGCTTTAACTGTTAAAACACTCATCATTTGAGCAGTGGTTGATTGTACTCTGTAAATACGCAGCTTGGCTGTTTAAAGGGAAGTGAACACAACTGACTAACTGCTGACTGGGAACACATCATGTCAGCATTGATGTGATTCTTATCATTTTTATCGATATCAAGTCATGAGGTAGTCGAGGTCATTATTATTCCTGATCGCCAGATTATATTTGTTTTGTTACACATGCAGACACACACACCTCCTGTCAGCTGTAGATACAAACTCTTACCAATAATAAAAGATGTGCTGAATGCAGTTAACATCACCATTGTCCAGGTTAGTCCCATCGAGGGCGTGTACATCATCTCAACTGTGCCAACAATGAAAGCTCCTCCGACCCACGTAGCTGCAGGAAGCACGAACACATCATCAATAAACTTCCAGTGGGATCATCTCATGATGACATCATCATACCTTATTATCAATTTGGAAATTCTGTTGCCCAAATTAATGAAAGAAAAAACATTGTAACTAAAAGCAGACAGAATTGGTTGTTGCTCTTCAAAGTAGCCACCTTTTGCTTTGATGACAGCTTTGCCGTAATTGTAAAAGAGAACTCAAGTCATCATTGTTGAGAAAACGCTTTGACCTTTCTGTCTTAACTTTGATGTAGAACACAAAACCTGCAAGAAACAAACAACTTTAAAGGTTTTCACACTTCTGACAATCACCTACAACCAAACTTGAATATTTCATCCCCTGTATTTCATGAGGCTGCTGTGGCTGTTTGAGTAAGAACTCTGTGCAGTGTTTTCATCCTCATGCTACAGTTTAGTGCAGAATTTGCTCACAGATATTTATATTCACAGACATGTCAATTTATTCAAAACATCTTGTTCTGTCATTTTGCAGCCAGCAGATAAAAGATCTACCATGTAAAGAACTTTAAAGATATTCATATTCTCATCACTCATGTCTTTAATGATCAGGACTGTCTGGAGTTCACAGTCAGACAGTTTCAGTCCTTGTTTTGTCAACTGTGTTCTCCTCACCTGTCATTGTGAAGATCCCCACCATCCAGCTAATGTTCCGGTTTCCCAGCAGGGCCATCTCCATTCCAGTGGCTGCACTTTTCTTCTGCTCCCGTTTGGACTTGAAAGAAGCCCAGATGCCGGTCCCAAGGACCAGCAGGTAGAAGAAGGCCATCGATATCACTCCTGGGATGTTGACGGCCATGGTGGACGGGTTGACTGACTGATGTCTGACTGAGTGACTGAGTGTTTTGACTAGAGGGATGTCATTCCATTGGAGAAACAGGAAAAACATGACCCTCCTCCAACTTCAAGATGTTGCCCTCTGGTGAAAAGAGCTGGTCACAGGTTTAGTGACTTTGCATGCACATGGAAACCATTTTGCATCTTGAACATTGAGCAAGATTTACTGCTTCACTATAAGCGATGGTAGCAATTAGATAGTTTGTGTTAGTCCTGTTACACTTTATGTGATTTATGTGATTTGCATGTGGATAACTTTTGCTGTCCTGACGTCCTGATGTACTGCGGTGAGCGTATTGTGTCATTTCCGATTTCTGTGCCACTGGTAGCGTGTAGTCACTGCCCGAGTGCATCTCAGCTCGTTTATAATATCTTTCGTACTCTCATTTATTACCCACTACTCACTTAACGTACACTAGTATTGTTAAAGAGCACTCACAACTCCTTTCTTCTAGCAACCTTCTGGTTACTCACACAGGTATTTAAACGCCGCTAAGTTTTGTTAGCCTCATTAGCTTGCAGTTAGCGATGGCTTCTCTCTCTCCCGGTCACTCTCCTGCTCTCTCTTGCCTGGTGTGTCACATGTTTAGCTGAGAGTCAGAGCTCTGTTGAGCCATGTATTCCTATTGGCCTCAGTAGTAATGACTTCATGAACTTCTTTAATGATAAGATCCTAAATATTAGAAACAAAATTCTTCATCCATACAAACAGCTGTAAAAGCTGATGTATGTTTGGACTGCTTGTCTCCAATTGATCTTAAGCGGCTGACTTCAATGATTTCTTCGTCAAAGCCGTCAACCTGCCTTCTAGATCCCGTCCCAACCAGGCTACTTAAAGAAGTCTTACCTGTTATCAGCGCTTCTTTAGTCAACATGATCAATCTGTCTTTACTAACAGGCTATGTTCCACTGTCTTTTAAAGTAGCAGTGATAAAACCTCTCCTTAAAAAGTCTACTCTGGATCCAGAGGTATTGGCAAACTATAGACCTATATCTAATCTTCCTTTTCTCTCGAAGATCCTTGAGAAAGCAGTCGCCAACCAGCTGTGTGACCACTTACAGAACAACAGTCTATTTGAGGACTTTCAATCAGGATTTAGAGTTCATCATAGCACAGAAACAGCTCTGGTGAAAGTAACAAATGATCTTCTTATTGCATCTGATAGAGGACTTGTCTCTGTACTCGTCTTGTTAGATCTTAGTGCCGCATTTGACACCGTTGATGATCAAATCCTGTTGCAGAGACTGGAAAATTTAATTGCCATTAAAGGAACTGTGCTAACCTGGTGTAACGGGGAGTGGGGAAGGACTCAAGCGCAAACACCCGGATTGACGAAAAACACGTCTTTTAATGAAAAGGCAAACAAAATCTCAATAAACAAAAACTCACGACAGGGTTATGTCCAGTAATGTCCAACAGGTCTCATCAAAGAAAAACAGGTACAAATCCAAAAAACTGATGAGCATCGATGAATGAGGAAAAGTAAGGAACAATCCGGCAAAGGGTGAGTGAGGTAAGGTGGTTTATATAGAGTCCTGATTACCGATAGAGTGCAGCTGGGAGTAGGGGCGTGTGATGAGATGGGAGTGGCAGGTAGGTAAGGTGAGGCAGAGTGAGTGTGACAACTATAACAGGTAAACCAAGACAGAACTAAGGCAGGCTGAACTAAAACATAACAGGGCTGTAACAGAGAACTATGACAAAGAACACAGACAGAAAACCAAGACAGAAAACTACAACATAGAACTAAGAAACAACTAGGACACACAACATGACAGCAGAGGTGAGGAACGAATACAGAGACAATGAACTATGACAAGATTGGACTAAGACAGGGCTACGACGTAACAAGACTACGACAGGACAAGACTATGACCATAACTAACAGAACTAAGACAAGACTGACAGGATAAGAACAGAGACTGAAACTAAGGCAGAAAAATCTAAGGCTAAACAAAACTAAACAGAGGCCTAGCAGGCAGAACTGTGACACCTGGTTTAGGTCCTATTAATCAGACCGATCTCAGTTTGTACTTGTCAATGATGAATCATCGATACACTCTAAAGTTAACTACGGTGTTCCACAAGGCTCTGTGCTTGGACCAATCCTGTTCCCCTTACATATGCTTCCCTTAGGGAACATTATCAGGAAACACTCCATCAACTTCCATTGCTATGCAGACGATACCCAATTATACCTGTCAATTAAGCCAGATGAAACCAACCAGTTAGCTAAACTTCAGGCCTCAACGAAGTAAAAACCTGGATGACCTGCAATTTCTTACTGTTAAACTCAGACAAAACTGAAGTTATTGTACTTGGTCCCAAGCACCTCCGATGCACATTTTCTAAAGATATCAGTACTCTCGATGGCATTGCATTGGCCTCCAGCACTACTGTAAGGAATCAAGGAGTTATCTTTGATGAGGATTTGTCCTTTAATGCACATATAAAGCAAATTTCCCGGACTGCCTTTTTTCACCTCCGGAACATAGCAAAAATCAGGCATATCCTGTCCCAAAAAGATGCAGAAAAACTAGTCCATGCATTTGTTACTTCTAGGCTGGACTACTGCAATTCTCTATTATCAGGCTGCACCAATAAGTCGTTAAAGACTCTCCAGTTCATCCAGAATGCTGCCGCACTTGTCTCAACAGGAACAAGGAAAAGAGATCATATTTCACCCATTTTGGCTTCTTTGCACTGGCTCCCTGTCAAATCAAGAATTGAATTTAAAATCCTAATACTAACCTATAAAGCTCTTAATGGTCAAGCACCATCCTATCTTCAAGAGCTCATTGTCCCCTGTCTTCCCAATAGAGCACTACGCTCCCAGAATGCAGGGTTCCTTTTGGTTCCCAGAATCTCCAAAAGTAGATTTGGAGCCAGAGCCTTCAGTTATCAAGCTCCTCTCCTGTGGAATCAGATCCCAGTCTGGGTTCAGGAGGCAGACACCCTTTCCACATTTAAGAGTAGGCTTAAAACCTTCCTCTTTGACAGAGCTTATAGTTCGGGTTGGTCCAGGTGAGCCCTGAGGCATCCCTTAGTTCTGCTGCTATAGGCCTAGACTGCTGGGGAACTTCCCATGATGCACTGAACTTCTCTCTCCTTCTCTCTCTCCTCCTCCTATATCCATTCATAACCCATCAATGCATCTTACTAATACGACTTCTTCCCTCTCGTAGTTTTGTCTCTTCTCTCCTGTCGCTCTCTGCAGGTTTGTGTGTCACTGGAGCTGCAGAGTCTGGACTCGTGTTTACAAGCCTTCGACTGCACACGTGTCTCTGTTTAATACTGTTATGATAATTATCGTCACACCTGTAGATTGTAGTGTTGCTTGTCCCCCCCGTCTCTCTGTCTCTCTCTGTCTCTCTCTGTCTGTCTCTCAACCCAACCGGTCGTGGCAGATGGCTGTCCATCACTGAGCTTGGTTCTGTCCGAGGTTTGTGCCTGTTAAAAGGAAGTTTTTCCTCGCCACTGTCGCATCAAGTGCTTGCTCATGATGGGAACTGTTGGGCCTCTATTAGGGGTGGTTAATCTGTCCAATTTCCCGATTCAATTCGATTACGATTATTGAAGTCCCGATTCGATTACCAACCGATTTTCGATTATTAACGATTCTTGATTACCGATTGTTGATTTTCGTTTTTTTGTTTACTAGTACAATGTTTTTCAACCACTGTGCCGCGGCACACTAGAGCGTCTGGTAGCTTCAGTTATTAAAGCTGCTGAAGTCAGAACTTAATAACGAGTTATATAATTTGTGTGAATACTATAGAATAAAAGGCCTCTATTGATATTGGAAAATAATAACCCTCCACGTTTAACTAATGTTATGTGATCTTAAACTGAACTGTGTGTAAATGCAATAAAGTTTTTGTAACTTTAAAATATTAACATCTCATTTCTGAATGTTTTCAGAAATAACCTCAACCCAGATGTTGTTATTGGTTCAGCTGGAGTTGGTTATTGAAGCTAAACAGAAACATAAAATTTGAAGATCCACAAACTCAAATGTAATTATATCTTTAGTATTGCTAAAATAGAAATTTTAAGTTCATTATCCTCCAGAAACTGACTGTGATGGAGGCTGAGATGTTGACATATAACGTTACACCGGCTTATTAAAGTAAGTAACCGGTGCCGAAGCCGGCCGGTACCAGGGGGTTAGCCGCCGGTACCACCGGGTTAGCCGGCTAGCTCAGTGAGCATGTTTCATTAAACAGGCTCAGGGCGCTGCACGTACTTGAGGAACTGAGCGCGCGCGCGTGACGTTCAACTTCCGTTGACCGCGGGAAATCATTTGTACAAAATAAAATAATGCCTAAAATAATCGATTTTTGAAAATTTAATAATCGAGTCATACTCGTCCATAACATAATCGCGATTAATCGATAATCGATTTTTTTCACCACCCCTAGTCTCTATAAGTAATATTATAAAAAGTATGGTCTAGACCTGCTCTGTATGTTAAGTGCCTTGAGATAACTTTTGTTGTGATTTGGCGCTATACAAATAAAATTGAATTGAATTGAATGCAGAAAACTAACAATAAAAAAAACATGGTGTTTTATGATGTTTTATGTTGCCTGATGTTTTGTTGGCTTTTAAACTCTGATCCTTGGAGAAACAATATTATTTTATTTTTAGTTCTTCATAGTTGGAATGACAAATAACATAGATGATAACTTTTTGGTTCCCTCACTAAGTCCATTGTGGAAGGTTTTGTTGGTTGTGATTCTTATATTTATGTTTAAATTTACTGCTGATCACCTCCATCATTGATGTGGTTGACTTCCAGCACAAAGTCATGACAGAAACAACGTGTGGCATTTCATTGGTGCAAATAAGCAAAAAACATGTGTGTTAAATGTAAGACATATATATCTTCATCCATTCATGCATTTTATGTAGCTTATGTGGGGTTGGGTCGCACCGACAGAAAAAAAAAATGGCCATGTATGTCACTGTTCCTATTTTTAATTACAAGATGAAGATGTGACATTCAAACATTTTACAGTTTAAGCATTAAGTATTTATTTCAGGCTAAAATATTCAAGTAATCTGAAGTTAAAGAGGGAGGTGTTGCATGTGAATTACATTATTAGCATAATAAAGCAGCTTGAGCTGAAACTAGGGGTTATATATCCTTTATTTAACCAGGTGAAAGTCTCATTGACATTAAAATCTTTTTCAAGAGCCAAACACTGCTACAACAATAAAAACCATGAACTGTATAAAACATTAAAAAAACTGATTATTTAAAAATAAAAACAGACAAATACAACGGTCATATACTACAATGAGTGAACACAATATCCAGTTAATACACATATATAAACAGTTATGATGCATAAACACGATTTCATTGAAATCCCCCCCATTCTGTTTTAACTCTGGGGACCAACATCTGCAAACTCAAGGCCAAATCTTTTGCCATCTGATTCTTCCTTGATCTCATCATAACAGCTTTGTCTCACACTCAAAACACACCACTGGGCTTTTAAATGAGATACAGTGCTGATTTCCAACCACAAGCGGAGCCATTGAACGCAGCACGAAAAGGACGCATGTGCGGTTTCTGCTGGAATCCGATTGGTCGCTTTCAAACTCGGACCGCGGCTGTGTTGTTGTGTTTTGTTAGCATAACGTTTGTTAGCGTTAGCACACAAAAGATTCTTCTGTCTCAGTGTCTAATGTCCCGAATATAACTGCCAGGTAAGCGTGTTTATTGAGCAACGTGTTGGTTGGAGTGACGTCGTTGAGTTGTTTTCATAACATTTAACGGATATGTGAGATTATGTTCTAATCAACAGTTGACAGGTGCGTCAGATGAAAAATTCCAGCTAACCGGCTAACGCTAGCTTGTTAGCTAGCTGTAACAAGAAACTCTTACTTAGCCTCAGTGTCGTGAGCATAATTAAAAACGATTAAAGCCTTAATAAATAATAAACCTTAATAAATAAGCTTTAACCTAAAGTTAACATAAGAGCATTTTCAGTTGAGTCGCTGCTGATTTAACAGCTGCTTGATGAATAACCTGCCGAATTCAACATGCAACTTTAAAGCAAAACACCTGAGGATTTGCAAACGTGTCCGTGTTCAGGTCAGTGTTCTGTTTTGTCCTCGTTTGTTGCAGGATGATGGAATCATGCTTGAGCGACAAGGCTGACAAACGGGAACAGGTAGAGGTTGACGATATGAAGAGAGATCTCTCATCAGAATCCAGCACTTTACCAGACTCGCAGGTAAATCTGGTAATGGCAGGAAGTTCACAATGATACTGTCACTGCTTTGATCAATAATGATAATAGTATCACCATACAGATGACCATAGGCAGAACAAACCACTTATATGCTGAAATATCTGTTAAAGGTTTGCAGCAACATGCACCTGTTTCAGTATTTAAACATAATGCAGCTTTAAATGAGCAAAAAACCTTTACTCAGAAATCCACTCCTGGGTTTCAGTGATGAAAGAAAGGAAACACCTCTGCTCTTGTATCACAAATGATGTGATCTTCTGCCCTGAGTGTGTTGCTCCTGTCCCAACGTTTTGCTGGCATCAAACTTATAATAAGATAAGATAAACCTTTATTTGTCCCTCAGTGGGGAAATTTGCAATATTTAATAATCAAATATTTAGATCAAATATTTACAAAAATCAATGAAGTTGATAAAGAAAAACAAATTACTTACGTTATCTTTGTTTTCATTCCATTTGTTCAGACACTGTCTTCAACATTTGATCGGCTCATGTTATCTAGAAATTTCCATAATGTCTCACTGATGTGAGATGCGAGCTTTGACCTAAACGTGTAGTCTTTCACATTTCTCGTGCTGTTTTGCTTGAAACCCTGATGTGTTGTGCAGCATTCCAGCATCGAGGAGAGAGAACACCTTCAGGTGTACCTCCGCATCCGACCCTTCACCTCAGCAGAGAGCAGTAATGGAGAGTCGCAGGTAAAAAAATTAAATCATAACCATCTGAAAAACAGGCTTTGCTTTACAGTCCAAATTTTCTGCCGTCAAAACATGGCTGATAGTTCTGTTGATGCTGCTGTAGACAGTTTAAATAGACGTAAACAAAAACAGAATAATTGTGAAATACAGAAACATTTTTTTCTTGCTTGTCTCCCTTTTTTGTTTTTGACAGGACTGTGTTACCATCGAGTCTCCTGACACAGTTCTGCTGAAGCATCCCAGTTTGTCGCTCTTAGCGAGGCTAAGCACTGACAAATCCCTTCCACAGACTGGACAGCGCTTCCAGTTCTCTCAGGTTGGTGTTTCCTGGTAGAAAACCAAAAAAAGTTAACTTTCTGTGGCCACAGAAAGCATTATCTTCTCTTCTGAGACCTGATATTTCCCCAGTATGTGATATTTATCCCAGTGTCAAGAATTGAGCATTTTAGTTATTTTTGAATAATATGTTTCTGCTTATTATTGATGAGCTTTTTCCCTCCCTTCAATAGATATATGGTCCTGAGACAACACAGAGAGATCTCTTTCAAGGCACAGTAAAGGATTTGGTGAAACATGTTCTTGAAGGGGGGAACTCTCTGGTTTTCACATATGGAGTCACCAACGCTGGGAAGACCTTCACATTCTTGGGTCTGTTTCACTCTCTCAAGCATTCAAATAGTGCTTCTGTTTAAACTAAATTAAATGATCATCACTTTGATGACAATACAATGAGGAAGAAATGACAATATCATATTTCAGACATATTTCTGCCTTGAGATTTTAATGATAATAGAAGTACCGTAACTCAAAACATTTCACCAATATGCTCCTGTCACTTCAGGTCCAGATGCTGATGCTGGCATCCTGCCCAGGTCTCTCGATGTAATTTTCAGCAGTGTTGATGAACAAGTTTTCACTGGGACGAGCATCAAACCTCACCGCTGCCAAGAGTTCACAAGACTCACCAGGGAGCAGCAGGCTGGGGAGGCAGTGTTCAAGAGAAACCTGTTCAGACAACTTAAAGAGGTAACCTGTCTGCTCGAGGCTGCTGCAGAGGTTCAGACAAGCAAGGCGGCAAAATAACTGGCGGCATGTTAGCAGAGCACCAGCAGCAGCAGTTTTGCATCAGTGGCTATACAGGATTTGTTCAGGCACAGTTCTGCAGTGTAGCTCAGAACTCAATACACAATAATTGTAGTTGTACACAAAATAGCCAAAAATAGACTTGAAGCATGAAAATACGCTTTGGATTGCAGCTACATGCATAAAGCATGAGTGAAATGTGAGCCTTTCTACAGTCTGTATAGACGGCTTTAGTGACATAATAAAGGTGTATCTATTCTGTGAAATGTGCGTGAGACTGATGACTGAAAAATGAAGCTGAAGATATTCTTGTTTAGGCTTTGTTAAAGGACGAAAAAGACTTTTGGGTTTAGCCTTTAGTTGTTACACCACTTCCCATTTTTGATTCATACTATATATTTTCTATAGAAATAAACTTTTACTTAATTAACCTGTCGAAGAATAAGAAAAGTGTCTTTGCATTTTTAACATTTTCATCATTACTCTTTGCCTTTCAGTGTGAGAAGAGCAATGCCAGCTTGCTGAACTCGACCAATAAGACTTTACTTGAAGGCAAGATTCAGTCTTTTAATCTGTTGTTTGTTTTTGTGCTTAAGTACAAAACTACTACTGTACTATAGTGTGTGTTACTATAGAGATTTTTAATACTGTTGTCTCTGTTGCAGGCTCCTCCATGTTGGGGACGACTGTTGCAGCAGAGGACAAAATCAGCCTGGAGGTGGAAACACACACTAAGTTCTCTGTTTGGGTGTCTTTCTATGAAATCTACAATGAGAACATTCATGACCTCTTGGAGGTGTTACCCAGCGGGGCCCTGAGGAGGACTGCGCTGCGTTTGTCACAGGACGTCAAGGGCAATGCCTTTGTCAAAGGTTTGAAGAGAGGAGTGGTGCATACCATAATGTTTGACAGAAGTCTGAAGTTGTTATTGTAAAAATGATGCTGAAGTTTTAATATTTTAATCGTGGCCAAGTAAACTATATGTCATCCTACTGTGCCATTGTGTAAAGAAACACAAAAGAACCCTTTCAAAGGACCCAGCCAATTCATATGGATATCCTGTTTTTGATCATTTGTATTTAGATCTGCGTTGGGTTCAGGTAAACACTGCAGATGAGGCTTTCAAGGTGATGAAGCTGGGCAAGAAGAACCAGAGCTTCTCCTCCACCCGGCTCAATCAGCTCTCCAGCAGGAGGTGAGGACGACAGCCAGTAGAATTTACAGATATTTACCTGGACGTTTTGTTCAAACAGCTTGAGCGTAACTGAGTGCAAAAGTGAAATAATCATTAACTCCTAGCTCACCAACTCTACCTGGAACCACTGATTCAACGAACTGTCTTCTGCACAAATGTGCTCGTGTCAACCTAATACATACCACCTCTTAATGAGTTGGCGTGCAGTTGTTAAATGCAATCATTAGCATATTCAAAAACCCAAATTTTGCAATTTTGCATCGACCATGCCTTTAGCCACCCAGTACGTAAAATGAATGTAAAATAAAATTTACAGGATATATAAATAAATCAAAATTAGCTCCACATTTACCAGCTGCAACATTAAACTAATGATCACATTGATTCATCAATAATTATAATCCAGTTATATAATATATATTATTCTGAAATGGGCATTTTACTTTTGGTACTTCTAAGTATATTTTGAAGCCAATACTTTTGCACAGAATTTTTACTTGTACTGTGGTATTACTACTTACATGCATGCAAAACGCTCATACATGTGAAGAGACTTCTTCTACTTCCTTCTTTCTGCAGTCACAGTGTTTTCTCCATTCGCATATTGAGGATTGAGGATAGTGGGACTCCAAGGGTCCACACAGTCAGTGAGTGAGTGACTTCAGATTTAACTGGCTTATATGAACATGATTTTACGTTTGTAACTTTATGGCTGTTAGTACTGTAAAACAGATGTTGAACATGAATGTAGAGCATCTGATTTTTGTGTTATCTTGTCCTTTATGTCAATAAATGTGTTTGTCGTCAGGTTGATTCTGTGTGACCTGGCTGGCTCTGAGCGATGCGCCAAGACCCAGAATAAAGGAGAGCGTTTGAAAGAAGCTGGAAACATTAACACCTCACTGCTTATCCTAGGAAAATGCATCAATGCACTAAGACACAATCAGCAGGCCAAGTGAGATCATTACCTGCCCGTCATTCTTTCTTTGTCTTCCGTTGATTTTGTATCAAAAGACTTGTATGTAATATAGATGTAATATGAAAGAGTCACTCATAGTGCTGATATTGCAGAAATATTTTTCTCAATAAACCAGGGCTTAAAGGAAAGTGAATATTGGACTTGAGTTCATGACTTCAATGATAAAAATAAATAGGAAACTCTTTGCTAACATGTTTGCATTAACAACATAATAAGCTGGTGCTCAGCTTATTTTGTTGCTTTTCTTCTCCCCAGTGGACAAAAATGCAGCTTTAAATTGTTCAAAGAAAGTTATAGACAAATTTCATATTTCAACTTGAACCAGCTAAGCTCTGTTCCCTCCCTCAGGCTGCTGCAGCATGTTCCATTCAGGGAAAGCAAGCTGACTCACTACCTGCAGGGCTTTTTCTGTGGTCGAGGTAAAGCCTGTATGATCGTCAACATCAACCAGTGTGCCTCCATGTACGACGAGACTCTCAACGTCCTCAAATTCTCTGCCGTGGCACAGAAGGTGCATACACATTTAAATTTTCTCTCATATTATGCTTTGCTTTCTGAGTGTTACCTTGTTTTCATTTAGCTGCAGACCTTGTCAACACACACGCACACAAACAGTTGGAAAATAGCATCCACAGTCTGAAAAGTTAAAGTCCTCTGTCATTTGAATAACCAAACTGCCACATCAGATTTAGGAATTGACCAAAAAAATATCATGACACTGCAGTGTTAATGTTTATAGTATGTTGTCTGTTTCCAGGTTGTGGTTCTGTCCACCCGGCCCCTTCCCATCATGCCCCAGAGGTCCACCTGTGAGATATCCTTCACAATCAACAATGCTGAGAGGAAGGCTCTTGGCAGCGCCAGGAGGAGCTCGCTGAGTGGCTGGGATAGTAGCCTGGAGGATGTACAGGTGAGGAGGAGGTGGTTCCTACTTATGCCTTCCTTATTACAGTTTATACAATATTTTATATTTTATTACTAGATAAATCTTCATTGTGTTGTTAAAATCGTTCTTCCAGGAGGATGAGGACGATGAATATGGCGAAGAAAAGAGTCTGATGGAGGACACAATGGATCTGACAGACAATGAAGAAGACAAAATTCTCATTGGTAAAAGGACTCATCAGGTCAGCCCCTTACAATGTAATTTAATTTATTAAAACCTAGAGCCGAGAACAAGCTCGCTGGTGAAACCTCAGGGAGTTAAAGATACATTCAGGGAGTGCTAAATTCGATTGTAACCTGGTGTAATTAAATGGCTGTTTATTCAGAACTTTTGGAGAAGCCTTACTTAAATTGCCCTCGTGGATAAATAAAGTTCTTTGAATTGAATTGAATTACTGTTTGTATTAAACTTTATTTTATACAGTTCGTCCGAGGTCTTGCCTCCTGTGTAAATAAATAGATTTTATGTGATTGGCTGATTAGCTATTTGAGCTAACGAGCAGTTGGACAGGTGTACCTCTTAAAGTGGCTGGTGAGATATCTTTTTAAGTGCTTTGAAAAGATTTTTGTGGAGAGTCGTTTATAATATAAATCAATAAATACAGTATCACTGAAGAAACATTTCAATTTTAAAACTCTTTATTGTTGTTACTATTGTTTTTGCTATGTCAATTCTCAGAGGCAGGTGGCGCTGTTGAAACACCTGCAGGTACAGCTGAAGAAGGAGCGAGCGGAGAGCCTGCTCATGGAGGCTCGAGTCAGAGAGGAAATCAGCAGAGAGTTCTCAGAGCTCTTCTCTGAGATGCAGAAAGACTTCAAGTGAGACATTTTGTTTATATACTATATACGTCTTGGAAAGTTTTGGGTTTGATATTTAAGTCATACAAATGTGTGTATGTTTGTTTCAGTGACCGCCTGGTGAGAGAGAAAGAAATCTTGGAGGAGCGAGCAGAAAGGAGGCTGGAGATATTCAAGAACCTCATTGACAAAATGGCACCTGCTGGACCCAGTCCAGATACACAGGCCATGGTAACACAATCCCTCCTCTCCCTGAATCTCAAGGAAAGAAGTGTTCTGTTTACCTCTTGGCTAGCGAAATGCTTATAAGCTAAAGCTAAAAGCAGATTTTGATAACGAAGATTTTATGATTAAAACATGAATGAAGCAGGAAATATGCAGAGGCTGTATTTCATATTTATCACCTTCCATCTTAATGACAAGATCTGTGCGCTACACTCACACTTCACACCCAG
The DNA here is from genome assembly GCA_025331565.1 of Holacanthus passer. Classification (NCBI taxonomy): domain Eukaryota; kingdom Metazoa; phylum Chordata; class Actinopteri; family Pomacanthidae; genus Holacanthus; species Holacanthus passer. The sequence goes on along the minus strand of JAFREQ010000090.1, from coordinate 2,309,336 downwards.
TTCTCACTAACAGAGTTGCCTTAATTATTGAGTTTAACCCGTCTTTGACCTGCCTCCGCCTACAGCTTGCTATTGAAATAATAATGATTCCTGTTGGAACAACTTTATTCGCTGTTAGAGCAAAGGGAATTTCAAGGTCTCTAACATTTCATAAAAGGACAGACAAGTTATTTGATCTCTTTTTGACATTCTATATTAATTATCCAAGGAAATTCATAATGTAGCATTATGGGTTAAGTATCATGTTCCAGGATACCCTGACAGGTGTGACTGGACCTTCTCAGGTCACCAAACCTGCGTGCTGTGATTCTGGCAGTGTGCTCTCTAATATTCCTGACTGATTTCTCTGATGTTTCCTTCTTCCTGCAGGACAAATCTCTGGACTCATCTGAATTGGCAGACATCAAGAAGGCCGCTGAGGCTGCTCATAAATGTCTGAGTTCAGGCCACGCAGGAGCTCAGGGAGACAGAAGAGACGCTGTAGTGGAGCTGGAGAGGAAGTTGCTGGAACTGAGTGAGCACCAGCAGAAAGTCCAAGAGCAGATGGCTCACAAACACAATGGTAAAAACATATATGAATCCATCAATGTCTTAATCTGTCAGACAGGCAGGTGCTCGATGCAGATGGAAGAAAACTACAAACTTAGCTCTTCTCCTTTTATTTATAGTTTGTGGGGTCTAGAGGACTGATGCACAGATAAATATAAATGTAAATATTGCACACATCCAACACCAGAAGTTCAGTGTGAATTTGGTCTGTGGTTTATCCAGAGATTTCCAGGGATTTTCTGGAAAGACACTTGAAGTTTTCACTGTAAATTTTCAGTGTTTTTGAAAACCACAAATGAAATTCTGTTTGCTTTTCTTTGTCCATGGCTGGGTACCAGTAATGGTATGTAGGAAATAGATTCTTTTGTCATTTGGGTGAACTGACAAGGGTTATTGACAAACCATGAAGGTCATGGAACATATTTCAGTGAGACAGCTGGATGAAAGAAGGCATACATCATAACTCTCACCTGACAATGACAACGGATGAACGATTGAATAACCTTCATACCAGTTCTATAAGCTTTCTCTATGACAGTGCAAGCTGTATTTTTACACTGGTATATTTCAACATATTTTCCTGTGAATTGTTCCTAAATTCACAGTTGGATAGCAGTTTGTCATCTTGGCCTACTTTTTACGTCTTGTTATATTTCTTCTTTTTTGTGTCATTTCCTAGGTGAAGCCAGTGGACTACAGGATGAGGAGAAAAGGAGGCTTGAGGTTGCCAAGTTGGAGAAACAAGTTGGAGACCCACAGAGCTTGGCGGAGCCGGGCTCACGGGGCCACTCCTTGCTGGTCGAGGAGGGGGGTTCAAATGAGAGAGAGCGGCTGCAGGTAAGGAGCACATAATGAGGAGGTGCTGAATGTCCACAAAGAGAACAAGCCAGTGTCCATCCAAACATCAGTGTCCTGACAGCTCTTCGTAGAGCCACCTGTCAGTGAAGTGCAAACTGAGCTTAATTACATTTTCTCCTCCCGAACAGTTTGAGGGTTGTGGTTTGTTTAATCCAGAGAAAGATGTTTTCATTTCTAAAAAAAAAAAATCTCCTCATCACTGTTTTGCAGCTCTGTTCTCATGCTGCCACAGGCTAGTGATATTGACCAATGAGCATCTAAAGCACTCGCAGGTTAATGCCTTTTTCAATGTTACCTTGGCAACACAAGCCTAGAGTGTTTCCATTTTATTTTGTGCATTCACATTTTTATAGGTTCATGGAGTCAAACCAATGACCTGTTCACAAACTCGGCCTTCTGACCCCCAGGCTGTCACTGCCCTACATAGTATTAGTCTGGTGTTTGCTATAGGGCCAAGCATGTGTGTCTAATGCTTACTCATCTCTAGGTCACCTGGGTTAGCATGTAAAAGAATTAGCATTTATTGAAAGAGAGATAATGTCAACTCAATGTGAATGTCTCCAGTTTTTCTTGAACATTGTTTGGTAATGCACCATATTTTAATTTTATTCAGAATCAGCCAGTAAGCCTTACTGAGATTAGAGCAATTCACCTAGTTTTCAGTTTTCAGCAGCTCTCCCAACCTGCATTACTTTTATTTAATGCTGTTCCAACGTTGAAATAGGAATTAATCAACACTGCTATCATCCAGGAGGCATTGGCTGCCCTTGAGAAGGAGAAGAGAGGTAAAGAAGACACCCTTGCTGCTTTGGAGTATCAGACAATGGGAAAAGAGGAGGCACTGGCATCCTTAGAGGAGGAGAGGCAAGCACGGGAGGAGGCCCTTGCCACACTTGAGGAGCTGAAGAGAAGCAAAGAGGAGGTGCTAGCATCCCTCACAGAAGAAAGAAAAGGCAACGAAAAAGTCATGGCAGTGCTTGAAGCTGAGAGGAAAGCCAAGGAGGATGCCATTGCAGCCCTCGAAGAAGAGAAGCAAAGCAAAGAGGATGTGCTTGCTGCTCTCGGTGAAGAGAGGAGGGGCAAAGAGGCAGCTCAGGCTGATCTGGAGGAGGTCAGGAAAGAGATCAGCAGGCTGATTAAGGATGGAGAAAAGAGGCAACAGGGCGATGCAATTCGACAGGAGCTCAGAGAGCTGACTGCCAAACTAGAAGCCACAGAGCGCCAGGTGGGCAACCAACTTATTTTAACTTTTTGGTCAAAATAAACTCTAAATCCAAAACCCAACAAAGGAGGCGATATAGCTGAAAATGTTATTGGCATAAAGATTTAAATGATGAAACAATGTTATGTGTCACTATATATATTTTTGGTGTTAAATGGTGGTGTTTTTTTTCCATTGAGAGAGGTCCGATATTTGAGTTCTTATCTGTTCTTATGTGACATAGGCTTTTGAGTTTTTTCTGCCAGCAGGTTTTTTAGAATGTGTAGTAATGTTCATTTGTTTTTTGTTAATTGCCTTGGTGCTGCAAGACTAAAAGAAAGTGATGTGTGTGGAAATTACCACAGGTGACCACCGAGACGGAGAGGGCTGAACAAGTGTTAGTCCAACTCCAAACTGCTCAGGCACAACTGGACAAACACTCCAAGGAGATCCAGGAGAAAACTTCTCAGATCCACACTCTGACACATGAAGTTGAAAGCCTGAAACAGGAAGAGAAGACATCAGCAGCAGCATCTGGTGGTGTCAGTGATCAACTGAGAGAAGAAATGTCAGAGCTTAGGAAGAATCTGGCAGAAGAAAAGGAGAAAAATGAGGGCAAGCACAGACAAAGCACACACAAACAGCTGATCTCTGACCAGCAGCTGAAACAGTTTACTGAGAAGCTGAATCAACAGGAAGCAGCTTCAAAACAGCAAGCTGACGAGCTGAGAAAGCAGCTTCAGGAGCAAGAAGAGGTATCTCAGCAACCACTGGATGAGCTCAGATCCAAGCTCGAATGCCAAGAACATGCTTTCAAAGAAGAAGTAGAACAGCTGAGAGCAGAACTTGAGGAACAAACACAGGCCTCGCAAATGCAGGTAGAGGTTCTCAATGAGAAGCTGCACGAACAAGAAGTGGTATCACAACAGCAGTTGGAGGAATTAAAACACAAACTGAGTGAACAAAAAGCAACCTCTGACCAACTTTTAGATGATCTCAAGCAGAAGCTCAGTGAGCAGGAGCAAACTGCTGAAGTGCTCAAGGCTGAAATAGAAGAAGCTCGGTTTAAAGGTTCAAACACTTCCTCTAGCTCTGCTGCTGAAGAAGATCTCAAGAGGTTAAACTCTGAACTCCAGACTGAGGTCGCATCCCTGATGGCAAAGGTTTCCAACATGGAAGAGACAAAGGATCCTCTCAGCAAAACTGAAGCTCAGGTGGCCTCATCAGAGAAGGAGAGAATGCTCAGAGAAAAGGGCAGACAGGTGGAGGAGCAGCTAGCAGAGTTGGAGAAAGCGTCTGCAGAGAAAGAGGCAGAGCTGCAGAAAAAGCTGCTGGAAATGGAAGCACAGGTAACATCCCTGAAGAAAAGCCTGCAGGAGGCGCAGGAGCGTCGGGAGGAGGAGGAGAGCCAGGCTGTCCAGGAGGCACGGTGCAGGGAGGTGGAAAGGCGCAGGGAGCTGCTGGCTGTGGCACATGAAGCCATCGCTCAGAAGGACGCAGAGCTGGAGAAGAAAGCCGAGGAGATCAGCAGGTAACTGGTCATTTCTTTTCTATACCAGGGCAGGAAGTCACATCTTCAAAGTTCACCAACTTGTAAAGGTTTAAATGCTGTTGACAGTTGGATGTCTTATTGTTAAACTTGCATTTAAAACTAAACTCACCAACAGCTTAGTCAAGCCTGTCACGCTACACTGAGCCCAGGGTTACAGCTCTGCCCCGGCCCAACAGTTCACTGACACTTAACATGGAATGTAGGATACTTGGACTCCTAGCCCAGCTTTCTAAAATCCTGCTCTGATCGAGGTCTGCCTCTGACTTTCTGAATTATCCTCAGTTCCCGTTCACTGGTGAAAACTTTGGTTATGCTTCTGTCAAGTCAGTTTAACCAAATAGAGCCCAGTATCACAAATGTACCTCGAGGTGATTTACAACCTACCATCATATGACCCCCCGCCCTCAGACCCTGTGCTCTGTTGTCCACATGTTGCTCGGACCTTCTGATGATGGTAAACAGGACTATTTTTCCTGTGTTAACAAATACGTTAATAAGTTTCATGTATGGTTAAGCAGTTTAGCTCAGCCTGAGCTAAGAATAACACTGTAATGATAGTAAAGTCAGAAGTAAATCTTTGTCTGGTTTAGCATAATTTTCCCCGGATAAGAGCATCAGCTAAATCCCTTAACCAGAGAGTTGACGTCTACAAGTGAAAACACCTGATTTTTGGGCAGTTTTTTTGCACAGTAATACCCCGGGTTTATTCCCAGAGAAAGTGTATGTGTCAAATAAACTTTAATATTAAAGACTCATTATTTGCTTTTACTGTTTAATCTCGATACGAACTTCCAAACAAACAAAATATAAATAAATAAACAATTTAAGTAAAATAAAAAAGAGGCCAAAATGCTCACCCAAACTCCAGTCCCCCATATTGAAGTCATTCTTCAACAGACTTACAGACATTCAGTTCCCTTAGTGAAGGCTGAAATATACAGGAAAGTAGTAATTACACACCTAAATATTTGATGATTTTATGATTCCTGTGCCATCTTTCTCCACGTCCCTCGATGAGACAGGTAATATTGTGAAACAGTTTTAAAATGAGATTTTTTTTTTCTTGGAGAGCATTTTTCATCTGTCTGTATAGACCAAGGCTCATCAACTAAAAAAGTCTTTCAACAGTCCAAACGAAATCTTGCTCTATAAAAATATATTGTGCTGCCATTTTCATTCTGTAGCCTCTCATTGTGTATTTATAAATATAGGCTTCAAATAGATGAAGAATGATGACATCAAAACCATTTCCACAATGTGTGGTGAAGCTGAAAATCGCCAACATATTCACAAAAGATGGAAAAGGGCAGGAAAAACATTGTTTCATAGATCATCAGAACAAAAGAAAACTAATAAACAGTGAGCAGTCTCATTGTATGACCTTGACTTGTAGTTCTGCACTAGCTTGTATTATTCTGTCATTGTGAGATACGTTTTCTCTGCGTGATCTGCGCGCTCATAGTTCATGTGCCGTCTGTGGAGATTTGTGCCGGTATAAACAAAGTCTGAAGAGCAATGGTGATGTTCTGTACCACTATGTACTGTCCTGTCTTTTTGAAAGCATTTCATAGTTATCTTGTCTCACTCTCCCAGACTAAAGGAAAATGCCAAGCAGGACTCAGAGAAAGCCAAGAGCCTCAGCCTCGACCTTCAGAGGAAAGAGGATGACACTTCAGACCTCAAAGAAAAACTAGCCGACTACAAAAAGCAGATACAGCAGGTCCAGAAGGAGGTACACACATAATATTCTTTCAATCTTAAAACCAATCCTCTTTAGAGACTGAAGTATAAGCAGTTGATTTTTAAGCTGTTGCTGTCACTGTGCAGCAAAGATATGCATCTTTTGGGGTCGCAGCGTGGTTTCTGGGCTAGTTTCTACACTAATGTGGTTTGGCCTTTCAGCCAAAATGAGCTGATATTTTTCAAAAGCAATGCATTTCGAAAATGCTTAAATTCTAGACTGGATGTCACCAGAAGAACAAGCCAGTCACGCAGTGATCTGTAATTGTGTTGATGCAGCTGACTTTCCAAATATTAAGTTTTCAGACTTTTTATTTTTCCCTTTCTAAAGGTCTCATATATTTTAATATATTCATGCTCACTTGAAAATAATATATAAGTCCAGAAAAAGACTAGATTTCAGTCTTCAGTGGAAAGTGTAGTTCATGTGCAAGTTGAAGGTAGAAGGTAGGTTAAATTAAGGGAAGCTAGAACACAGAAATCGCTACATACGCATTGGACGCAGATAAAAACAGCAGACAACTTTCTAAACTTTTGTTCATGACTTTTTTCCCTGAAGATCTCAGCCATGAGAGAAGAGGAAAAGGCTTTGAGGCAGAAGCTGTCTGACATGGAGAAAGCCAAGAAGCAGTTTCAGTCTGACCTCGCCAACAGAGACAGAACCATCCAGCAGCTCAAAGCAGTGAGATAATCTGTCTTTGACTTTTCCATTTAACATTTCAAAATCTCTGATGGCTTTAGCTCAGTTTGCCCACGAAGAGCAGCACCCTCTTCCTGTTGTGTGCCTGTAAGCAGTCCATCAGTTTTCCCCACACAGGTATATAGATGTGCCATCTTCATGTTTTCCTCATCTCTTCATCTCCTCCTTCTCCCTTCCTCTAGGAAAAATCATCTGACACCAACTCTGACGAGACACTCCATCTGTACCAGAAGGCCTGTAAAGGTAAGTGATATGTGTCTTTGCTCTTCACTGGAGGAAAAGCATTTTGTTTTGTTTGTGGAAAGCGCTGTGCCCTTGAAATCAACATGACCACTTTTTTGTGGGACTGCAACTAATGATTATTGTCCTATTGTGTATTATAGATCATATTATAGTGCATTCATTGCTGTTTGGGGGACAGAGTGGAGTTCTGCATGTAAACCTGTACCTGTTTGCGTGGGTGGCTGGGGGTGTTTCGATTTTATAGACCTTGAAGCCAAAGAGCGTGTGATGGAGGACATGCGTTTGGCTCTGACGGAGCAGGAGGAGACGCAGGACCAGATGGAGCAGGTGTTGGAGGAGAAACTTAACCTCGTCCAGGAGCTCTCCAGCGGTAAGACACGGGATCTGAAAGAACATAAAAAGCAAACACAGACATTGTGAAAAGATTGTGGATTTCATTGTTTTGAATTAAAAAGGGGTTTGGCCCATGGACAGCTTGGTCTAATCCTCTTATCCTTCCAAACTGCAGAGAAACAAGAGTGTTCATAAAAGACAGTAACTGAAACTGACTGGACACAGACTGGAGTCAACTTCTATTTTCTTGAAACCGCTAGACATTTTAACGAGAAGATGCACACATGAAACCCGATAAACTAAAACACCAAACAACATAACTTTTTCCTTATTTTGTTGTGATTCAAGAAGCAGTAAAAAAAAAAAAAACACAGAAAATAGATGGAAGTGAGGTCAACTAAGGAGTTATACTTTGAACTTACATAATGTTTTACCAAAAGCACTTGTTTCTTGTTTGAAGTCAAGTATTCATTTTCTGACTTTTAAATGTTTCAGAGGTGGAGAAATTGAAAGGGATGTTGCTGCAGCAGGTTCGTGGAAACGACACACACCATCAAGTCCAAAGCCCGTCAGATGACCTCAAAGTGGCCAAACAGGAAGCTGCCGAGGCTCAGGAAAGCTTGAAAGTAATGATGGGAATATTGATGATAAATAAATAATTAGTTCATCCCTGTTGAAAATTTGATAAATCAAAAATATTTTATTGGTTTGTCTGTGAAGATTCTCAGTCATCTGCAAAGCTGTGCAAACAATATTTGTACATCCCTCCTTTGCATTCCTGTCTTGCTGCAGATCCTCCAACAAAAAAGGAACAACAATGAATTAGAGTAAATGAAGAACTCTGATCACATAGATGTGTTTAGGTTCTATTAAGACTGATGTCTGTTGTCCGATCAGGGTAGTTTGTCATGTTTCTACTTGATGTGGGCAGTTCTAGGTCCCACTGTTTTTATTGACATAGGCATTTTATTATGCATTTCAGCTCAATTGAATTTCAGATACATTAACAGATCCTCTTAAAAACATTTTGCGTACAGCTGTGCACAGAGAAACACCAGGCTGAACGTAAGAAGTGGCTGGAGGAGAAGCTGTCCCTGATCGGCCAAGCCAAAGAGGCGGAGGACAAGAGGAACCAGGAAATGAGGAAGTTTGCTGAAGGCCGAGAACGTTACACTCGGCAGCAGAGCCAGTTGGTAAGAAGATGATGATATGCAAACATGCTAAACACTAGCTAGCATTATTCTCAAAGCACAGCCAAGCCAAAGAGCACAAAGTCCATCTTACACAAGTCTGATCACTGAGAGCTGAGCCTGACGAGCAGATTCTGTGATTACTAAAATGTCCATCATACAGAGGATAAACCATTTTGATTTGTGTAACATTATGGTTTTTGTCCCTCTTGTGGTATTATTTAATAAAAAACAAATTTCTCATTTTTACTTCAACCACCAGATTTGTTTTTTGGTGTTTTATTGATCATTTCAGCTTCATTCGTGCGGTATAGGACTCTAATACTTTTGTTTTACAGTTTCTCTGTATCGTTATGTCTGTGAAGGTTCTCAGTCATCCAGGTCATGGTATACAAAAGCAAGTTGAATCAGTTTCTCTGTATCCTTTTCACACACACACACACACACACACACACACACTACACTAAACCAGTATTTTTCTCCACATATTTTACTTGTGTATTTCTCTCTTTGTCAGGAGTCCTTGTTGTCCCAGCTGGCTGACAAGGAGCAGACCATGGAGAAGTGGAGGAAGGAGAGAGACACTCTGGTTGCAGCTTTGGAGGTCCAGCTGCAGAAGCTTCTCTCCAGCCAAGCAGAGAAAGACAAAGTCATCCAACAGCTACGACAAAATAGCACACAGCCACCACAAGAGGTCAGTATGACATAAAGATTCCAACAGATACAGAGCCCACACACTGAAGATGTTAACTGTCTGTGTTTTACATCAAAGAGACTGACCACAAGAATTTGACTGAAACATTAATTTGCTTAAAGGGGAGATGGAGATAAGATGGAGGAAGAAGGTTAAAGAAGGTGCTTTGAGAGACAAGTGACTGTTTCGGAAAATGAATGCACCGGCTAAATGTTGATATTTGCAGCATTAGTGTCTCTAATCTCTTCAGTCAGATAACATCCCTCCTGTGCATGAAGTCCTTAGGCTTTTAATGAATTATTCATCCGTCAGTAACAAAAACATAAAGTCGCTGTTCTTCTCTGTGTGAAATGTCCTTGTATGTTTAACCTCTGAGACACTCCAATCAGTGATGTCAGGGCAGTCGGCTCCCATCATCTGTCAAGGCGAAACACCTGCTGAGACGTTATTGATTGGGGTTTAGCCAGAGGTGAAACTTTGCTGAAAGTCTGAGCCTGTAGAGTCCAGCACATCAACAGCTTTCTGCCCTATTTCATTTGGTGTTAACTTACTGTTTTAGATAGGATTTATTGGGTCGGGAGATTCCTAATGTTGTGCAGGAAAGAGGCTGAGAAACATCTCTCAGCCAGCAACATTACTTACTTACTAGCTCTACAGAGGGAAGGAGGGAGGGAAGGAGGGAGGGAAGGATGGCATTCAAACCTTAAATTCCACAGATAAATATGAGTTCATTACATTTACTCTCTTTATTAATTGATTTGTTTAAAGTTACATAACAGATGAATCTGCAGAGATTTTCAGTTTTTGCGTACTTAGCTTTTGTCTGACACAAACTATCAAGTTAAAACCAAAGTTAACGCTGTATCAGATTCTCAGTGTTGTTGTCTATGATTAATTATCGATCTTGTCAATTGTTGAGGCAGATTTTTACACAACTATGTTTATTGAACCTGAACATTGAGCAAAACTGAACATTAAGCTTCAGAAAATAGAATTAACTGCAGGACTGTGGTAACTCTGTTCAGAGAACATGCGTATCATCACAAATTACCTTATGGACTTGAACCCAACTGTTTCCCACGTTCACATCTGGAGGGTTAACATTGGTGCTTAAGCACTTTTGGAAACCAAAGTTTGATAAACCACCACAGAGTTGTCATTTTGCTCTCTCCTCTCCATTTTTTTCAGCAATACGTCACTCAATGCCAACACTGTATATTGCTCCAGGAAAATATTGTTGTCTGTCCAAATGCATTTCAGGGTGAGATAAGTGTTAGGGACCACAGTCACAGCGTATTGGAAGCAATTCCATCATTTTGTGTTGTTGTTGCCTGCACTGCAGCCTTTCTAGAGTTTTCCACTGTTTGAGTTTGCCTGGAGATATTGGTCGTGGCCATACAGGTTTCCATGCTCGCTCAAAATGTTCTGTAGCTTTATTTGTGTTTCTCCCCGAATATGAGCTGTGCGTCTTTCATCATAAACAATGACTTCAGCTTTGTGTAGGAAAGGGATATTTGATTGTAATGTCACAGTAGAAGGTGTAAGTAATAACTAGCACCTTGTCATTAATTTTTAGATGAAAATTTCTTTCAATTTTTTTGATGTTAACTGATAAATATCCTAGTCCAAGGCTGATCACAGTCCAAAAACAATTATATTGGTTGTTAACATTGTGGTGTTTTAATCTGCATCACTGGTTCGAAGCTCTGGATAACATGTTTGATGAAAAGCACAAAATCAAAAGGTGTGGGGACAGAAATCATCCTCAGTGTCCATGAACTTGTCCTGTTACAGACTGGTGATGGTGGCGATGGTGGCGTCGGCGTGGCAGAGCTGCAGGCTGCTCTGTCTGAGAGGGAGACAGAGATCCAAAGGCTGAAGGAAGAGCTCAAGGCCTCAACAGCCAAACAGGAGGACACGGTCCCACAGGTGAGTCTTAAAGGAATGTTTCACACAAAATATCATCTTTTTGGTGTCAGATAAAAACCCCTGCTTGCTTGAAAGGTGGTGGTTTAAAGATTTGTGGTTTCATCCTACACAAAGAAAAGCAGTGGTCAACTTTACTTTATATCTTCTGGAGTTTGCACGCCCAAATATATATCAGAATGTTACGCAGTTATGTTACACAATTTTTTTTTCCATTTTAAGCCCAGGTCTGCTTTAGAAATGTGTCAAAACTGGGGAAGTTTTTCAAACCACTCCTGCATCATAATGATTTACTGTTGTGTTCCAAACAACATCAAAGAGAGTCATTTACTGAAAATGATTATATTTTTTTGTTTTGCAAGAAAAAAGTTGCATATTGTAACTTTAAATTAGATCTATGAATCCACAGCTTTGTAGCACAAATGTGGTTTGGTTGGTTCATGAGGATAAGCAGTAAGTAGCACCAGTTCTTCAGCTGGGTGTGATTATGCCATCGCAGAAGAGGAGAGCGCAACAAAATGATGTAATTAAATCTCAAACGCTGAAACATAACGTAGAAAACATGAGGGACATATGGCATTTCTGTGTGTTTCATGTAGTGTCACTGCCCGATCCGTACATGACACCTATCACTCCACACAGGTCTGATGCTGCTGTTTTTTGTCTTTTCAGTGGACGTTTAAGTCACATGCTTCTTTTATGTCATTACTTGTTCACTAAGCTTGTTTCCATTGCACTTAGGCTGAGGTGGTGAAGTCTGTATCGATAAAAGCAAAATGTGATCTTTGAAATGAAAACTTTCTTGCAATAAACATAATTTTGCTCTCTTTTATATTTAAATCTTGTATTATTGATGTTTGCTTTTCATTTGTGCTCAGGTCGGGAGTGAACAGGTCGGGGGTTTTGAATCCTCAGTTTTCATTTCTTTTCAAAGCTTTTATCAAAATGATTTGTGGGGTGAGAATTTGACTGTGAATATATTAAAAAGAGGAAGAGAATTCATGGATTTGACTCAACACGAAGTTGCACATCAGTGACATGGAAAATGTCTTTGCCCCCTGGTCTATCGCCTGTTTAATTTATTTATTCATAGTTTGTCCTCAGGTGTTCTCCGTCTTCAGAGGGAACAAAAATGTGGACAACAGACCACAGACTGTTAGTTTGACTTGGATATTTTTGAATTTCTTGTTTTGAACATGAGGACATCTTAACCACAAAGTAGAACAAGGATTGCTTGTCTTTCACAGTCTGTTGACATTGCTCGTCTTAAACTTTTATTACGCACTGTGTGGTGGATTTAACAGCATCTGTAGGTAAGAAACCCTCAGCTCCAGAAACAGGAGGCACTTTGAAATACATTTGATATTTTTCTTTGTTGGTCCATAGGCTTGTCAGTCTGAAATCTCCCATAGAACCTGTGGTTGCACCTGGCAGATAAATGTAGGATGAAAGAGCATCAAATAATACATCAAATGTATCAACATATTTTGGATGTTATACTTATAATCATGACTTATGATATTTTCAATTTCTTCTTCTTCCTGTGACAGACTGAAAGCAATGAGAGTCCTGCCACATTGGTTGGGAAACCCCAGAGTGAAACCATTAACAGGACGTCAGGAGGAAGGAGAGACGCCAGAGCATCAGTCAGCAGTCAGGTCAGCTCATGACATAAAGATGACAAACACTTTTATTTTGTGTTTGCAGACACATGCTGAACACACAGATGACATGAAGTAAAGTGATAAAGTCAAGACATCTGTAGTAGCAACTAAATTGCTTTGTTTTCTATATTTTCTTGGTTTTTCTTCTTTCTTGTGAACATAGTTTTTCACAGTTGATTATGTGATGAAGGCTGTGCAGGATCTCAGTTTTTCTTTTTTTAACATACTTTTGCCAGACACATAAGTACATAAGCATTTCAGAGGTTGCCAGTGATGAGTGGGCAGTCAACATTTGGCAGCATGAACCTTTGCGGATGCTATGTTGCTTAGCAACAGTTACACAGGTGTGGAAACTTGACTGTGCCACCTCACCTTCGCTCCGGACCTGCCTGTATCAGACCTAGACACATTTGTCCCTTGAATGACCTTGACTTGACCCTTTTCCTTAAATTCATGTGTGGTCCCACAGGGCTCAGCTGACTGTCCATCAGTGCTCGACTCCTCTGAGATTTCCACCGAGGACGGCAGGACGAGACGCTTTCCCAGGCCGGAGCTGGAGATCTCCTTCAGCCCTCTGCAGCCGAACCGGATGGCTCTGCGACGTCAGGGAGAGGAGAACGCTGTCACTGTCAAAATCACCCGCTCAGCACGCAAGAGGAAGAGTGGAGAGATGGAGAAGGTAAGAACCAGTCACACAAAAGCAGCTTGCCCACACATTCTCCTGCTATTCAAACATTTTTTCAATTCCAAACTAAGCCAATTGAAAATTAGTAATTAGCGAATTCATCAGCGTGGTGGTTTAAATATTGATGTGGTTGATTAAACATTCTCATGTCCTTGCCCTTTGTGGATACATTTCCTACCATGTACACCATGCTCCCTGCAGGTTCCCTAAAAATAAATCCTCCCTAGTAGATAACTTAAAAAACAAACATCTGTGCAGCGAGAGCCTCAGAGATGGGCTTTTCCACTTATTTTCTGAGTTCATTTTTCACACATGCTGTGTGGAGAAAATGTCACTGTGAAACCTTTCCCTCATCAGTCCAGCACCAGCAGTGCCAGACTGTCTTAGCTGCTTCTGAGAATGGAGCAGCAGCAGTTGTAAATTTGGCACTTCTACTCCACTACATAGCAAACTCAAAGAGTTGTGAAGTGTTAATAGGTTTGGCATTTTTCCATGAATGCGTTGCACTGGGTTTGAAATAATACCGTGGTTCACCAACTGCAGGTATTAAAAATAAATGCAGTGGGATTGTTATTGTGTGCAAACTACGTGATTGCAAGATCTTTGGATTTCAATCTGGCAGGAGCTGTTTTCACCTTTCTCTTTCTCCTTTGTTCCCCTTTCTCTATGTTTTATATGTAATGAAACTCGATTAAGCTGATGAGGGTTAAAAAAAAAAAAAGGACTACATGATTCTGGTCAAAATGACAAGTGTTAGAACTGAGATTGTGATTTTCTCCCAGGGCTTCTCAGTGACGCCATTTTTTTTTTTTGAAGAAAAAAATATTCATTGCGTTCTGTATTGTCAACCTAGGGGAAACACTGCTGCAACTGTTCTTTCAAACCAATTGCAAGTCACACATTGTCTTGTCCCAGAACAGACCAAAGAGGCTCCATGGAAACAAGACCAGACTGTGACACTCTTACAGAAAAGTGCGGCTGCGCTGCAGGGTGAACAGGATAAAGGTTGTTTTCAGGACATCGTCTCGCTGGAATATGATTAAATGCACTTATGTTAATTTGTTTGTTTCGACTAATGCAAGGGAAGTAGGCTAATGCCTCTGTTACATTTGGCTCCCAAAGGCCTGTGACTCAAATACGAGCACAAACATACGTACATATACACAACTCTGATAGAAACTTGCATTGTACCACAGGAAGCCTGTATGTGCACATGTACAAAGGTGTACATAAAAGAAGGAAATGCACAAACATATTTACAGTGTTGTAGAACACAAATTCTGGAATCTTGTAGAATTATAACTTAGTGAATAAATTAACACAAAGACTAATGAAGCAGTCCATCCAGCCTCAGTTGGCTGACTTAAACACAACAAAGCAGCCATTCCAATTCCATTCCAAATATTTGTACGCCAGAATATTTTAGGGTTTTTGTTGACTTATTTCATGAAGAATTGCAGAATTTAGAAAAGAGAATGTAACTTCCACCAAATTATACAACCTGCATAATCTATTTTAACTCCTGAACATATTTAAATCTGCCTCAGTAAGTAGAGGAAAACAGCATGTTTTCAAACCATTATTGTTCAAACTTTATAAAATCTTAGTTTTAGCTGTGTTCATATTGCACCAAAAGTCATTCACATGCAACATTCACATGTGTGAAAACATTCTCATTAATCATAAATACCACTTACAAGCAGAAACACACATACTTTCACTTTAGTGATAGTGCGCACGCACACACACACACACACACACACACACACACACACACACACACACACACACACACACACCCCGAGAGAACACACTGAACAAGCATCCCACTCAGAGGAACACAAGGTCGAGTATAGTTCACTTGTCACATCACTGTTCCACTGTCACTGTCTGCAAAGGTTGCACGCTGGTTGCAGCTTGTACGCCTCCTCTGTTTTTTTTTTTTTAGAAATCATTCACTATTTTCCTTTTTCTCTTTGGCAAACACCTTGAAAATACATCATTTCAGCATTTGGAAAAATGACAAAAATAAGAAGTTTGTTTACAGATATAAAGCCAGTCAGTGTTTTCCTGCTGCCTCTGTCATTTTGTCCTCTAGATTGTGGATATAGTAAATGATCAGTAAATCCTTTCACTCCATGGTACCAAAACAGCCACATTAAAGCTTTCTCGCTTCCGCAGTAATATTATATATTATCATTATTACAATTTTACAGTGTTGGCTGCTTGTTGCTCATCTTGCAAACACTGAATGTCCCTTGTTTCCACATAATGGTGGCAGTGTGCTCAGCAGGTGCTGATATATTCTGATTGCTTAGGCATGAAAATACCTTATGCCGGTAAATCATACTTGCACGTGTTCAGTGTTTAAAGTCTACTCCTGATAGAGCAACTGCAAGACAAGCCATTATTGCAGTAGGCCATTTTGTGCGTGGTAATTCAGAATAACAAAGTCATGATATAAGCATAGTATCAAAGGACAAGTAAAGGACACTGTTTTGCTTGATAGTCGTGGTTGGGATGAACTTTGATGAGTGTAAGTGGTAACGTGATTAAAGCAGCAGCCTACAGGCCCGGGACATTCATTTCATTTGGTGTAAATGAACAGTGCTGCAAATGCTTAATTTGTGAACAAGGTTTTGCTTTGCTCTCTTATATTAGCCCAGAAACTGTACTACTACTGCCACGACTCTGGCATTCATTTTTCTCCATGCTGAATAGTTGTTTATCGTATTGTTTTATCGTTTTTATAAATTTCTGGTAAAATGAATGAGTCCAAGCAAGCTGCAAGTGAAACACAAAAAAACAAAGTAGAAACAAAGATACACACACATATTGTTATGCATAGCAGTGAAACATAGTTTTAGCACAGCAGATCAATTTCTTGCTTTCTTTTTTTCGGGGGGGATTGGTCGTGGCTACAGTGCCATCCCATGTTAGTGCAGGTTGATGGATATGAATCAGTTTGACATCCTCGCTCAGGGACTTGTTGACAGTATTTTGACAGCAATTTTCACACCGTCAGTGAGAACAACAAACTTCCCTGAATAACTTTTCGTCGCCGAGGGCAAGGGTATGAATGCTGTGCCAAACTATCAGAATATAGGTAAGCTTTTACCATCCTGAAAATAATAAAAGTGACAAAGCTATTTATAATCTATTTATTCTGGTAAAGGATTGAATTTGCAGTGATTTAGCAGACAAATGCCAAAAAGCTGTGAAGAGGTAAAATAAAGATGCTCATACATGCCATCACGTGGTGAAAGATGGGCCTTTTGATTGCAGCATTCAGCTAATTCCCTAACTGTATTTCTGTAACTGAAAGTAACCAAGATTGTAATTACTGACTTTATGTAAATGTTCTTGAGACTCATCTTGACACTGCAGTCGTATTCATGCCGTGGAAAGTGAACCTTGCTGAATAAAAGATGAAGATCATTTGAAGATGACACCAAGGGGAAAGCTATTTAGAAAATGAATGAGGCAACTTTGAGAGGCAGCAACTTAAAACATGTTGCTCATAAACATGTTCAGTGTTTTTCATTAACAGCTTGAAAAGAAGAGGTGAAAGAAGGAGGTCTTTGCCTAACGAGTATCGTTCAAAGCTTGTTTTTCACTTTCCAGCCCTTAGACAATCCTTTTATTTAATACATTACTTTAAGGATTATCAAATTAATTTTGTGCAAACCCCTTTTATCGTTTAACAAAACAGGCTGAAGTTCTCAAATCTTAAATGTTGCCTAAACACAAGCAGCAATACAAGAATTTTGTCTAAAATAAATAAAGTGTAAAATTGGCTTAAAAAGAGTTCTATATCTGTATCAGTAACAGATTAAGGAAAATAAGAGAACTGTGAGATGCTACTTAATTAAAGTAAACACATG
Source organism: Holacanthus passer (assembly GCA_025331565.1). Taxonomy (NCBI): domain Eukaryota; kingdom Metazoa; phylum Chordata; class Actinopteri; family Pomacanthidae; genus Holacanthus; species Holacanthus passer. The sequence goes on along the minus strand of JAFREQ010000090.1, from coordinate 2,292,117 downwards.
GCTGGTTAATCAATACCCTGAAGGTTTATGAAGCTTGGGGCTGTGGACACGTTTTGGGCGGCACAAAGAAAGTATTGAACTTATTATTGAATCAATATTTGCGCAACAAACCTAAAGTTGTAACGACTGTTCCCATATAGTTTAGTTTCGACTACCCTTTGCTTGTATTCAGGAATAGTTATTTTGTTTTTAAGGTGGTACTGAAGAGACAACGGGGACATTTAGAAACAGAATGAGTCCATCTTGTAATGCAGTTTTGATACTGTCTCTTTTAGTGAATCATAGGAAAATGACAAAAAGTGGAGCAATTAACACAGTTTTGTGAATGTGCCAAACCTGTAGTTGGTTTTAGTGTTTTCCAGCTGTCAAAAAGCTCCTCAAGAGGCTTTGAATAGTGAGAAGGAGGACAAGTGATACTGTACAGCCTCCCTTTTCAATGTTTTAAAACCGCCAGTAGTGAGAACTGTGCGAAGACGTGTTAGCAATGTGCCTACATGCTCTGACAAAAGCTCATTAGCTGGAACATATTAGGCCATGTTCATGTATCACAAGTGCTTTCCCAATGTAACTAGGCTCTTTTGACTCGGTCTCCTTGGACCCCGCCGGTGTGACGACATTTTCTCTTTTGCTAGCAGCAGTGGGAGGACTCATACAGGGGCGAAAGCTCTGAGATGAAACCCCAAAGTAATTCCACTAATGACTGCCGTTCTGCTGACTGAGCTGGGTTCAAGAGAGAGAACTGGAACAGGAACAGAGGAGAGGGAGGCGTAATGAAAAGCCCACAAAAAGATGTAGGTGTTTGAGTTGGGGAGCGGTTCTACAGCACATCCAAAGTGATGCCACGTTACGTCAGATTTTATTCTGGGCATCTGGGGCACTTCAGTTAACATTTATGAACATGAACACAACCCTTTAAACAGGCAGTAAAAACCTACAAATTTTCTGTGGGTACAAAGATATTTTTTGTTGTCCATAACAGCCCAACAGTTACATTAAAAAAAAAAAAAAAAAAGCTGAAATTTAGATTCACGCTCTTTTTTTTTTTTTTTTAAATCATGAAAAAATCATTTGGGCTTGATAGAGATGGTCGGTCTTTTTTTTTTGTACACTTTGTTCTCTAACCAATATCCCTATTCATGCTGCTGCAATGACCCAGTTTCCACTTGGAAAGCAACGGAGTCTTCCTCCGTCTGAACATATGAGAAAAATGATACAGGGTGTTTAAAGTGTCATAGGCCCAGGGGTCATGGGAGTGTCAACACATCAGTGACCCTGTCAGCCTTCATACTGTCGCAGCCAAAATGAGGCTGAAGGAACGTTTTGTACCCAGCAACAGAAAAAGGGAGAGAAAATGAGGTGTAGTGAAAACAAAAGGGGGAAGGTGAGTTTTAAACCAAGAGAGAAATGGGCCAAAATAAATTGAGGAAAAGAGTGCAGAGGGAGGCAGAGGCAGCACAGAAAGAATAAATTGAGGGAGATTGGTTGAGGGTTGGGGGGGGAATGCCAGCCGGGGAGGAAGAAAGTGAAATGAAACAAGACAGGGAGGAAGGACAGGCAGACAAAGACGGTGGAGGGAATACAGCAGTGAAGTGGAGAGGAAAAGAGGAGAAAGCAGGGTGGAAAGAGGAGAAGGAAAAGATAAAAGTGGGAGGCAAGCAGAGCTGAAGCAAAGATGGAGGATGGGGGGTGGAGGGAAGTTAGATGGCAAGATGAAAGAGAGGAGGGATTGTGGGTTGGAATAGGAGCAGAGAGAATAAAAAGCAATGGAGGAGGGTAAAAAAAAAAAAGAGCAGGAGAAGCTGACATGATGGTGACAGTTGCTGCTGAGAGACTTGAGATCTGAGCGGAGTCTGACTGTGCAGCCTGTACTTAATGTACACATCCATTAACATCTCCTTCATGTTCTTGCTCACTCTCACTTTTTCACTCAGTCACTTTTTGAAATGAACATGTGTATACTTACTTTACCACCACAAACCCATCGACGTGTCTTATTGTCAGTGGACAATGGAGCCTGTAATTATGAACTGTCAGACTCATGGTGTGAAGTTAGCATTAAGATAAAGACGTAGGATGAATTTGCTTAGTCACATATTTAGACGCTCTTTAATGTGGCTTTGCCTGTAGTTATTGCACTATAGAAAACTTTACAAAGCCTGCAGATATGTTGTCTGTTTGCATCATTATTACATGTATACACAGAAGCACACAGTATAAAGCAGCGCAGCCTATACTTACTGAAATTTCCACTCCCCATTCACACAGCATGTAATTGATCACAGCGAGCTCCCACTGTCCCTCTCCTACGCCTGTAATGGAGGCTTTCTGCCTCAGTCGTCATCGCCCAGGCCCACTGGAGACAAACACTGCGTGGAGAGAACTGCTGAACATGTGCCGAAACAGCCAGGCAAGACAAAAAGACTATTCTGATGAGTTAAGATTTACCCGAGGAAGGTTTATATTTGGGAATTTTGCTTGCGTCACTAGTTGTTGTGGACCGTTTTATCAGAGTAAGAATCTGGGTAGTTAAGAGTTCACTGTAAAATAAGAGCATGACTATCAGTTACAAAATCAACGTTTACCTGTGGCTGATTCAGTGAAAGAACATTTATGACATTTGCAGGTCGTCCCAGGATATTTTTAAAGCACCGTTAAGTGATATTTTTGATATTGAATGAATTGACTCTGTGTAATGTGAAATGTGAAATCAATTCAATTTTATTTGTATTACGCCAAATCACAACACAAGTCATCATACAGAGCAGGTCTGGACCGAACTCATGAGCAGCACTCTGCACCAGCGGTGAGGAGAAACGTCCTTTTAACAGGCAGAAAGCTCGGAGCAGAACCAGGCTCAAGATGGACAGACGTCTGTCACTCGTGCTGCAGAAATCCTGATGAATAACTCAAGTCAACAAAGAGCAGGCAGATAAGACTGAGACTAACTGGTAAAGAAAGTGGAGCATCTAGCAGGTCAGATACTTTTCTCAGGACGTGAGAAAACAGCTGAATGTGAAAATGTGTGAATTGATCACGGGCACAAACATGACAATGAATGATGATGTGACTTTCTGTCTGATGGATGTGTGTTTAGTCAGTTGTTAGGTTAAGAAATGCAACTCGCTGGGAGAATGGTGACTCACGGCTGCGTGCTGTTCCTTTGTGTTGACGCCTTTCTGCCCCCTAAATTAATGCAGCTGTAAGATTTGCAAATGTCACAGAATCTGCTCATTACTACTAATGTTGTGTTGCTGTTGTGCTTGAAAGATCAGACCAGGCCCCCAACATCTAACCAAACGATCCCCATGTTGCTTCAGGGTAAGAGACTTGCAGTTTGTTGGCCAGAGGCAGATTTAGATCACCTGAAATCGACCCGGAGAGCAGATCTCTGCCACATCCTTTGCCTCAGTCTCTCTCACTGCAGGTCTGTCTGCCTGCAGGATCTTGGCCTTCCCTTGATCCGGCTGAGAGTCAGCGGGAGCCCCGGCAGAGAGCGGGTTTACCACTGATTAATGGGACAACACTTAATGGGGCCTCACGGAGGTCAGGGAGAGAGTGAGAGTCAGAGAACAGACGAGACTAACAGCGAGGTCCTCGGAGCTTTCAGCCAGAATCGCACATCTGAAAACAACCCGTCCATCTTGCTGAGTTTCAGTCTTTAGCTTTCATTAATTGGATGGAGTGGGTGGGTATTTATGGTGCGCGAGTTTCTGTTTGTCTGCGGTCGTGATGCATCGATGTGGAAGAAAGGGGGGGAGTGATTTAGGGGAATATATGAGGGTTTTTTGTTTGCTGCTGCATCAGTCATTGATCGAGTATAAGTTATTTGAATATGAGACTATATGGGCTGCTCAGCTGGACATCATCAACATCAATTAGGAGAGAAATCCAACAATAATCTTTCAGCAAAGGCTTCCATCTGCGCACGAAGGCAAGGTGAAGTAAATATTAAAACTGCTGCAGATAAATGTCCTTTTACTTTTAAACAGTTTATTCCTGATCTTATTTAGCAAAGCAAATTTGTAGGCGAGCTCTCTTCAGCTTTAAGGAGGTTGGTGTGGAGGTGTTGAATAGGGAAATCATCCTTCAACTGAAGTACCTGGACTCGAACATGCTCTACTTTGTCTGGCTACACTAAATCAGCAGGCGTTTAAGTTCACAAAGATAATTCAGTCTTGTAGTTTTGGGGTCACAGTCAAGTGTGTTTTCAGTGAAGTTGAATAAATTAAAAAGATTTACATTTATTGTTGTTAATCCTGAAAAATGTTGTATCCAGTGGAAGTGAAATTTCTAGAGCTGCTGCAAGTTGTGCTGTATGTAAAGATCTGCATGTAGGCAGAGACCGAAAGTTTCACGGATTCCAGATGTTACAGTTCAGATTCATTTTGTACAGTTGACAAACAGTTTATTCCGCTCAGTTTGTCAAAGTAGTAAAGTGGTGTAAAGAGGAGTTTTAGAATGGACGAGCGCAGGGCTTTTTGTGTTTTAATAGGTTTTCGACAACAATGGCCACAAGTTGGCAATATTTGGACAAAGGACAAATTCATTGTTGGTTTTTTGATAACAGCTCTACCTTTTAGCCTCTCGATAGTTTTTCAGGCTGTGGTGGTGATGTCCTATTGGATTGCATCGCCCTGTAAGGTGTTGCTTTCCTTGTGTCCACCCCAAAGGGACAATATTATATCGGCCTTTTCAGCGCAGATAATCCATTCAGCACCACTGACAACGACACAATTGAAAAAGTTTTGTGGCCTCAAAAGACACAGACCTTAAAGCTCCCGGACGCCACCCCAGCACTTAACTCTTTAACGACGCTTCCACTGTTTCCATTGTGATTATAGAGTGTGTGTTTTTTCCTCGTGACACTTAACGAGCTGTGGTTTGCGGCTGGTTGGCAGAAGGCAGCAGGGTGTGTGTGTGTATACTCATAGGTACACAAAATGACAAACAGTGATGTAAACACATACTGTAGGCTCGTGCATATTAACATCCTCCCTCTGTGAAAATGTAAGAACACAAAATTTATATTTGTAATATGCCTCCACAAACACACAGAGACCTTATTGGTTTGAACATTTAACATGAATGCTGCACAGAGTAGGGGGAAGAAGAGACTCGTGGTGGCACCGCTGGCACTTTATATCCAATCCTTTATATCCAATCCTTTATATCCAATCCCATCAGGCCCTGAACCATATAAACTTTTAATGCTTCCTTTTAAAATGACACGAAACATTAAACTCTGGTAGTGCTTCCGTCTCATTAGCATCTGAAGAGGTCATGACAAGCTCAAAATCTATGACGTGGTTGTAGCTCATACGCGTCAGAGCAGGCCCCACATCGTGCTGCTGCGCACCTTCGAGTCTTTGAGTGGGAAATATTTGTCCTGATAAGATAAGATGAACCTTTATTCATCCCACAGTGGGGAAATTCACATCATCAGAGGCTCAATATATTGACTCACACCATTGCCAGACACCTCGAACATGGTCCCAGTCAGTCTTGTATCAGACTGTTGGTGAACAGAACAAATCACATCAGTGCTTTTCATTACATGAGCGCAGTTAAGTCACTGTTTTTAATTAGTGGTTTTGTGTAACAGCACTTCCACATACGTAGTTTATTGTTCACAATACTCTGATGGTGCATTACAGGCTTGTTTTTAACCAACTACTTTCTTTTCTGAAGTCTCATATTTTCAGGAGGAGTAAACGACGAACAACACAAGAGGTACCTTTTTGTTTTGCTTTCATTAAAACAGCATCATGTGTTCATCACTCCAGACTCACCATCAGCAAACATTTGTCATCAATCATCATCATCATTTACCACATTAGAATAGTTTTCTCTTCTGGGCAAAGTAATGCAAGTTCAGAAGCTTCTGGCCTGAATCCCTTTGTCAATGACGTATCTGGGGGTGTGTTTTATATTTCCATGCTTTTAGGAGATTGAATTGTGCATAAAAATGTTTAAAAATTAAGTTTAAAGCTACTTTGTGAAGAACTACAAATTTTGGCATCACCCTCCCTCCCAGTTTTTTTTTTTCCCACAAAGGAAACGCTTCACATTGCGGCTTTCATGCGTCCGCAAGGGTTATTGTTCTGTGTTTTATCTGAGCTGTAAAGAGTAAAACGGATACTTGGTCATAGATCAGGTGTTTACAGGTTAAAACGTCCTTCAGTCGTGCATCTCAGTTACTCTACATGTCTTACTCTGCTCGTGCTCACTGTAACTACCTGTGCCCGTTCATAATGTTCCTGTTTGGTCTCTGGTATTGCAGCTTTCTCCAAAACTGCTCATCGAAACATCATATACATTATTACTTCTTATAGGAAGAGGAAGTGTTCACTTGCTGTTTCCTTCTTTGTCGAATGCAAAGTAGATTCTTCCATTTTTCTTGCAAACTGTCTTGTTCGGAGTATTTATACTGTGAAAATCAGGGAAGAATTTAAATGTAATGGCTACCTCTTAAATGGAGTGCTCCTATTTCAGTTGCATGGTAAAGGAGGTTCTTGTGTGACAGGTGTGACAGGTGTGACAGGTGTGGGCAGTGACCCGGCAGTGATACGGCAGCCGCTTCATCAGCTGTCCACACTGCAGCACTGTTCACTCTCTCTCAGAGATAATGGAGTGTTGGCAGGCGGCGACATGCAAACCAGCACTTTTCTGTCTCTCTTCTTGTCTTTTTGTCTTTTAACCTTTTTCCGTCATCGCTCCAACTCTCCATCCTCCTCTCTCAGCCTCTCTCAGCCAGTCACGTCTCTGCTCAGCAGATGAGCTCCTAATTATTTATTGACGACGGCGTGGCTTTTCTTCTAAAGGGAGACGTCACCGCTGTCCCAGAAAATCTTAATCTGAATCTTTAGCTTTTATGATTTTAGTGTTAGAGTTTTGTGGCCCTGTCAACAGACGTGTTGTGCGCCGATGAGTCGATCTGTCACACACTGTAAAGTCCAGTGAAGAAAGAATCAGATGCAGATGCAGTCCAGATGCAGATCAGCTCAGGACGTCTGTAAAAGATAAGTTTGAGGTCATTTAGAAGATTCTGGTATTGCTTGTGCTAATATCGAAACCATACCTTTTTTTTTTTTTTTTTTTTTTTTTAATACCCTGCTTGCAGAATATGAACATGTTTTTGTTGTTTAACAGAAATCAGTATCTGTTGTTCTTCAAAATCCACCAAGAAACCATCAGTTTGCAGCACAGCTCTGCCTCACTATCGTCTCTGCATCTTTCTTTGTCCCCAGCCTTGATTCACTTTATCTCATGTCTCATTTACTTTCTCCACACGCTCCCTCTATCATCTCATCTCTCTATCTCTCTCTCACACTCACTCTCTCTCACACACACACACACACACACACGTTTCATCTTGTTTACTTTCTCCACACTCTCCAATTACGGTTTATCGCTCGATCACTACTCATCTGTATCTTTCCACTTTTTTCTTCTTGCTTTCTTCCTCTCTCTGTCACACACACGCAGACACACACACACGCAGACACACACACACACACACACACACACACACACACGACGCACGTGCACACTCCAGCTCCATCGTGTACTTTCTTTCTCATTTTCTAACTCTACCAATCTCTGCTTCTTCCTTCCTTCCTCAGATTATTTTTAAAAACGTCCACTGAGTCACCGATGACTCCACGTGTTTTGACCTTTTTTCTGCTTCGAAGTGGAGCATGTTTACGGCGTCCACCACGCCCACTCCTCTGCCGGGCCGGTGAGCCACCCCCTCGGGTCAGCCACGTCCCCAATGACTGGCTGTGAGTCAGAATCTCTTCATTTGCTCGAGTACCAAAATATGTCCAGGGATTTGTTGAACTGACACTGATGCAGGAATATACTGACAAATCACATCTCTGAGTATGTTGGCTTTATTAGGTTGATTTGGTTTTTCCGCTGTGCTCATGGTCACATCTTAACATGTCTAAGATGTAGAGAGGAGGTATGCAGCCATTTGGAGCAAAACGTACACGATCCCTCACTGGCTTCCCAACCTTTTAACAATGACAACAATTGTGTGAAATGTGAGTTTTAACCTCTGAACTGAAGGTTTCTCAAATCAAGACTTGAAAAATGTTTCATGGTGAAAATCGTGAAGGTCCAAATTTACTTTCTGTGTTCACTGATAAACCATCACCATCGTGTTCAGCTCATCACCTTTCGAACAGCAGACCAGACTGGGATGTAAAAACATTTCATGCCATTAAAAAAGATTTTCCATTACTTTCTTCATCAAAGGCTTCCTTCCAAAATTGTATGGACCAGGAACTGAAGAAGACATCATAGCTGCTCATATTTGTTTTCTATCTTTGCTTTGTTTAGTCTTAATGGAAGGTTTTCTGCACATGGTTGACAATAGTGTTTGTCACTGACATCAGAGTCTTGTTCGAGAGTGAAAACTGAAGATTAATTGGGTGTTTCTGAGACACTCAGACAATATATTTTGACTGGAAGCAGTTGAGCTTGTCAGCTCTTCGAGCCCCTCTGGCAGGTAAATAACCCTAAATTGGAGCTTGTTTTCTCTCCTTGAATATTATTCCAGCTGGTAAAATGGCGAAAGTGGAATTGAGCGCCGACTGAGGCCTGTGCTCAGACAGTCTGAATGTTTTTCTCCTGATGTCTACCTTGTTTTAATGACCCATCTCTTCCAAACCATCCCATCATTATGAAACATGTTGTGGTTGTTTTTAGCTGCTTGCCTCTTTCTAACCTCTCTGCTCATCTGCCTCTTACTAATCCTCTGGTACAGATGACTCAGGACACGCTCTGTGTTTTAACACTTGGTGTGTGTGGCTCTGTTTTTTCTTGTGTCTTAATTTGTGCATTTCCCTCCTGTGCGTGTCGATAGGAAGCGGTGGAGGCACAGAACAGAAGGAACACAAGGACCAAACTGACGCCAAAGCTGACCCCACACCAAGAGGAGGTGACGACCACACACGCCAAACACATGCATAACCATGAACATGTGCTCCGATACATCAGACATGTATTAACATAAATAATTCATAGTTAACACCTCAGTGTAGCAAAACCTACATTTGGAGAATATTAATTCATAATACAGAAGATCATTGCAAACCTGAAGTCATCATATTCTTACATAAGGAGGTCACAGGAGGAGTTCATTCTGTTTTTGTGGTCTTGGCTGTCATTCTGATTCATAATATCATATTTCATTTGCTGGACTAATTGCTTCGATTATATTGTTGCTCCAGTCAACTTTACTAATGGAAACACACAGCAAATGTCCTCCGCATTTTAAAACTGCACACACAGCTATACTGTACTATAACTACAGTCTTTCAAAGTTGAACCGTGGTTTAGCGACACTTCGTTTCGTGATCCGTGGTTTAGATAATTTGGTTAAACTGGACTGCCTCACCCGTGATGTTTTTTTCGATATGCTTGTACTGGGAGCCGCTGTCACGCTGACGGACTAACCAGGGCTCACTGTCGTCTGTGATCAGATCTCCTCCCCAGCCGGTCGCCATGACTCCCAGAGTAGCATCCACAGCAGAAAGGAAGGAACGCTGCAGAAGATCGGAGACTTCCTGCAGAGCTCCCCCACGCTGCTCGGCACGAAAGGTTAGTGTGTCAGTGTGTCAGTCTTCGCTGTCTGACATATTTATCTGGTCCTCTCCTCTGTGACGGAGAATTATGAGAGCGTTGGCGAGTAGAAATTGCAGATTGCTTATTTCAAACATAAGAGGAGGTTGAATATGATGAAGCAGCAACATGATAGACCACTGTGAGTCGTTTGCCTGATGCAGCCTCTGAGGGGGTTTTAATGACGTGTGAAGTTAAGAACCCAGTGTCTGTGTCAAAGTCTGATAGATCTTATTCGTCTGCGCCATAGAGTCTGTTCCTTCATCACCATGAACACACACGCTGTCGTTCATCTGGACTCAATCCCACAGACATTGTCCTGCTGCCACAAATACTCACTAGAGGCCAAATGTGGATTCATCCACTGCTGAAAATAGTCCCCTGCCAATATACAGTCAGTCTTTTAAGAAAAATGAAACTATATGTTTGTGAGCTGTTTTTAAAGTTGTACGTCCTCAAAAGGAACCTAAGAGCTTGAGGCTTGTGGTGTGAGAGCCACAGACAGGGCAGGGAAGTCAGAAAGCATCGAGACAGACTAACACGTCGTTGATTTAGGTCTTTTCATGGGATTTGTTGACAATAAAAAATATCCATTAAAGGCAGTAACAACTTTTCAGGACCAATAACACAACCTAGAGTCTATTTTAAAACCAACAGGCGACCAATAAAGTGTCATTAAAATAAATGTAATGCATGCTGCTCTTTTAATCTTGGTGAGAACATGAGCTGCTGCATTTTAAACATCTGCAATCTGCAATTTATCTAAAGGCATCTTGGGGAAAAAAAACACGAATGTGAGCACTGCAGTAATCAAGGCTGTTAATGATGAAACTCTGCATCAGTCTATCAGTATCTGCCCTTTACACAAATTGCTTGACTGATGCAATATTTCTGAGATACTAAAAATCAGAGTGGGTGATATCTAAAATGAGCTTCAATATTCCAATCATGATCAAACAGAACTCCAAGGTTACTTTCTTTTCATATCCAATCTGACCGCACGCACGCGCCCGCCCACCAAAGCTTGCTTATATCTGTAGTGTGTCCTCCCCACTACATTCTGAATTACACTCATTTACCTCCAGTCATTTACTGACAGTCCAGGAGTCCAGGAGGCGATCACATGGTCCAGATGGGTTTTTACAATGTTTAAATGTCACAGTTGAAAACCTGTTTGCAGAAACATGACATAGGACTCACAAGGACAAAACCTCCAAGTTCTAGCTGGAGCCATTTGGTGAAGGATAACGCGGGTTTGACAAAGTAACCGGGCAAGGGCAGCCAGTTTGGGACACTAATGATGGCTTAGAGGAGAGAGTTAAGACAGGGAACATATTGGAATCAACCGGAGTCATCTCTGTGTTTTATCCTCGGGGACCGGCAGTCTCACTCGGTCAATTAATTGTCGCCCTGAGGTTCCAACGCAGGGTGCTGTCGTCTGCCGCCATCTGATCCTCCCTCCCTCCCTCCTGCTCACTGTTCCCTCCTCCTGTCCCTCGATCCTTCATCTCTCACCTTCAACTGTCTTTTGTCTGTTATTTTACTTCCTCCAACACCTCGCTCTTTATTTCTTCATCTTTTCCCTTTCTCTGTCCTCTCCTTCCTCCATCCTTTTTATCGCTCATATCTTTTCCTCCCCCCATCCTCCCTCCAACATCTCTCATCCTGATTCCCCTCCTTTCTTTCTACACCCTGCAGTCGTCTTCTTTTTTAAAAATGAACAGTAAATTACACCCATGACGTTGTTGGCTTTACAGATTCTAGACATTTTTTAAGATAAATGTGTCATTAATTAAAGGACAAAACTGACATTCTGTATTTTCACTATTAGCAGTTTCCCTGAAAAGACCAAAACTGAGTCTGACACTGACAGTAATTAAAATATTAATGCAATAAATCTACTGTTACAGTTGATACACAGAGCACATTTAACATCAATCATCACCAACACCATAAAGTTAAGCAATCAATTAAAAAAAAAAGTCCATCCATCTGCCCACTCAGCATGTTCCTCTGGTCTCAAATGGTCTTTGTCTTTGCAGCCAAGAAGATGATGAGTCTGGTGAGCGGTCGGGGTGATGCAGACTCAGCAGCCTCCTCTTCCTCCTCTTCATCCCTCAGTCTAAGAGCCAAGAAGAACAAAAGGAAACTCTACAGGCCTGAAATCTCCTCCCCGATGGACATGCCCTCACACCCAGTACGTCACACACACACACACACACACACACTCTCACCCTGCAGCTGGATATCGAACTCAGCCATTTGTTTTCCACATGTTGTCTCCACCCAAAAAAAGTAAAACTGTCAACTTTGATTTAAATCAAACTTTTGTTCTTATGTGGCTGCTTGTGTTTAGATATTTAACGTTTGAGATGTTTCACTAATTTTGCTGCACACTGGCATGAAGAAGTTACTGTGAAAAGCAAAGCAAGTGAAAGATGGTCTGATTTCCAAAAGGCATGAAGTTAAAGATGAAACTTTTCTTTAACATTTCAATCAAGATTACTTTTTTATTTCCATCTTTTACAGTTTAAAAGTTAAAAAATGTAAAAAAAGAAAAGTATCACAGCTTGTAAAAGCCTTTGTAGGCAGCTAAAAGTCTTTTACTTCTTGTTTGGGGGATTTTCATCTGTTCTTCCTGCAAAAGGCTTCTAGTCCTGTGAGATTCTTGGGCCGTCTTGCCTGCGCTGCTCCCTTGAGGTCGGGGGACTGTGAGGTAGCCTATTGTTGGTTTTGAGGTGTGTTTAGGATCATTGTCCTGTGGTAGAAGCCATCCTCTTTTTATCTTCAGCTTAACAGTTGGAGACTTTCCATGAAATTCTGCCCCCTTTTGTTTCCTTTTGTCTCCTTCTTTGACTTCATCAGTCCACAGGATGTGTTTCCAAAATGCATCAGGCTTGTTTCCATGAAAACCTCTGACCCTGTATTTTGTGGTGAGGAGGCAGGAAAGGTTTTCTTCCGATGAGTCTTCATGAAGGTCATATTTGTGCAGGTGTGGCTGCACAGTCGAACAGAGCATCACCACTCCAGAGTCTCTTCATCTTCCTGAAGGTCTTTCGCAGTGAAACGGTGGTTTTCATTTGTCTTTCTAATAATCCTACAGCAGTTCTCTCTAAGAGATTTCTTGCTCTTCCAGACCTGAACTTGACCTGTTAACTGCCATTTCTAAATTACATTATGAACAGAGGAAACAGCGACCTGAAAACACTTTGCTGTCTTCTTACTGTCTTCTCCAGTTTTACTGACATCAGTTATTTCGTGTTATTAGTGTTATTAGTGTGAGCCAGCTGCTCAGAGGAGAGTCAGTGGCTGCTGAGTGTTGAGACAAGGTTTGAGGAGTCAGTATTTATAAAGCTTTGAACTTTGCGTCACTTGTCCTTTCTTAACGATGACTTAACGAGTGACTTAAGCACTTGGATGAGTTCGTGGCCGATACACTAAATGAAGAACTTCATGGTCTGTCCCTCTAATTACAATCCTACAGTTCTGTAGACACATTTTTAAACAATTTCTTCCTTCTTGTCCTGTTTTAGATCATCAGCAGAGAGCCAGAGGAGAAAGAGAGCGACCACAACATCATTAAGAGGCGCCTTCGCTCCAGGATGGCGAAGTGATTCTACATACACACTGTCTGAACAAATGAAGGGAGCGTTTAGATGCTTACAAGAACAGAACATGTTTCTATGTCACGATGGCTGAAAAGTCCCGAAACATAGAAACGTGTCTTTGAATTAATCTTATTATTTGAAATCCTCAATATTTAACTATTAGATTTTTAGCGTAGAGCAAAGTCACTAATATACAGCTGGTTATGTGGCAGTTAAAGGAATACTTCGAGAGGTGTTAGCCTAAGTTAGCATAAAGCCTGGAAGCAGGGGAAACAGTGAGTGTGGCTCGGTCCAAAGTTCAAAATAGAAACAAATACAAAAAGTGTGAGAACAGTTTGAGGTTTTAGGGGAAACACATGCTGGAACTGTTTCTTTACCAGCAACAGTTTGTCCTTCCAAGTGCGTCTATGCAGCATCTGAGCCAGACGAGCAGTTTCCCCCTGCTTCCACTCTTAATGCACAGATACAAGTGGGATCAATCTTGTCATCTTACTGCAAATCAACTCAGCTGATATCATTTAATCAACTTTTGGCTGGTAGGAAGTATTGATTTTTCTCTTTTTGCTTGAGATGCTATTTTGTCCACATTTACCATCAGATACTCCAGATGACTGTCTATATTTGACATAGTAAGCACTCTGAATTTATATATCTTTTCACTACGCTTTACAGACAAAAGATGATTTTTTTTTTCTTTAATGTGCAATTTTTTTTATTGAAATGTCTGGACTGTGTAGTTTTTGTATTAGTCATTTAGTTTTACTATAAGAGTAAGTTATAACCGTTAAAAAACATCTGAACCTCCAATATTATCCTGACACAAGAGAAACATCTGGGTTTTTTCTTTTGTTTAGCTGCCAATTTACTGATTTATTGTCTGAAAGCTGAGCTGCAATAAGGCAGTGAAACTTTTTTTCACATTTCATGTGACACAGTTCAGATTATATACTCACTAAACTCCTACTGCACTTTATCTCTTTCCTCAAACAGTTATAAGAAAAGGAACCAAATGACACTAAGACTAAATGAAGCAGGATAAAATGATCAGTGGTTCGACTGTGTTCCTCAAACACCTTCATGTTTCTCTGTTGGCTGAAAGTAATGACTGTAGGACTGATGTTGAGTTTTAGATGAAGGACTGATGAGTATTTTTCTTTTGCACAGAAATGTTTGTTAGAACTGCCTGAGAAAGGTTTATTGTTTCATTCCTGATGTTTCTTTTCTGAAATTGTGCACTTTTCGACATTTACGTGTTTATTCCATGTGTGTATATCCTTTTTCACACCTATAGTTCATTCTGTTATCAGTCATTTACCAATTAAAATTACAAAACATTTGCCTCTCAAATATGGAGATCTGCTTTTTTTCACCTTTGGTCAAAGAACATTTACATTTTAAATACATCACAGAATGTTAGTTATTACTAGTATGATCTTTTTATGTCCTAAATATTTGAATGATTTGCAGTTCCACATGTAATGTTTGTGCATTACCATTTATCTTACCTTTATGTTTCTTTCTTTTTCAGTTGATGCTGCTTCACAATCATAAGTTGAAAATATTTTGCTCCTCTAAAGCAGGTCGGCCTCTGCAGGACTCCCGTCACTCTGAAAGCCTGTTGTCGACACTAATGACCCGCATAATGTAGAACAGTGAGGCAATTTATCAATCACCTCCACAGTCACAGACAAGCACAAAACTCCAGCAGCAGGTTGGATGTTTGCACTTACTGAGCAGAAGTGAAAGCGGCCGGTGACGGCGATCCCACCAGGTGGCTCGTGTTGGAGGTGGACGGCTCCTGAGTCGCTGTGGTGTGTGGGCACAAGAACAGAGGTAATGAAATGTGTTCAAGGAAAAACCATGAAACCAAGAGAAAGAAGTGCTGATGTGTTTAATCACTGCTGAACAGAGAGGCATTTACATGTTCTGAACCCAGCAGAACGACGGGCCGCTGCTTGTTCACAGGAAAAGATACAGAAACAGTTTTGATGGAATCAGATCTGCAGCTGTTTGTTTCTGTGCTGACAACAAACACAACACTTGATCCTCTGGGAAGTAAGAACATGTTGTGTGTGACACCTACAAATGTGTAGTCACAATTGTTAAGTTTAAGTTATTATTTCTGTGGAAAAGGCCAGATTTAATCTAGTTTTAAAATGTTGAATTTTTGTATAGGAGTTGTAGTTACCCAGTGACGCCACCAGGGGGAGCGTCGTCAGAATGAGCGCTAGTTGTGGTTCGGCCAGAAGCTGTCGCTGCTCAGACAGAGCGCAGCTCGCCAAGTGGACACAACCGGCGTCTCCTGTCTCTGTTTCCCTGTATTGAAACAGGTGAGTGTCGTGGGAAATGGTATCAGGGAACATGCCTCGTGACTTCGAACATCTTTCTGGTGTTGTGTTTATGAGTTTGATGTCGGGGATACTAAGTTTGGCCTGTTATTAAACTTTGAAATCTCTAGCTAGTTTTGCTAGCGCAGGTTAGCGCATTTCAAAGATGGCGGCCCTACGGCTGATGCTTTTTCTTTGTTGTAAGTGAAGCTCCTGCACATTTATTTCTATACTGTGGCCTAATTATTTAATTGGTGAAATGTTTGTTTAATGTTTTATGCTTTAAATTGTTGTTATTGCTGTGTGTGTATTTGCATTGCTTGTTCTGGTAGATGTATATTGTTCATGATGTGAATGAGTATGAATGAGTTAATACTGATATTATGGATTATGTTAAGTGACGAAGTGTATTTCTGTGCTTTATGTTGTGTTGGTTATTTTGTGAAGAAAAGTGTTCATATCAGCAGCTAAATAGCAACCAGGCTAATAGATTAACCCCAGACAGACAGACAGAGACAATGAAATATCATCAGATTCTATGTCAAAGAACAAGAATAAAGTCATGGATGAACTGAGTGAAAAGGCTGAGGATTTAACTAAAATGGTGGAGTCTCTCACAGCAAGTAAAAACATGGAACAGAACTGTCAATGTAGTCCCTACAAGCAAAAGCCCAGACACACAGCAAAGCAATATGGCTGTCCCAAGTGTGTTGAAAAAGGTGTTAGCTCATGCAACCATTGCTTTGCATGTGGAGAGCCTGGTCACAGGGCAGTGGGATGTCTCAAGAGGGGGCAAGCAAAGGACACAAGTAAGCCATCTGCTGATGCTCACACATTAAGCAGCAGACAGCAGTGCCCCACAGAGCCAAAGACCTGCCCAGAAAAATCTACTCATATGGAGACAAAGAGTGCGACTCCCTCACTCATGAACAAAGAGACTGAAGTTAATGAAAGAGTGGCACAGCTAGTGGGGAGAAAATGTCACATTAAGTGCTACATTAACAGCTATGCAGTGGCTTGCTTATTGGACAATGGTGCTCAAGTGAGCCTCCTAGATCACTGATCTCCCTCACCACAAGCTACGCCCGTTGGTTGAACTCCTAGGACAAAAGGATCTCAGTTTGTTGGCAGTCAACAGTCAGCCATTGCCATGTGATGGTTGGGTGGACGTGATAGTGAGCATCCCAGACAACAGTGACCCAAACCTGTCAATAAAAGTGCCCTTCCTCATGAGTAGTGTGCCCATGGACCGCCCCCTTATCGGTTTCAATGTGATTGAGCAGCTGATAGTGGGATCCAAAGAGGGTGCAGATCTCATACCCACCCTTGTGAGTCTGCTTCGTGGTGCAATG
This sequence comes from Holacanthus passer, assembly GCA_025331565.1. NCBI lineage: Eukaryota > Metazoa > Chordata > Actinopteri > Pomacanthidae > Holacanthus > Holacanthus passer. The sequence continues at coordinate 2,275,203 of JAFREQ010000090.1, read as the reverse complement.
AATCTCCAGGATGACAAAGCCACTGCACTGGTAAACGTCATTCAGACAGAACCTTGTACTCTTTGAACCCAGCGAAGACAACACGCAGTTACAACAGCTGGATGTGGGTGGTAGCCTCATAGAGATCTCTCAAGCAGAAGTCCCCTATGTGAGAGTCCCCATCGGCAACCACACCAAACATGATGTGGTCAGACAGAGCGCAGCTCGCCAGGTGGACACAACTGACATCTCCTGTCTCTGTTTCCCTATATTGAAACAGGACACATCTTCTGGTTACTGGTACCTCAGCTGAGGCCTGTAACATGTGCATACATTTATCCTCAGACTCATTTTAAACTTTGTAAGTTGTGACCTGATGATCGAATTAGAGGAAAGGTCACAGGGTAACGAGGGGCCTGACATTTTACAGAGGTCGTCTTTCTCTGTGCATTCACCGAACAATGCTGGCGCTCCGAGGAGTCTGAACCTGAGCCAGGCTCTGAACCAGAAGCTGATTTTCCCTCTTCTCTTCTGACCGACTCCTGTTTGCACATGAACTCTGGAAAGTGGCCTCGAGTGAAGATCAAAATAAGAATGAAACTGTTTATTCCTACTTACACAATCTGTTCTTTTAATGGCTTTAACGTGTTTCTTTCTGAACACAGTATTAAAGTTAGGGTACATTCATCTCATACAACCCTCCATCTCTGTTAGTGTTGGCTGTAATTTTCACACAATCGAGGTCGAAGAGTGAGCTTCACAGTAAGCAAATTATCTTTATTACTGTCTGAACTGTTGCCTCTTTACTTTCCAGGAACTCGGAGTTATTACATGGACAATCTGGACGACGTGGCTTTAAGCTCACTGATGGTTAATGGATTTACATTTAAGTTCCTTTGCTTTTGATAACTGAGCTACTGAAGTTGTATATTTATTCAGTGTTAAATGTGGGGGGGGGTGAAGTGAGTGTGGAAGTGATGGGAGGTGTTGCTCATACACGCACGAGTCCAAACGTGTGTGTGTGTGTGTGTGTGTGTGTGTGTGTGTGTGTGTGTGTGTCTAGGTGTCCTTTTCATATCTGCTGTTGCTGACGTCAGATATGTTCAGGCCATTTGTCCAAACAGTGACGGTGTTACTAACTCACGCTGGTCCACCCGGCTGTGAGGCGGTGGCAGCAGTGGGGAGGGGGGGCGTTTTTGTGTGTTTTGAAAGGTTCTGCAGCCACAGGCTTTTATTCGGCAGAGTGCAGCATTTTTCCAAAAAGCAAGCGGCTGAAAGCAGCAGGCTTTGATAGTGAAGTGAGGATCCAGAACTGAGCCCAATTTCACTTTCTTTCTCAGTCCTTCAATCGTCTTTCTTTGACTTTTTTGAGTCCTGTCAATCAAAGCGATCGAGATGCGCAGGTTTGTGTTTCCCTCAGCAACAAACATGGTTGTTTCATAATTTACTTAATTAAGATAATTTCATCTTATTTCGTGGAAATAATGAGCTCAGTCGTCTGTTTCTCATGACAATAAAAGTCAGCACTTTTTCAAACATAAAAATATCTGTGAAAAAAAACCTGATGGAGCTTAATTTAAAGAAAAGTCCTGTAAAAGCTCTGATCCTCAAACAGCTGAGTGTCTGCAGACGCAGGCAGGAAGGACTGAAGGGACACAGCCACCTGTGTTAGTGCTTAAAGATGCAATATGCAGCGTTTTTACATCACAGTTTTCTGATACTGAACAGATTCGATGCTACACTGACCACAGTCGACTGAAGCAGGATTTTCACTGGGATCACAGAAGTCGTGCTGATGACGTCACCTACCAGTTTCTGAAGGGATGTTGTGAAGCCTGTGTTCACCGCTGATCATCAACATGGTCTGTTAATGGAGCCGGAAAAACAGAAGGAACCTGAGTGACTCTGACGGCTGAGAAAAGAAGAACAAAAAGCAAACTGGCATTAAAGGAAAATTCAGGTTTTATACAACCTGAATCTGATTCTTGTAGTTTGGAGCATTAGTCCATTATTCAGTTATAAAATTTGACTCACCTGCAGGTTCAAATCATTAAAACGGAGACCAACAGGGCAGAAACACAAGTGATCAGGCGTTCACACAGGTTGTCAGGATTAAGTCATATTTTCTAACTCCGTGTTTCTTCCTGACCTTTTCACTGTGTTTCTATCTGCATGTACGAGTGGTTCATGCATGAGACCCAATGTGATCCCACAAACTATGGCCAAACTATAGAATCAAGGCACTGTGTCTCATCAGATCAGATATGAGATCAGTCATTCCAGGACTACATGAGCTGATGAGACAGCTCATCAGGAGGAGTGACAGGTGAGATGATCCGACTGAGCGGGAGGAAGGTGGAACTCGCTCACTGCAGAGTCATGAAAGCTGCTCTGGATCGAAGTGCGACTTCAAGCACAGGCCTGATTATGGAGACTGACTGCGGGGGGGCAGGGGCTTATTTGCATGTGATCTGCCTGATGGATAAATTGCGATTAGCAAGGTGTGAATATGTGGTTTTGAAACGGCTGCGTGCAGCAGAGCGCAGACGCTTCGTGCTCGTCAGAAAGACTCTAATCCAAAGACATCATTAGAAGGAAGCCTCGTAATCACCGTACAACAGAGAGAGAGAGGGAGAGAATGACAGCACAGAGGGTAAATGCAGAGAAAATACAAGAACGACGGAGTGAAGAAAAAAAGAGGGAGCGGGATGACAGAGAGCTTACAGAACAAAGACCGAATGAGACGAGAGGATGAGAGCGAGCGAGGACGGCGGCGAAGGTGAGAATTCAAATAAGGACACATCCATCTGCAGCTCCAGCGTTTTTCCCTCCCTCCATCTCAGCAAGTCTTTCACAGAACAAGAGGGAGAAAGGAAAAGCAGCCATGTGCTCTGTGAATGATGGAGAGGCTGCCATGATGCAATTTTAGCAATCACTTCCCACACAGCTGGGCCCTTTGTGCCGCTCAACAGCTCTGCCTTCCTGCTGCACCACACACACACACACACACACCATCAGTGTGTGAGTCCACTACACATTTATTCTCTAACTTTTTAACAACGTAGTTCACAACGTGTGTTGGAGCATCACAGTGTCTGAGACAGTGGTCATCAGGAACTCTGGCTCATGAAAACCTCTTTTTTTTTTTTAGTCAACATGCCAAAAGACCAACCAGCCGATTCCATGCGCTCGTGTCAGCTTTTTTTCAGAGTGAGAGTGAGAAGGTGATTTTGTCTGATTCAAATTGCAAAAATAAAACGATATCGTGGTGTTTTCCTCCATCGACGCTTCATGATGGAGGGAGACTCTGACTAATTCCTCTGCAGTTTGCTTCAACGGCCGCGGGGATTTTCAGACGACGTTCTGTTCGAGACGGTTTCTGTGAGATGTTTTGGGAAGATGGAGGAGCGAGCGAGTAAACTGTCGCGAAGACTGATGAATGACGACGAACAAAATGAATGAATTAATGAACGGACAAAAGATGAAACACAACCCACAACCACAGAAAAAAACATACAGAACTGGTTAGAAAAATCACAGTCTTTTTGTGGGTGTTGCTCATTTGTGAAATCAGGATGTAAGTTTTGGTCGGTCAACTTTATATGATCCATAACAACACCTGATTTTCGTGCTCGACAAACTTACAACATGTAAATTTAGTTCAAGTTGAAAGTCAAGATTAACGTTTGATTTGCTCTGACAGTTTGTGGCTCTTTCCTCAGAACAATCTTCTTTCTTAATGAGTGAACGGTGAGGTTCATGTTTTGTCTGCTCAGATTCATGGTCACTATGAGAAACTACTGCAACGTCAAAGCTCAGGACACAAACTCTGAGCCCACAGGATCATTATTCGCTCAGTGATTGTTACCACTGTCGGATTTTCTCTTGTGAAACTTTTGACTTCACTCCCACGGTGACTCGTGTGTTTTAGGCCTCGTGCTCTCTCGTCCTGCCCGGTCAAACTTACTGTACCTGTCTTTGAAACATGAGGTGGCAAAACTCCCTGATGATTTTAATAAATGTACCTTTTGTGTTGTTATGTTTAATTGAATGTGCTTTCAAGTCTTTTCTGACCTGTGTGAGTTATTACAGCATCGACGCCACAGAGGCGTTTTAAGGTGCGTTCAAAACACTAAGGCCTGATTCAAAGCACATGTATTTATAGCTCAACAGCAAACAGGTCTATGACACTAATGTTTTTACAGGCATTATTATACAGGCGTTATTTTAATCAAATTTAATCAAACCTGATCTTTATTCCTCAGAAGAAAACTGATATTCACCTTAAAGGAATAATTCAACATTTTTGGAAATCTTGCTTTCTTTCTAAGAAATATTGTGACACATAACTTCCCTTTAAAACAATTATGTTTCCTTTCTGCACTTAAAGAAATGAGGTTTAACAAGCTAATTAGTGAAATTTAGAAATGCTGTTGGTATTTTTAAAAATCAGAAGAGAATTTTGAAAATGTTATATAGTTGTTGTACAGTATATAATATGATTATGTTTATTTCATTTCTGTTCTGGTTTCAGTTCATCTCTATGAAAATATATTCACATAATCCATGATGGCATGCTGTATATTTTCTATTCAAAACATGGACATGAAGACACTGATTATTTCAATTAATAAGCCTGTTGAGTCAATCTGTGTAAATATTTGTACAACTTCGAATCCAACCTGCTGAAACTTCATCCATCTGGCACCAAATGTGATTAAAACAAAGCACAAACAGGTTTTAGGAACATCACACCCACACAATGCACAGGTGGCTACACACACACACACACACACACACACACACACCAAAGCTCCCATCTGGACCAAACTGCCCCAAAACCACAATGTCCTGCAAAAACCTGGTCTCTTCAGAGCGACGTTAACGCGCCTGTGAGGGAAACTGGATTCAGACGGAGCAGGAACAGGATGTATTTATTGCATTACTTTTAGCTAAGTGTACCTAATAAACTAACAACTGGGTGTTGCATCTAAAGTGCTTTACAATAAACAGTTTGTCTCTCTCTCTCTCTCTCTCTCTCTCTCTCTTTCACAGTCTCTGTCTTGCCCGAGGACACTTGGACACGAGGAGCTGAGAGTCGAATCTCCAGCCCTGCGATTCGTGGACATCCCTCTTTCTCCTGAGCCGCAGCCAAAAAACTCTATTCTGCATTTGAATCACATCCCACAAGGTCCCGACAAGACGAACATCTGAGAATGTTTCCTGTCACCTCGTCTGACACAGACGACGTTTACGCTCCGAGACACCTGGTTGTTGATGTCCCTGATCCTGGACGTGTGTCTCTGGTCTCTCCAGCTCAATCACTTTTGCATTTAATGCAGGTTGTGTAGTCGAACACGTCTCTCAGCAGAGACACAGGCTTTAATTCACTAATGCGACACATCTGGAAGATGGCTGAGGACAAACTTCATTTGTCCTCAAAATTCAGGGCAAACAAAACGGCAGAAGCTGCATTTAGAGAAGCTTTTACAGCCGAGCAGACCTCGTTGACCCATTACCACACACTGGATTTATGAAACTGTGGACTCACATTATCAGGTGTGTCAGTGTTCTTTGGTGCCACAGTTCAAATCACAAATTGTTCTCACTTAGAAGAACTGAAACCACAGCACATGAACGCAGCGTCCTGAGTGGGCGTCCTGAGTGGGACTGAACAGCCTCCTCCTGTCGACGGGCCGGAGGGAGAGATGCTCGACAATCCCATTAGAGTCCAATTATTTTTGGCATTTTTCAAAAACAATGTCAGAGGTTTGACTCAAACGTTTCCCTCAGTGGAGAGTTAGCGGCTGTCAGTCACACAGTCGTCCCTCTCCGCTGAAAAACAAATTGTGCCATCAATCACAAAGGCTGTGTGTCACTACTTAACTTCTTTTTCACATTGGAAAATAAGATCACACTCAGGGAGAACAGACGTTTTACCTAAAGCACCACACACACAGCCACAATGTGGGATCGGCCTTTTTTTCATGCATCCGTCGTTTCTGACAGAAAAAGTTTCACCTCTCTTCAAACAGATCTCGCCTCCATTCATGTAACAAACTTCCACAGTTCTGCATTATTGATGCTCTCAGATGGTAAAATTGGAGGTAAGAGCTGAATGTAGGACAGCAGTGAATCCAGATGGTTGTGTCTCTTCCATCCAGACCTGGATTTTGGCTGCAGTGAATGGCTGTGTGTGTGTGTGTGTGTGTGTGTGTGTGTGTGTGTGTGTGTGTGTGTGTGTGTGTGTGTGTGTGTGTGTGTGTGTGTGTGTGTGTGTTATTATTCTGCCTGTCAGATCTTTGAGTACAGACGAACCAGCCACATTAAAATGGTTTATTGATGAAATATCTGTGGGCGTCCACGTGCGTCTTTCGGTGTGAGTGTGTGTGTGTGTGTGTGTGTGTGTGTGAATGAATGTGTGAGAACAATTATTAACATATTTAAAAGCCATGAGCGCTGACACACAACCAGGCCACATTAAACTGTGTGTGTTAGGATTCAATCTTTCAAATCTCTACGAGCAGAGACAACAAATTCATTTATTACAGAGCGTGTGTGTGTGTGTGTGTGCTGTGAATCCATGTTTCAAACCCTGATTGTTCATTTAGAATCACATTATATCTGTTCTATTTTTTATTCCATATGTTGTAGTTTCCACACTATAGTAGTAGTTGTTGGACTCTTCCATGAGTCCCTGCAAGATGTGAAACTGATCCACCAACAGTGAAATTATGCCAGAGTTCATTACAGAGTGTAAATACACTCAACAGCTGAAATAATGAACATGAGAAGAATCAGAAATGAGGTCTGATTTCCGGATAAAATGTTTTAACCTTAAGTTTCCGTGTCAATAATGTTTACTTTGAACACACACAAATGAAATCAATAAAGTAAATAAAAAGAACTAATGAGCACAACAAAAACTGAATCTAAACCCTGTCTCTCTCTTTTTTTCCCTAGGTCGTGCTTAAAGCTGGGATTATTGATTCTGATGTAGAAAAAAATCGGAGTCTCCATAAATCACATCCTCTTATGCAAGAACACTGAAACTGCAGCCAACTACCAACAAATGACACTATAACATCCCATAATAAGACACCAGCTCTCTTAACCGTTGGTGCTTCTAAAGCTCAGATTCACCTCGGCCAGACATCAACAACTGAACAGGTCAGACAAGGTCACAATGTTCCCACATCAAATCCAACCTGAAACCTAATAATGAAACACAAACATGAAACCTGAACCTGAGTCAGGAGCCGTCGAGGTTCAGGACCAAGACCTGAACCACGTTCACTCTCTAATCTCGAGCTCACACGTCTTTTACAGGATCGATTTTCTGACGTACTGAGGCCTTGTTGGTAATCCTGAATGCTAATTCACATGGGGCTGATGTTATCTGAAGACTTCTGTGTGAACTATTTGCAATAATGTGGAGTTTTTATTGTAAAGACATTGCAGATTTTCACAGGATTCAGAAGAGAAGAGTCTTAAAATGGCTCCTGGTCGACACGACTGATGCTTTAGGAGAAGATTTAAGTGTGTGCATGTCTGAAATGTCCTCTAATGGAGACAACTTTTCATTTCTTGATCTGATTATTCAAAGTGAAGGTCTGTCAGTCTGAACCCAACTTGAACTGCAGGTCGTCGAATTCGGCTGAACTGAATCGACTTTCGCACTCGAGGGCTGAAGACAAAGAGAGCGCCTCCGTCACTTTCCATTTTCCCCCTGGCTTCATCCCCCCTCGACCCCTCCTCTTCCCCAGAAAGCTTCCCATCACTCCATCCAATATTCACCAAAAGTGCTTGGGAGGAAGGTGTGTGTGTGTGTGTGTGTGTGTGTGTGTGTGTGTGTGTGTGTGTGTGTGTGTGTGTGTGTGTGTGTGTGTGTTTGTGTGAGAGAGAGTGTGTGTGAGAGAGAGAGAGTGAGAGTGAGAGCACTCGGAGCTCGTTCCTGCAGCTTTCAGCATCCTACCTGAAATCACACACGGTCGCTTGAGGTCAGAAACACGTCAGAAAAAAGTCGGCAGATTGTCGTCGCATTGAAATGTAAGTCCCTAAATCTTTGAGGATTCAAAGTGAACGAGGTCAATCTGAAACCTCTGTCAGACGCTATCGTCCTGCTGGAATTCTGAAAAGGTCACTCGTGTCTGGAAATGGACTCTTTATAGGTGTAACTGCACTCGCAGAGGACGCTGAGCTCATTCTCACTCAATGTTTCAGATGAGAAAGAATAATATTGCAAAAACATGTCAGTTCATCTCAAGCTAATTAGTTAATTAGAAAATAGAAAAAAGCTATTCATGAGATGGAAGAGAATCTTTAGGAAAAGGTAAAAACAAAAAAGTGAAGAAGATCTGAAGCAGCACAAATTAAAGACATCAAACTGTAAAAGTTTGGCTAATGATTTGCAATATTTTCCTATTATCCTGAGAGTCGATTAAAGAATTCAAATCAAAAGAAAATGAACTGCAAAAGAAATTAACATTGACAAATGCTGAGGAAAAACTTTCCTGCAAGACCGTTTTTATCAACTGAATATTTTCACCTTTTAAGCTGCTACTTGTCATTTCTTCAACATATTTTAGACATTTGGAAAAGAAACATATTTCTGTCTTTCAGATCACAGTCGACAGCCTGAATTTTTGAAGTCTCCATCTTCTGGTTTCAAAGGTTTGATCACAAGCATTTAAATACAGAGATAAATCAGTCAGTTCATACGACGTGTTCATGTTACTGCTGCAATTTATAATATCCAGAATATTTGGCTGCTTGTCCTGTTGGTGTTGTTGTGACTCACTCTGGAGGTGGAATAGTGGAAACTGGAAATGAACATTTATATTTGTAGAACATAAAACATGTTTTGAATAAACTCTGGATTGTTTATAATTACTGCATTATTACTGCAGCACACATATTTAAATTACAGTTTTTCTTCCTCTCCTTTTACTTATTCTTGCTACGGAGCAGAAACTGCAGACACTGAAACTCGCCTGAGTAAAGTGATCCATCACCGTGAGCGTCAGGCCCAAATTAGTTTTTGTCAAGGCGACTTCACGACTGTGAGCGCTGATGTGGAAACTCTGCAGGTCTTCAGGTGCAGGTAAACACTGCAGAGATGCTCAGACACTCGGGACGAGTCACATCTGTGTGCTGCTGATACTGAATGATGACCTGTGATACATGAACATGGAGGTTTACTCGTCTGCTTCCCTCTTTGAACGACGTTGCTTTGCTGACGACCGGGTGCAGAATTCACGTTTTCAACTAGGAACTTGGAAACTCTGCTCTCATTAAAGACGATGACGATTGAAAGCCTCCGACCTCTGTTTAAAACACATGCAGATATTTTGAGGCTGAGCTCTCCCGCTGACGACGGCGGTTTCGCCTACGACCTCCGTTCCCTTCAGCTTTCATCTTCAACGTCCATCATACTGGAGCAAAACTGTGAAATAACCTGATATAATATTTAATTCTGTGCTGATGTCTCTGTTGAGAACTTTGACAAATAGCGTTGAGTTCTCGCCTTCATTCAACAGCACGATGTCAGCAAATGGAAAAAGCTTAATAATAATCTAGATCATCATCATCACCATCGAACCTTCAGCTCCTTCAGGAGATCCATCTCCAACTCCTCTTCTCCGCTGTGGATTTGATCTGTGACCGAACGCGTCAGGACTCTTTTTGCTGGTGGTAAATCCTTCGTACGTCTCTGCTCACTCAGGTGTTCGGCCTCAGGTGACTCAGAAATCGCAGCGTCTCCAAACACCTTCAGTTTAGCTGGATACATGAGAGGTTTTACGTTCTTCTCTCTCACTTATTTTCTTATTGGAGCGTACAAACTTTGATGTTGTCTTTGTTGAAATAGATCTGAGTGTCTCTGAGACTGATCTCTCTCTCTCTCCAGGCAGCGTGAAGCACTTTGGTGATTGTCCCTTTGTAGAAAATCAACCACTTTGGATCCTCTTCTTTGTGGTTTCTTTAAAAGGGAACGACGTGCTGCTTCTATCAATGACGGCTCGACTGAAAGTTCCTTAAAGAAGTCGCTCCCTTAACCCCGACAACTTCTTGTGGTCGTGTCATGATTGTGAAGCAAACCTCTTAGAGAAGAGATCAAGATCAACACAGGCCAGAACTTTTCATCTCGTCTTCTATTAACAGTGAGCGTCAGTTTCATCGGCAACGATTCTGCAACCAAACAGCTTCAGTTACTTAAACTTCAGACATCAATCATTGCAGATTAGAAAATGTTCCTATACATGCAACAGTCAGGTGGTTTATTTTGGAAAGAAAAGCAAAGCTAAAACATCATGACAGTATAAAAAAGATTTGACTATATTCAGCAGTAAAGGAGTTCGGATCATCGTCCGGTTCAAATGTAGTTTAAACAACTTCGACATTCATCACCGGAGCCGAGAACGTTGGAGCAGAAACGAGTCGCTCTGTGTTTCCGTCACAGTTAGTTTGGTCATTTGATCATTTTGAGACAAGATTTGAGTCAAAAAAGCATAAAACAATTTGATATCAATTGTCAATAAAAAGTGGTTTCATGGGATGGAGACGTGTTAATGTCTTAGATTTCCAGCTTCAACAGAAGGTAACCATGGATTTCAAATGCACAGCTTTTATTGGACAGGAGCAGTCATTTGTGACAGATGTTTACTGTGAATCATCGTCATCACACTAAAAAAGTCAATCTAACAATCTGGAAAAATGTACTTGTGTCTGTGCATGAAAGGCTCAAACCCAGAATTGTTGCAGTGATTTATTTTGAAGCTCGACCTTTGACCCTTGAATTCTTCAGTCACGGCTGCTTTTATTGTTGGTTTTGTGGCCAATTAAAACTCACTTGTCAGGTCAGATTTGATCAGTAAAGTCAGTGAAATGTGGAACATGTTTATGACTCATTGTATGAACGTGTTTTTTCCCCCCTTTCCACTTGATGTTGTTTGATTTAATGAGGCGTAAAATATCTAAGTGCAATTTCTCCATCCACTCGGTCAAACTCTGTCCTGGTTTTTTTTTTTTCCCCGGGGAAACTGTTTTCATACAACATCCAGCTTCACGATGAAAAGAAACCACACAGGAGGAAACAGCTTTCTGTCCGTCGTGTGCTGCTCGACTCGAGGCAGCTGCGTCCGAGTGATTCAGGGTTCAGAACACGCTCAGCTCAACTCTTCCTCTGGAAAACATAAATGTTAATGTAATTCAGCTCACTCAATCACTGCGCTTTCATTTGATCTCTGACCCTGATGTGTTTTCTTTTTTCCCCCCGTCGTTGACCTTGAACAGCTCTGGCCGCCGGGTGTGAATTAAAAGGTGTCAAACGCAGGTTCAAGTGCATCAGTGGGTGAGAAAGCATCTTTTTCCACTTAAAGTACATCACACTGCGAAGGTGTCACATCCGTATGGAATAAATCTATATTATTTCTCGCCTGCAGCCGAGCGCAGCCATCTGTTCGGCGGCGTAACGCACAAGGTGCCGCTTCGCCCCGACGTCGCGCTGATGAGTGTGCAGGCGGTGGGAAATAAAAACAAGGCTGAGCTACAAAGGACGGTCATGATCCGGCACAGAGGTGGAAATTAAAAGAGATAAATACGCACAAATATACAGCACATACGTTAAACTGGTCCCCGTGGAATCATTTACCAGCAAATGGCTCATGTCCAATGGTTGAATAGATCCTTTCAGGAAGGAAGAGAAACTAACACATAAACAAAACTACGAGTCTAGAGCTTCGATATCGGCCTCTTCGAGCCACAGGGGTGATTCATCTTTTGTCACGTCCGTACACAAGATTGGTCTTTTCCAGATGCATCGGATCAGGTGATGGCGCCTGAACTTCCTGCTGTGAACTGTCCTGCAGAGAGACGACAGAGGACAGCAGCCTGTCGCGACCTGCAGGACGAAGACGACCGTGCTCTTATTCATTCTAACTTGTTTGAACAGCTTTGAAAACTCACACCTGCGTCCGTATGAGACAACTGGTTTAATCTGTTCATGTTTGTATTCTGTTGTAAGAAAGTCTTTGTGAGGGTTGTGATGATGATCACATGATCGCGGTCGTGAATTACCTCTCATGGTTTGAGCTTATTACCGTCATCACTGCAATTTTTTGAATTTCATTTCTTTGCTGGTGAAAGTTGCAAAAAGATGTAAAGAAGAAAGATGTGTGATATGAAATATAATAAGCAAGAATCATTGTTTAGTTATTGTCTTCTAACTGATGTTCAGTTGTCTGATTTGTTTTCTGTGTGATTATTATTTTTTTATTGGCTTGAGCACCTGTGATGTCTACAAGTAACGTTGAATATAGAGTAAAACACACAGACAGAAAAGACAGAAGCACAAAGTAAACAGCTGGAGGTTTTAATGTCAGAGCTTGTCGAGAACACGCCTGTCTGACACACAGCTGACGTTAACCTTCGATCCCTCCGTTCTGACCCTCACATCAATGAAACTGTTCGCTCATCGCAGCTCCACTCTTGACACCGTGTCGTCTTTGTTTCCTTCAATAACTCAGACGAGCCTGATGCTGCTTTGTCTGTTTCAGGAGGGCTCTGTTTTTTCGCTCACTGTAGGAACACAAGTACTGATTATCTAAATGACCAGATAATCTATTATTTCTATTTGAACCGATCAATTAATCATTTAATGTCCCAGAACCAAAGGTGACATATTCAAATGTTTTAACACATTTACAACGACGTAAATACTGAAGAGTAAAAGCAGCAAATTGTTTCATTTGAGAAGCTTGAAACAAAGAATATTCAGGATTTCAGCTTGTTAAAGGACAAATGATTGATCCATGAAGCAGAGCATCAGTTCAGGACTTTTATAGAAGATCTGTGGAGTTTTTGTTTCCTGAATTTTGAGAAAAGCTGCAGTCGCTGACAATTAGTCCAGATATTTATAACACTGCAAACTGAAGCTTGATGAAAATACATCGCAGCATTTATTATTCATTTCATTTGAGCCTCATTTATCCAGGTTAGTTCCACTGAGACAACAAATTTCTTTTCCAATAGAGTAAAGGCCAAAACAGCAGCAGCAGCATATTTAATTAGAGACCGAGCGACGACAAACACTTTACGTCTGAAGTCAAAGACAGAAGTGAGAGACAGAGAACAACCATCTAACATCTGACAGCAAACACATTTAAAGCCTGATGTCGGTCCAATACGTCCTGTATAATACTTCATCCAGCACACTTTGTCCCCGTGAACACGTCATCGCAGGCTTCATCAGGTTCACTTCAGTCAAGGACGACGACAAAAGTACAGAAAAACACAGATGCTTTACAAAGTATAAAGTGTAAAATATGAAACCTCTTCGACATCGACAACAACAATAAAGAGACGTCATCTGTCAGTTTAAGTTTCAATCATCATTGATCATTATGAGCCGATATAAAAGAAATGATCATAAATGCACTCGTCCAAAAGAGCGATAGTGATGTTTCTAAGGACCGATGTGAAGATAAGGTTTATGATGAGGCTTGTAGTCGGAGCTGAAGAACAGGACGTCTCAGACTAACACACAATACTTGTCCGTTGGATCAGTTCATGGTTTGGGTCTGTGTATAGGATCAAAAGTATTTTTCAAGTCCAAATGCCAAACATTTCTTGTTTCTGCTGCTTTTCTCTGTTTAATATCACTGTAAATTCTTTTGGTTTTTGGACTCTTGGTTGCACAAACGAGACTTTTAAAAACATCACGTTTGGATTTTAAAACAATTTGCACCATTTTCCAACATTTTGATTAAAAGCTTGTAAATGCTGATGGATTAGTCAATAATGAAAAGTCAAAAAAACAATATGATTAATTTTAAAAAAGTTCAGTTAATTTCCTGTTCCTGTATTTTGTTGCATGAAAATGTTTTAATGTTGCTGCTGCAGCGTTTTAGCTCCAAACTTTAAACCTCTTCTCTGTTTGTGATTCCTCGTGTTTCATGATGCTGATATTTCTCATTTCGTCTCTGCTCTGCTGTTTATTCACGCATGAACATTTCTACTTAAGAGCTGAGTGCAAAAATTGTCTTTTGTGTACATTTACAAAAGCCCCATTTGTCCTTCTCTCATTTCTCTCTGCCTCCTCTTCAGTTTATCCCGTCACTACCTGCCACTGCCGCCGCTCTCGTCCGATTCCCCCTCAGGGACGACAACAACTAATCTAGTCTATTGATATTTTCCAGTAGCTTCGTCTTGTATAATCCCAACAAACTGCTCTGAGCTCCCCACACGGTTTTCAGTGTGTCGATCCCCGAGGCCTCGGGATTTACAGATGGAGTGTGTGTGTGTGTGTGTGTGTGTGTGTGCATCCTTATCTGGCCGTCTTTGTGTAAATCATTCGTACTCGTGGTTTGTGCCCTTGAAGAAAAGGCTCCAGACGCATTATGAAGATGATTTCCAATCTGCCCAGTTCAGTTTCAGATCCATCAGCGCGGGTCGTGTCGGGTAAACTCGTGGAAGAAACTCAGTCACACCTGGATCCTCTGCTTGTGTCCTTGAGCACCGACCTCCCCGAGATGACACATGAAGATTAAAACTACAATGTCTGAAAAAAACACACAGTAGATTTTGGGTCACGATGTAAGAAGGGTTTTGTCTGGATTTACAGCTTCAAACTGTTTGGAAGCACAATGCGGCAGGAATTCGTCAGGTCTGACAACAGCCCTTCGCTCTTTGACTTAAAACTCCCTTTTGTCCTATTTTCTTATATACTGTCAGTCTTTTAAGGTCAGCTCTGAACGGATGGATCGAAGTGAACGAGTAATTTAAGGCTTTCACTTCCAGCCGGCGGAATTTATTTCGGCGCAGATGATTGGAAATTGCAGGATCATATTCTGCATTTTGCACAGAGCTGACACCTTCAGGGTTACAAAGTTCTGTTCCCAGCGGAGTTGCACAGTAGCTCGAATGCTAAAAATGCATTCACGCTACTCAGCGGAGGCACCTGGGACCAAAGTGGCCACCAAATGGCAGATTTTATGTTAATTTACATTCACAGGACAACGGAGCCAACCTTGAACGAGCTTTAGAGCGGTGAAGGAGGGAAGGTGGGGGGGGAGCAGGATTTGTGCGGCCTGCAGGGACGAAGCTGTAATGAAATCCAGATTGAGGACGGTGCTGAACTTAAGAGAAAGGTTAAGTCCATTTATTTGTGCAGCACCTTTTTAATAAGGTGCAGCAAAGATCCCCTCCATCTCTTTCGAATATGAAACTCAGAGGAAAATCTGAGTGTGATACATGAGCTGAGCAGCAGAAACAAACTTCTTCTTGTAATGAGTTGCACACACACTCGACGGCATCGGACTGAATGCTTAAAAATATTATTATGAACTTACTGTAACGTGAACAACTGCAGGTATTTTAAACTGATCAACAACTCTTCCAATCTGCATGTTGACATGCGATAATAATATTGAGACTAAAGATTAAAACCAAACCTGCCTTTAATACTGAAAGAGTCGGCCATATTGTCGGGCTGGTGTCGTTAATTCTAAGCGTCGGTTCTGACGGTGGTGATGACGTGAGCTGTGTGGTTTTGCGTTTCTATAATATGCATTTACTATTCTGTATAAGAATTTGAATTGTTCTGTATTAAGTCACCTTGATAATAATTTTAAGGCCACGAAAGATTTTCCTTTCATTTAAGCTTCTGAATAAAGAACAAAGTGTCACTTGCTGTGATCATATAAAACAAAAATAAGTCATTATTTACTTCATCTAAAACTATTAATGACAGAATAAACTGACCCACCTGAACCTTCATGTGATCCACTGTGTTGTGTTCATCACTGACTGTCCTTGTTGAGTTTCAGCTCCGAGGAGCAAAACTGAAGGAGAAAGTTCTCCCCTCATTGTATAGCCGCTCCTTTAGAGCTGCCCTTCACTAAATTAATTCTTAGATAGCATTTTTTTTGCAGCGATTAATCTCAAATCTGTCACTTTGCCCCATATATGAATGCATCATAATGTAGGATCTCCTAAAAATATTGTCCTTATCACAGATGCAAGCGTTTTGATGAATATTATTGTGATGCGACTGTCGTTTCCTGCTGATGATGAATGACTTTTAGTTCCTTCTTCATTACAAAGACCTTAAAAAATGACCCCAGCAGCTGATTAGTCAGCTAACTGGCTAAAAGGGGGCAGCGCCGCGCTCCTTCCGTCTTATTTATTGAAGCAAAAACTGCTGATTTGCTCACAATATACAAAGACTAGTGAAAGTGTATTTTTAGCTCCGCTCATCTGTCTGAAAGGTGGAACACGATCGACCGAATGTTTCATCCAGACATTCGTCTTCAGGCTTTCAGGGGATGAGATAGAAGTTATTCGGTCTGATTTCTCTCGGGGGGGAAAAGTTTGAGTTGGAATCACGGAGCCGCAGGATTCATGCCGTCCTCACAGCGTCCAAACTGGGAGCCACTTGTCTTGTCTGGGCCTCGGGGTGTTTTCAGAGGGCAGGTGGCCTCTGCAGCCGGGATGTCACAGTCGCTCTCACGCTTTTGGAAACTGAAGGCAGCAGGGACAACAGATCTATCTGCCACATGCTGCACGATGACGTCCACTGCAAAGATTGTTTCATAGCTGTTTTGGGACTCGAGTAACTTTGCACACTTTTCAAAAAGAGCTCTTATTCCTCAACGTTCTGTCTGCGTGTGAATAAACTGAATGAATGAAAAGTCTCAGACGTCGACACGTGGTTTACATACAGGAGTTTGCAGGAGATGCAAAGAGACTGAATGTACGCTTTTTTAAATTGATGACATGATTCAATTATTATATCACTGACAAGGAGCTGGAGATACAGTTACAGCAACTGTGGTTTCTCTGTTTGCTCAAATGACAGAAAGAACAATGATTTTTTTTGTTGTTGTTCACTCCAGATACAGAAGCGTCATCCCGTCTGGGCTCATTCACTCATTCTCCTTTGTTTAGCTTTAGAATAATGAATAACTGAGGTTTAATTTGCAGCTGCAACAAAAATCCACCAGCAGCCGTCACAGAAGCACAAAAGGGAATCGGCTGCATGAAAACACACAAAGGAGACCTGAGACACAGCGACGCCCCCCCGGCTGGATTAGTTAGGAAACCCACCGTCCTCGGTGCGATGTGTTTGTCCTGACAGCTCGGCGCCCCCCACTGACCTCACATGGCAGCTGTGTTTTATGCTGTGAGATGCACAAACCAGCCAATGATGCTCGGAGTAGTTCTGAATATGGCCCCAGGTTTCTCAAACAATAAAACGCACTGAAACCAAATGACTCAGGATCCTTCGACACGCACCACAAGTTTAGCTAAATAACTCATTCCCCAAATAATTTGCAAATAATCAAGCGAAGGATCTGAGACCCACATGTTCAATTAGAATCAATCTTATTTATAGAGCACCAAATCACAACAGAGGTCATCTGTCTTTCATCAACCCAGTGACACCTGCTGACATCAGGCTTCGGTCCTCAGTGTTAAAGGCACAATCTGCATTCACTGCTGGATCAAATGGCTCGGCAGCGGTCACAGGTGTTTATCACCTACAGCTCCGCCCCTTCTCCACGTTCAAGTTCCAGACACTGGTGTGTAAATAACCACGAAGACTGTTTATCATTTTGAACAGTCTAGGAACAACACCGACGTCGTTTGCTGCTTTCGACCGATTTCGAGCGTTTGTGATGCGAATGTGGCTCAGCAGCAACTAACAAAAAACCAGACAGGTGAATTTGATGGAACTGTCAGTCGCCTATTTTTAAACAGGTTAACTCGTGTATAAAAAAACCTGCATATACATGAAATCCACCCACACCCTTTGTGTCATATGTAAACCTGCACACACACCACTGTTCTGGTGCATCAGCTCTCAGGAAATACAGCACTTTGATTCACTCACTCCCCGGATCGCCACATCTCGGAGTCTGAAGCTTCCCTCCGTCTTCTCCTAATCAACGCTCACAGTGACACGATGCTCGGCTGTGTGGCCTCTGTATGATGCAAACATGGCAACACCGGCTCACGGCCTTAAAGAGAAGCAGCAGAGATGAGTCCTGACACTGGAGGCACAGGATCCGCTCGCTGGCAAAAACACTTCTTCCAACACTAACACGCTGTTTATTAAAGAGGGAAGGTCTGAGCGGCTGCCAGCTGGCCCGAGCGGCCTTCTGTTCTCGCCACCACAATGATGCAATCACCGATTTACTGTTTAAAGATGGGGTTTTAAACCAACATGGCAACGAGTCAACAAAAACAGACATTTCCTCCGGCCTGTTAAAAGACGTGATATTGGCTTTGGGTGCATGTGTGTGGGTATGAACGCTGCAGCTGCCTGGATTAATAAAGTCTATTTTTGCCAGAGCGCTGAATCTAATGAAAAGGTATAAAGCTCTGCCATAGATCCACTTTAATGTTCACTATATTCCACTTTGCACTGTAAGTCCGGGCCGCTGCCAGCACACAAATGGCTGCTAATACCGAGGTGACTTTTCAAACCTGTGAACCCCTTCAGCTAAATCATAGTAAAATAACACTTCAGTCGAGAAAAGGGCACCGAGGAAAAAAGTTTGAGACAAAGAAATTGCTTTTTTTCTCCTCATGGATGCTCAGAAACTTTCAAATAACAGTGTCGGGTTTGAACAGGTTCCAAGAGTGGAAGGACGCAGAAATACATGGAAACACATTTCAGTTCGAGTGAGATGGAGAAGTCAGTGAAACGTATACACGGTGTAATTTAAAGCTCCATTAATATTAAATAACTTTGACTTAATTGGTGCAAACTTTTAATCCTAGGACAGGAAATAAAGCTGCACACACTTCAAGGCATCGAGGCCTAAAGGTCGCCAGAAATGAAGCCTGTTCAAAGAATGAGCTAAAGATCCTTCAAAGGAAATGGGTGAAGAAAAAGTTGTATTAAAACATTAACATTGGCTTCATGTAATTTTCAGAGAAGAGGCTGAATTAAATCAGAAAATGGAAGATGTATTTAAAGACAAGGTTTTTCTGATGAATGAAGGTATTTGACTTTGACGTTATACACGTGTTGTTAACAAACACAAATAATGGAACATCTGGAAAACTAGGAAAACTATTTCAAAGATGGTGGAAACGCTTCACTGCAGTTATAGAAACAAAGGTTTCTCAGTAGAATTTAAACATGAACTCAACTGTCTGTGCCACATTCAAAGACTCCCAACAAGCTCGACCTCAGCAATGAAACCTGCCATTTGTCAAAATGACTGATGTGAACGTTTTCGGCTCAGATGTGAAGACGCCAGAATGTGAAGACTTTCAATCCAACTGCTGTGATTGTGACTTTATAAAAGTTACAGACATACAAGGGAACATTTCCAGTCTCCTCGCTCGCAGTGATGGATCACATTCATCAGCGCAGCAGCTGAACAAAAGCTTCTCGGAAAGAACGAGACGAGAATGAGACGAGAAAATCTGCAGTAGAACAGAGAAGCGGCTTCTGACTGTGGTAAACTGAGCTTTTGGATAAAACATTTCACTTCATATCCTTTAATTTGAAACGACTGTACATCCTGGGTCGAGTTTGTTTCCCTGCTGTTCGAGCTCCTCTTTCATTCCTCCGAGCAGCTGACGTCGTGCCAGAGCCCGAGAACAAGCAGGAACAATGAAGCTAATTGTTTTATTTCTTTTGGTCGTCCTGAACGGGGAAAATAAATGAGGGTCTGTTTGAACTTCTATTGGCTCTTGATTGCAGAAAATAATAGACAAAAAGGTTCTTAGATAAGTAATTGACTCGGCCGACTGCTGAAAGTGGAATTTCAGTGTAATGCCTTGCTGGATTTTAAGGAGACTGTTGGCATCAAATATGTGAAATTAGCTCATACTCGTCCTCTGAGATGTTGTCAAGTGCAGCTTTTGCAGCTACAACATCTCTTCCATCACTTCACATCCAGAGGGAAGATGGAGCTTTGCCTCATTGATTTGAAGATGGACACCTTCAATAGTTGATCATTTGAGAATCAAGTTGCTCTGCAGCCCACCAGTAGAGGGCGATAGAGGGAACATCCCTCAGGTGTCCCACAGGTACTTCAGAAGTCAACACCACTTTTAACTATCAAAAGACAAACTTACCTTTGAGAATTAAAATGTGGACAAAGAATAAAGTCTTGCTGAGGAAACAAATTTCCTTGTTGTTTGACTAGACTGAAAAAAAAAAACATGCCAAGGCCATTATCTCCCTCTGAGCAATTACTGCTTTTTCTCTTTATAGTCCTCAGTCTCTGATCCTGCCAGATGTAATTTGGTGCTCTCTCACCCGAGCTCTCAGGACGAGTTGGTTTCCAGAGCTCAGCAATCAGTCGGTCTCACTGTATCTGAGCCTGCGATCTCGGAGCAAACCAACAACTCATTAATCAGCACGTGTGAGCGCGGCGAAGACGATGGCGTGCTTATCAGCAGACGCGCAGACATAAGTATGCGATGTCACACACACGTAAACACACGCTGCGTCAATAATTAGATGCGTCCGTACAAATGTTTCACACACACCTACATGCTACATATGCAAAGTCACAAAGGCTCTAATGCACGTTTAGGCAAGAGCGTGTAATTATGCATCATCACGTGCATAAAAAGAGAATATTACAAAGAGCACGAGGCTTAAACGAATTCCAGACACACACACAAAAACAGAGAGCCGCTGTTAATGAAGCACTGGGGTGAGCTTTCAATCTGCCTTCCCTCTTTGTTTACTTAATGTAACTTCTAATTAATCATGTTACCACAAATTAATCATTCTCCTTTGTTGAACAGCCGCTGCAAGCCAGAGCACGAAAGCACGAAAGCAGAGAAGCTCAGACTGAAGAATGGGCTGCAGCAGGCTTTTATATTTAAGACGGCTGGATTATTCTTATAGAAGAGAAAATGTGCTTTAATAAGACCATACACAAAAAAATAGGACATGAAATGGGATTGGAGGTTCAGACATCGGTGGAAGAAATATTCTGATACTTTGCAAACTCACAAGTTTAAACTTCACTTCAGTAAAAGTACAAAGGAATTATTGGCAAAAAAAGTATCATCAGCAAAATACAATTGATTTTTATTTATTTATTTATTTTTTCATTTTAAAACTGCAATAATTTTGACGCATGGTGATTCACTGACCAGCAACACTGGCTAAACAGATGTTGGTCTTCCTGTTCTGGGGTCAGGGGTCAGAACTTCCTCTCTGCTGCAAAACTAGAACTAGGGGACGCCATCATCATCATCTTCATCATCATCATCATCATCATCATCATGCAGCACAATACGGCTGCAGGCCTTTTAAAATGAAGCAAACTATGGATCAAGTTATTTCCTTTGCACAATCAGAGTTTGCTGACAGTTTTAACCAGGATGTTTGATAGTTAATTATTACGCTAATAATCCAAAATGTGCCCAAACACTTGAACGTGAACTCTAGTGTGACTGAGCTGACCCCTTTTTTAATCGCAGAAGAATCACAGTTCTTATGCAAATCCATTTTTTCCTCAACCCAAAATAATTAAACGTCATCATTGTGCAGAATCGTATCATCACACCGTACATTATATTCATTAGATTATTATTACTGAGGCATCAACACTTAAAACAGCAAGGCATCATAAGTTCTAGGATCTGCTCACGCTTGATTTGTAGCTGGAGCTCATTTTTAGAATTTTATAATGCATCACATTTCACAAGCTTATTATAATATATTGCAAGTCATATCTTCATTTAACAACATGAGATATGATATGTGCTCATTATAGATGTTTAAGTGAAAAATAAAAGCTTCCAAATAAAAAGTAAAGGACCTCAAAACTATTCGTCCGCACAAAAGGCTGTTTGAGTTAATGTGCTGAGCTGCTGACGTCGCACTGCTGGACTGAACCAGAAGAACCATTTTACAGGGGAGAGAAGTTTATTACCCCCATAAACACATAATGACCATCGTACCTGCCGTATACGTGCAGGAGGTTCATTGGGATGTTGGTGATTAAACCATTACTTGCTGAGATTTCTGCCATGTGCACGAACAGGAGGTAACTTCTACACAGTGATCACGTATAAATGAATCCACCTCTGACGACCGCTTCACCCTGAGCACTAACCTTTTTCATCACATGCCTTTTCACTGTTAGATCATCGGAACAGTTTTTAACCCGAGTGCCAGAAGGAAGCTAATGTTCACAAGGTCGAAATCCTTCATCCACATTATGACCGACGAGCCTCCGAAATGGATCCATATTTCTTGCTTTCTGTGGGAAGCGACTCTCGGCCGCAGCGCTCATATATTCTCCCCAGAAATCAATAGCTGAGGTCGGCTCGGCTCGACAACTTTCTTCCCCTCTCTCGTCTGAGATATGAGGCCTGGTGGTCAAACGTCAGCTCGGCTCTCGCTTGGAGGACGACTCCGAGCGTGAATTCAATAAACTCCAGTCAAGTTGGATCTTTTCAGCTTGTTCTTTCTGCCCCTCCATCTTCACCCGGCTTCTCCCCTCCTATCTCCTCTGAAGGAGGCGCCGAGGGAGCGAACGTCCGCAGGGACTGAAACTCAAGTCGAATCACATTCTTTTCCACTGTGGACTTTTCACAAGGGGTTTGTCTCAACATCAGGATGAAACTTTTCTTTTTCTCCGCACGGCCTTTCAACCCCGAAGGATAGTACGAGGCAGATTATGCTCCTGTAATATCAATTACAACTTTCAGGACCTGGATGTACTGTAATTTGAATGTTAGAGACCAGAGGATGAAAGTGGGATAGCTCCATTGGGACAGTGCCTCAAATTCTTAATTTCCATTCAACCTGCTCAGTTTACATCCCACAGGGTTCCAGTGGTGAGAGACGATCCTTCAGTATAAACCTCTAATTCTGTACATTTTACAGATCCGACCAGATACAACAGTTCAAACGAGGAGACGCTGCCGACCGCAGGCTTTTCACTTCAGATGCTGCGAGAGGCCCGAAGTTGACGGCAGCCAATCAGATGTCGAGCTGTGATCTATTAACTTTCACAATGGCCTGATGACAAATGTGACGGACGTCTGTTGATCAGCTGACTGTCACTGTGATCAGACACTGAACTGATCCGCCAGCAGCCGCCGTCAGTCCACTGAGGTCAGAAACGGAATCTGCTTCAACAACATGTTTATTTAATTTCTGAGTAATTTAATCTTTTTGCATTGACTTTTTTAACGTGTTCTAACTACATTTTAAACATCTTTAGCCTTCGATGGGAACCAAACAGAACTCTGTAATTTCAGCAGGGATTCGATTCGGCGTGACTGTGAGATAATATGAGACGGCAGAACGATGAATTCAGTGACACAGTGTGTACTTCATTCTCCCACTCCAGACTACCGCCATAAGCAATTTGTTTGAATATATGTACTGAGGTATTTGAATGCAGTGTTTGACAGCGAGTAGAAGCTAAATGTGACAAAGTTTTAAGCTGCGGAGGATGTTTGCATTTTTCCTGATTTCTCAAATATTTAATGGACTTAAACAGAATCATTATACGAGAGAAAATATTCCTAATGAAAATCACACAGAGGCATCGTCATTTACATCCAGCACCACACACTGACTCATATTAGAGAGACGACAGGACCTCATTTATTCTGCGTGCTTCCTTCTTCGAGCGCCTGAGGAGCGAGTGGGTGAATCCACCTTAAAATTTACATGAACGAATGCACTTTTGAACGGAAAAAGAAAACGGTGTAAGAGAGGGGGGAAACTTTTGAATCCAGCCTCGGGAGACCGTCATGACACTTTGATGAATGTCTTGTGCTCAGAGAGGCACGAAGACTCGGAGACAGAGGGATGATGGCGAGCAGGTTCTCAGCCTCGGGGCCGAGACCCACCAGGCAGCTGCAGGAAGACGATGGACGGGCTGCCATGATTCATGGGACGGGAATGAAATCCGTCTTCGTTTCTACGATTTGTGACAAACGTCTGTTTAATGAAACGATGGTCATTTGTAGCCGCCAGCTGTCTCGATGTATGTTTACAGGTTTTTAAAGGTTTCTGGTAATTAATCAAGCAAATAGGAGAAAAAATGTTTTCACATTTCCCCACAGCTACGTTTTCTGGACCTGTGAAGCGTTGAGGATGAGCGGCGTTGGCCTCCGTGCTCAGCGAGCTGAGAACAGACAGACAGACTTATAATAAGTCTGTATCAGATACAACACGTCCCTGATGGCGATGAAAGGATGTTTCCGTCCCGTCTCTGGGTCTCACCTTATCTCAGCATCACATGCGTGCACACTTTCTGTTCAAGCCGTTTCTGGGCCGACGCGCTCATTCATTCATGTTCGTCTAAATGACGTGCGTGGTGTTTCTGCAGACGGCACTGAATAATGGGGATGATGACAAAGAGTGAGGGAGACAGGAAGTGAGAGAATTACATGCCATAGCATTGTAATTACAAGGTTCCAGCTGGGTTCAGTGTAGTTTTGAGATAATGAGTATTAAAGTTTTCACCTCCCATAGACCAAACGATTGGAAACTTTTTAATTAATGGCTTTTACACGCTGGAAAAAAGGGTTTTGAAATCTATCCTCAGCCATATTTCAGGAGGTTTATGGAGTAACTAAGCTGGAAGTGCACAATGCACGACAACAATATGATCCCGTTCATCCCAGAACTATTGAATTATTCTTTTTTGTGCGATTCTCAGTCAAACAATGTCAATATGAAACATTGATATTAATTTTCTTGAAACATGCCGATACAATCCTTCAGCAGATGGAAGCCTTGAAACAAATGAAACACTTCAAGACAATGCAAAAGTCTCAAAACAAGCTGACAAATTTATCTGGAAAAAAGAAGCTGATTCTGGAAACTGAAGATCATCTCTGAGCTCAGTGATGAGTTCACTACCTGCCATTATTAATCCAGTCCTTTGCCAAGTTTGTCATTTAGTGCACGGTGATAACTCAGAGCAGCGTTGGCACTGAGACACGGCTGAATAGAAATAGAAACTGTGTGGGACGGTTGTTTGTAAAAGGACAGACTGAGCTCACTGTTGACCTCACCTTGTTTCTGGCAGCGTCCATAAAAGTTTGTTTCAGTTTCATTGTTGTAAATGTGAGTCAAAGCTACATTGATATATTTAATTGTTGTTCAGCCCTTCGACCTTGAACAATTAGATTCAGTTATGACTGAAAATCACCAAATAAAGTAATAAAGTTTAATCAACCTGCCAATAGTTCAATACAAATACTTCATGTTGCTTTAAACCTGAAAAGATAAACTCATCTTTTCCTTCATTGTTGTTGGTATTCAGAGATCCATGTAGCTCATCTTATTTATTTTATTGGTACTAATTGATCATGATCAAGATTTTTCGATATGAAAAGTGTCTCCAACTCTAACAAGCGCTCCGGTTGTTAAATTTGGAACATGTCTCCATACTCAGAATCAGCATTAACACAACCTGGTGCACAATGTTCACTGCACCATATGTACAACATTCGTATATGCTAAAGTCATAGCTTCATTAAAATGAAAAGGGCTCATCCTCTGGGGAGCATAACTGAACTCAGTAAATTTCCTGGACCTCATCTTCAGTGGCACGAGAGAAAGCTGGTCACTAAAATCAAAAGGATTCATCCTCTGGCAAACACTTTGGAGATCCAGCACCGCGGAGCACCAAGGGGTTAATGACGGCGGCGTCCAGAGATGTTATGGTTAAGTCACCAGAATTCTGAGGATTTATCCTCTCGGGAACATGATCAATACAAAGTGGTATCTGCTCCAGAGAAGGCAGTTTCCACCATCTGTCAGTGTCTCGGATCGGACGAACGGGTCAAGTGATCGACATGAGGCATCAAACAACACGACCCTCGGCTTCGAGTCGTCCGTCATTTCTAACTGCCTCAGATTCACATTAGTGTTTGTTGACACTCCGACAAAATTAGCCCATTCCAATGAATCTCGGTTTGAAGGACGTGCCCTGCCTCCCCCATCCAAAATAGAAAGGCACAGCTGACCCTGTTCGAGCTGCAGAAGGAGAAGGAAAGACATAATGAGTCTCATTGTGATGTAACGTCGCCCCTGATGGTGAACAAAAATAACCTCATCCCTTCAGCTCGCTCTCTTTTTCCCAAACAAACATTCTTGAACTCTCTCCCTTTTCTCTGTAACACACTCAAACTGATTTAAGTAAATACACATTATTAAAGCATAACACACAAATCTCCACGTACACACACATGCAGAGTCTGGAAGAGCAGACACCTGAAAATACCCTGGTGTTTCTGGGCCGATGGAAAGGAATGTGCTCGGGTGTGATGGAGGGAGGACGAGGTCTGGAGTCGTGCTCGGGGTGGACGGATGGATGATTCCCTCGGTCTGGTGTTCACGCTACACTGATGTTCAACTAAAGGCCACCAAAAGCAGATGTGCATCATGGGAAGTTTAATAGGACTATATTTTCATTAGAGGGTTAAAGGCTGCAGAGAGTTTCTCATATTTTGTTCCAAGGTAAAACGTCCACAGTTCAACAAACAGACCTGGACGACGGATTGTCAACTAGAGCGATGCCAATAAATGACCTGAAGGAAAGTTTTAAAAGATCCTGAGCAGGTTGTTGTGGCCTCGAGGTCTTATAGTTCAGACTCGCGACCTCGGTTACATACGATCCTCCTTACTCTCGTCATGTTTTCTCTCTAATGTTCAATATTGAACTGAGGCAAAATATTGAAATCTAATCTTGCATAATAATCTGCTATATAACAACATTGGACTGAAAATCCAAGTGGTTTTAAACTTGACAAGACATGAAAAATGTTCTTTATATAGAAAATGTGCACCAGAGCAAATATATCTGGATGTTAATATTCTGCAGAAAGACAAACCGCTGATGTGTGAATCAATGAAGGTGAAGCATGAAAGCTGATGTTAGTGCGACCAAAGTCGCCGAACAGTTCAGCTCAGTTCCCAACTGCGTAAGACGCAACATGTAGAGGGATGCACGTTGCCTTTACCTTCGTAAAGATTTAGAGTGAGTCAAACAAAAATTTAATATGAAAATACACCTGATTTGTGAATAAGCCAACAGGACAAAAACATCACCAGCAGGGGAAAATATGCTAAGACCAATTCAGCTCATTAGTTTAAACATGAGGAGTCATATATTACTGCTGAGCACATCAGCAGCCTAAAGCTTTATGGCTGTGTCCAACAACGACCAAATAACAAAGACATGAACATGTATGTAACTGCAGAGCAAACTTTACTTTGCAACCAGCAGATACGAGACATCGTGCACGATCACGCAGGAGAGCAACAAGCTTCACATCTTCATGCCTGAGATAAGTTGAGTCTCACGAGCCAAATCTTCAGACTCTCACTTTCTTTGGGGTTTTTTCCCAGTTTTTTAAATTGGAAGTAAACTTTCACTGAGCTCCGCTCTGAGCAGAGAGGCTCGCAGCTGCATCTGCTCGCTCTGTGTGCTGGCACACTGTTGATCTGTCGATGAGAACATTCTGTTAACTGGTTGCTTTGTGCCAGCGGGAAGGTTCGATGGCGGCGGGTCCAGGTTCATGCTCACAGTTTAACCTGAATTAGACCCGGACCGAGGCCCGTTCGGCTCATGCATCATCCCTGACCTCTCCTCTGCCTCCTTCTCATCGGGCCCTGACCCGACACGGCGAGGTGGACCTCGAGCGTCTGCGACGCCACGTTCTGACCCCAGCTGACCCTCCGACATTGGCCCCAGATGCTGCGTGGCTTCACCCGGAGCGATTGGTCGGAGTCTGGGTTCAGTTTGTCCTGTTTTTGTTCTGCGAGGGAGCTCAGCTGTGCAGCAGTCTGCTGCACACCGAAGCCTTATGGGGAAGACGAACACAGACACAGAATGTGTTCCTCAGTTGGAATAAGAAACGCTCTCACAACAAGGCAAACGAGTTCATTCAGTGCTTCTCCTGATAAAGAATTCATTTACAAGGATCGCCACTGAAATGAATCCACTCACCTACCGAAGGACTTTTTAATTAAACGCCACACCGACTCAAAAAGATGCGTCGTGTCACTTTACAAACTCATTTATCAAACTGTCCTGAAGTGATGTTCAATACACTTCAGGAAAGGCTGCGCTTATATTGATCTGGTCAAACTCTCTTCATCTCTCAGGAAACTGCAGAGTCATCTCTCTACATCTGCTTCAAAACATAACCCTGTTTTCAAATTGCTACATGGAGATTTCTGTCTTTCTTCGTCAGCAATTTGACGGGTTTCATTACAGTGAGTTTGTGGTTTCCTGCTGAAAATAAATAAAGCAGAAATCCTCTACAGTATAATTCATCTTTTAACATTGGTGTTTGTATTTTGCCTCCTGTGTCCTATTCTTACGACCATCTGCTTGTATTGTATTTATCTTGAGTTGCATTGTATATTTTTTCTATCATCTTTGCTGTATGTTCTTTGTGCTGCTGCTATTTCAGGCCATTTGTTACTAATTTGTCTTTTTTATTTGATCTTTTGTGTCAATGGTCTAATTCCAAAAAGGTGAAACAGTCGGTTCAACTCTTCAGTAAAGCTGAAACACAGAAAACATATCTAAACTAAAGTAAATAATGTTCCCAGGGGAAACTTTGTAAGAAAGAACGTGTCACAGTTTCTGGCCTTCTGGGCATTAAACACAAAAGATATCTCAGAATTACAGTTGGGTGAGAAAATAAAAGAAAGAGCTGAATAAGTTTAGAAACATAAAAGATGAATGTGCTTCCACACGGAGCTCGAGTGGTCAGAAGAGCTGTGAAAGAGTTGTGCTTCAGTACGACCTTCACATTCACCACAGCTCGTCCTGACCCAGCACCGACGGGAGGTGAAGGAGAAACGTGTTCTCCAGCATCATCGTCAAAATACCAAATGAAGGGATCATCTTTTGGAAGAGATTCGTCGCTCAAGTTTCACAGACGTATCTATGAATAAGTCCTTACCAAGATGCTTCATGTCTGTTTTCCTTTGCTTGCTGCAAAGCTTTGAATGAGAATCTACAAAGGAAAATGTTCTCACTTTGACTCGTCGCTCCTTAAACTGTCAGAACAGAGGGAGGAAGGTAACTGAAGCATGAAGTGACCCTGGATGATCAGATGCATGTAACTTGTGTCCAGGTCAGAATCAGGCAAACTCAACAAGAGCCAGTGAGACTACGAACGAGTCTCGTCACCCTGTGAAAACCCGTCTGTGAGACTGGGGAGATGAAGAGAACGAGTCGGCGTAATGAGAGAGACGCTGCTCATCATCCGTCAGATAAAACTGCTGGTGACAGTTAAGGATTTCTGCATGAAGGGGAAGTGACTGTTCATGGATTTCTTTTCTCACTGAGTTAGATGGATTTGCATTACAACTTGAGGAAGAGAACCAAGTTATCACAGTAGTAAAGGATTATTTTCAACACTGATCAGTCGACAACTTAATTCAAAAGCGTGTTGTAAGTGAATTTAACCCACTCGCCTTCGCCTGTAACTTATAGTTCTATAAGTCACAAAGCTGCAGCTCGTAGTTTCTCTGCTGATCCTGTTTGTTCCCGGTTTAATTATCAGTCCAAACAGCAGATAAATGCGATGCTGTTTGGCAGCCGACAGTCTGTATATTTGCCCTTCACAGCAGCTCATAACAGAATGTAACGGCTACGGATGAAAACTGATCTCCTCTAATGGCAGAAATCCCGGATCAGGATCGCGGCCAAAATGGAACTGATCTTTAGGCCAAATGACATCCAGCCACCGAATTTCATCCAAATTTGTTTGGTTTGTTACTTTCTATCGTGTCGTGTTTAGGCTGGATGCATTCTCCAAACCGAATCATATTTGGCATATTTGTACAGGAGAAAGTGCAGAGCTACACCCGCTGCAGAGTGTGTGTGTGTGTGTGTGTGTGTGTGTGCGTGCCGGTCAGCCAACGAGCCAAACTTGTTGACGCTCTCACACCCTCGTTCATCCCCTCCAAAGCTTCCCTGCTGACACGTTTGGCTGAAAGTTTGGAGCCGAGCACACCTCTCCTTTTCTTTAAGCTTCACACTGGCTCCGAGTTAGAGTCTAAAATAGACTGTGAAGAGCTGCTGCTACTTTTAAAACCACTTAATGGCTCCGAGCCAAATATATTAATGCTTATTTATGCTTAAAGAATAAAAACCCAGCAGGTCCCTTTTTTATCTTTGGGCCACAGTCAGTTCGTTGCTTCCAGTCAGAACCAAACGTGCTGAAGCTTTTATGTGTTAGATTTGGGGCAATGCATTGAAAGTCAGTGAAAGCGAATCTTTTCCTTCAGGCTACTTCTTTTAATTTGTTATTATTATTGTGTATGTTCTTGCGTCTCCTTGCGTCTGTTGGCGGAGGCTGTCCACCAATCGTAAGGTTCGATCCCTGGCTCCTGCAGTCCATGTGTCGAAGCGTCCCCAGATTGCTCCTGATGGCTGCTCCATCGGCAGGTGAATGTGCGTCGCTTTGGATGAAAGCATCTGCTGAATGAAACTGTAGAACTGTCGGTTACACGTCCTAATCGATGTCGGTGGGTCCAGACTGAAATATCTCAACAACTACTGGATGGATTGTCATGAAGTTTGGTCCAGATGTCCAAAATCCTGTTGACTGCTTGTTGGTTGTTCTCTTCTTGTTTGGCTGTGAGTTGCAGCCCTTCATCATAGCTCTCACTCCTCCTCCTCCTCCTCCATCCAGTGAAGACACCGTGAACAGTGAGGATTTGCCTGCAGTGACATATTCCAGAGACAGTTTGACAGACTTTGAGAAGAGGACACGTTCAGAGTCTGAGAAACTGACAGACCGACTCAAGGGGGAACATAACTAGCCTCTGTTTAACTCGACAAATAGACTGTGTCTGCTGACACTCGACGGAAAGAGGAGCCACGAGAAAAGGTGCTTCACGTCTTAATAAGGCCGGAGGAAGCTCAGGTGCACCTGCTTCATGCTGTGTCACTGTGCATAAAGTCACTCCTGCAGCTGTGGAGGATTCTGGGTGAAATAAACGAGGGAACCGTGGCAGGAAACATCCGCCGCCGTGGATACTGATCGACTATCTCAGCTGTTGAGTTAAATTACGAGCAGTTTCGCTGTAGCTGGAAAACATCCCTCAAACAAAGAGCAGAAACAACAGATGGTGCATTTTGTTTTCTTAATTTTGAGAAATACGACTGAACACACTTTTGTTGTCGCAGCTCACAGCGAATACAGACGTAGCATATATGAACAGTAACTGTCTGACAGACGCAGTTGGACAGACGTGGATTCGTCTGCAGGAGTGGCTGTAAAACTTTCCATGAATGTTTTAATAGCTGTGTCGTAAAGAGCTGGTCTTTATTGGATCCTATTATAAATGGATGATAATGAAAGGATTATATGAAACAGCATGAGGCAACATTTTCCCTGTATCTCATATGAGAAGGTGAACTGATGCTGCCAGTGTCTTTAAGTAAGAACAATTTAAAGATATTTCATAGTTAAATTCATAAAAATATGGAGAAAACTCGCAGAAAATGAAAAATCTCCTTGTAGAAACCTGAAGATGTGAAACCTGCATCATCACATTCAAAGGTACAAGGATCCACATCCACCTGCAACCTCTAAAAACTTTCTTTCCACTTTTCAATGCCAGACTCCTTTCTGTTTTCTTTCCTGCACAAAATCCTCTCACGGCTGAGAATAAACTGATTTCAAAGAGTGGGTCGTGTACAGATGAAAATACTGCGCCCTGCTCATTTTGCCAGCGTGAAACAATCAACAACAAAAGACAAGAAAAAAAAAGATGACAAACATCCCTGAGAGGCAATGAAGTGGAACTTAATTAAAATGAATTTTATGAATGTTAGATTAACATGACGGCAGAAGCAGAAAGACAAAAATAGATCCACACATGAGGAGACAGAGATTTGCAGGAAGACTTGGCTCCAAGTTCAAGTATCAGTGAAAGCAATTTGTTCATTTTGTTATTTTAAATCCTTATTTTAATTCCTGCACTATCTGCTGTTTGTCTCCACAGAGCATGAACGGGGATAAATATTGAACACTGGCCACTAAAGGGCCTAATGAAAGCAATTCTAATGAATCTCTGCGAGGTCGACCTTTGAAAAATGTGTTGGGCGCCGTGTGTGAAACAGAGCGGGCTTCAGAGAGTCGGGGTCGTCCACACGGACCAGCTGCATCCGGAGGAGAGGAGAAGGACGAGGGTCACCAGGACGACAGTCGCAGGGTCACCAGTCCAGATTTATCTGCTCTTTTTAATGAGCGACTGTGCTTTTCCAGCTCCGGACACTCAGAGATCTGAGCACGACAACGACAACAGTCTGCCGACACGACGCCGTGCGGCATCGACACAGTGGGCGACTGGAGAGACGAGTCGAACCAGGCTCAACTCGTGTGGCAACACAACTCAACATCATCCAGCAACACACGGCGTCGGTTCATCAAATCAACCCTGTTTGCAGAAATGACTTTACACACTGTTCAACAGAAACAGACGACGCTGATCAACAGAACAGAAGAGTTTTTAATTGACGCACCAGCAAAACTTTCACTAACATATTTCATTTGTGTTCCTGCAGTATTCACTCTTCTCTTTTACCAACATGATTAAACTTTTCAATGGTTCTGTTTCAGCACTTGGTTGAGTTAGGGAAGGATTGTGGTCTTGCTTTAATACTGAATAAGTCAACAGCGACTCGAGACACTTTGTCATTTAATAGAAACACAACCACACATGGGAGTCAGGATGAAAACCTTGGATCTCCGGCAACTGAACAAAAGCAAACAAACACCGCTGCTGAATATTCCAGACGGCAATTACATTTCCAATCAAAGTGTAATTGGGAAAATACATTAGTAGTATCCAAACATAATTTCAAGGAGACAGTGTTGATCAAATACATCCAAGGGCACATTCCCACTAGATTGCTTCGTAACGTGAACGGCATAATTCTGCTGTTTACCTGGCAGCCGCCGCAACGACGGATTAAATAACTGATTTCAGAGTTGTTCAGTTCTGTCTCATGCTGTTCAAACCACTACGCAGTGTTTTCAAACTTAAAGATAGATTTTCTCAAACTGTACCTGCAGCAACAGACCAGCGCCGTCTGAATGTGCACTTTTACTCTGAAAACATTTTCCAAACTGGGAGAGAAACTGGAAGAAGCAGGCTCATGAGCTAAATCAACATTGATAAGGCTGCTCTCACTAATCTATGTTCTCTCTTCATTTTATGAGCAGAAACCATGTTGTGTTATATTTTCTATTGGGCAAAGCCTGAGAAAAGGTCGACGTCATGCAGTTGCTCTGTCTGTGCGTCCAACGCTCACAGTCCTTGGTGAGTTATCTCAACACTTGACAGCCAGATGTCATGAAATGCTGAACATACAGTGTTGATAGATGGATGGTCTCCAGCTATTATTCGCTCTCATCGGCTCAAAGCAGCTCACTGAGAAAACTAACTCTCAAATATCTGGTCTTAAATCCTCCCAAAAAGGGAAAAAACAACTTTGCACACAAGATCTCTCTTAATCCTACGAGCAGACTTTCATGAACATTACTGGACACGTTCCTTCTCTCCAGATGATAAATGCTGATTTAAATGACACTGACCGGACGTCATTTTATATCTAGCGAGACTTAAATCATCAGTATATTGTTTGCTCCATCCAAAGCTCTCGTGTTACGGAGTTTAATTAACAGCAGCCTCTCAGGGACACTTGTGGGGCAATTGGCTTTTAGTTTTCTTATTACCAGTATAAACTTACAGCATCATTTCAACATTAATAGTGTCTTAAGAACGACCGTGTGCCGAGAAAAAAAAGGAACATATATTTGGCAATTACCCGACTAACTCATGTGTGAAAGGATAAATTCATTTAAACCAGCATCATCTTCACTTTTAAATCCCAACACAGGACTGAAATTTACACTCTCACACTGATCAGGTTCAAACACTGACATTCCTCTAAACATCCAGGAATAAATTGACCTCCCCTCTTTATTTAGCTTATTAATAATACTCCAATGATTTGTCTTGAAAAATGTACCGATCATTTGCTCAGTCTGTGTTGAACTGTCGGAGTCAACCAGGCCTCAGTGAGAACAGACAACTCCATCAATCAAGAAGCTCGTGCATTTCCCAGCCCTGCGATCTCAAGCGATGTGTCCGAGACCCCAAAGACAATCACGCTCTCCTCCGCTAGAAATTTAACTGTCCTTAAAAACGTGTTAAAGTCTGTGAGAGAGAACTGGATATTAAAACAACAACCTCAGACAGACACTTCATCCATCTGCTGCCGAAGAACTGACTTCAAATGTTGGCAGATGAAGCCAAAATGTGGCAGAAGTGTTCCCACGCTAAAGCTGCCAATCAACAATCAACAAGATTAATTATGAATAACAATTCATTTCAGCACCTATTGGGATTCCACGATCCGCCACGGTTAACTGAAACATCAGGATCACAGGCAGGAAGCTGCAGTCTGTCTGTAGCTGTGTCCAACCTCAGGGACCGAACCCTTCAACTGCTGCCTCTCTACACCGAACACATCAAATCAAGCTGATAAGTCCCGTCTCTCATTTCAAAGCTGTTTGCTTTGTCCGGAAGGAAACAGCTGGTGGACGCCACAAACGTCCAGGAGGCTGAGAATGTTTGACGCTTTGACACGATGCTGTTGTAATAATGGTGAAGCCCTTGATTTATGTAAGACGCCTGACATCGTGGAAAGAAGTGGATGATGGGCTTCATTCAGCGAAGTGGATGTGTACTCTCATCTACGTCAGGTTTATTTTCCTTCCTTTGTTTATCTCAAAGACTGAGGATCATATTTACTGCCGCTGTCACATGATAATGCAATCAGCACCACGTCCCCACCAACGAGGTTACAACGTCCTCATTACTGTTTCTGGGAATTTCCTCCTGTAGACACACAAATTATACACGTTTTTTTTAGATGTGATTCTTTAGAGTCAGTTTCCTTAAAGGTGACATTCACACCATCACGCAGGTAAAATGAAACTGAGCAGTCGAATGAATCTGAATGAATATAAAATGAGTGTTGCTTGATGTCTTTCTTTTGATTCTGGCTACAACACTGAATTCTCTATTTTTGGTATTTTTGAAAAGGACAATAAAGGTTCGACAAAATAAAGAAAAAAACATCATATCCCAGTTCTGTTTTTTCCTGCCGGCTGAGCAGCACATGTTCCAGCATCTGATGACTGCACTCGCAGGAGGGGCCGCGGGGGGATGAAGACCGAGGGACATCTGGATGAAGAGCAGGAGGCTTAAACACACGAGACAGCCGGAGTAAACACGAGGCCGGACGGAGCTGGTGTTCAGCAGCACCGTGGCTCAGCCGACGCGTGTGTGGTCGTTACGGCTGATTGTCGAGGTTCTCGGTGTCGGCGGCGTCTCGTTAGAATCACTCAGCATTAAAAAAGCATCGACAAACAAAACATCTCTGTCGGATTCACTGAGCTCATTTCATCATGTTTGGCAGCAGCTCTGTTCTTAACTGACACTTCAACTGTAAACACAGTGTTGATACTGTGACGCTCACAAAGGTCTTTTTGATTTAAATGATTCGGTTTAAAAGGGACTGAGACACCACACTGGCTGAACTCCTGAGCCACCTCTTTCTGCCGACATGTCGTCACATCCCGCTCTGGCAAACTCTTTCATTCTCTGTCTCCATGTTGCACGTTGCTTTTGAGACGGCCGCCACATTTCAAACTACATGTCCAACAGTACGTTTACACCCTTTAACACAGAGTGCGTTTGGTCTGCTGACTTTCTCCGTCCACTCGTCCCAGTGAAGAGAAGACTGACAGAACTTAGGCAGGTAATATCACAGAGATATTTAGTGTATTTCCTGCAGTTTGTGTTTGTCCTGTTCCAACACGACAGTGATCTTGTGGCTGAATGAGATCAGGGTCAAACATCTGGTGGAAAGTGTGAAACCAGAGCATTGGCCTGTTAGAGCGACATATAAACGCCCATAACTGTGGAATGAGATATGTATGAATGTCCATATACTTTTGGCCATGTTTGTAAAAGTGACTTGTTTTCCGAAACAGTAAAATATAAATGACTTTAACTTAGCAGCTATAATACAAATGAGTTTTATACCATCACGCTGCTTCTCATCAACTTTTGTTGCTGCAGATGTTTTGGTTTGTTCGTCTTTCACTTCTTTCTGTCTGCCAACAATTTCTGAGCTACAAAGTCTGGAATCACAAACTGTCACTATTTTCAAAACTGGAATCATGATATTTTAATTTTTCAGGAACCATAATTTTCTAATCAACTGTGTGAATGAAATCAATAGACAACGTGAAGCCATCATCAGCACAGGACGGTGTTGAAGGTAACAGAGGAGGTGGAGATGGAGAAAGTGCAGCCTGTGATGTGATGAAGCCGACAACAGCAGCTTGATGAACACCGGAGGATGATGGATGTGTTAACAAGCGAGCAAATTGAAATCACAGAGATCAGTTGTTGTTGTTGTTGTCAGAAGTTGATTGAAGCAGTTTTCTCATTTGTAGGCATGAATTACAGAATCACACAGACATGATCTGAATGATGAAACAAGTTTATTAAATCCACTCGGTGTCTTTGTTCTTGTCTGTTTTTTTTAAATCATAAACTCAGTTCTACATTTCATGTTCACATTAAACTTTCATAAAGCCCATTAGATATTTAATACACTCTCAGATCTCTGAATCAAATTGTCTTTACGTTTATCAGATCACTTGACAAAGAGGTTTTGGAGTTGTGTCAGATGTCGCTGAGCCATGTTTCACCCACGGTATTATGGGTAAATATTGGATGTTATTAATATCCAATGGTGAGAAAAAGATCACTATTCCTGTCTGTCTCTGGAGGAGGGGCTGAGTTTGCATCAATGGCTGTCACAGTTCTGCCTGCTAGGCCTCTGTTTAGTTTTTGTTTAGCCTTAGATTTTCTCCTGCCTTAGTTCTGTCTTAGTTTACCTGCCTTAGTTTTCACGTCTTAGTTTTTGGTCAGTGTCCTGTCATAGTTCCATTTTAGTTCTGTTCAGCCTTAGTCTCTGTTATATTTCTTTCAGTTCTGTTGGTCTCGTCACAGTAGTCTTGTCATGTTGTAGTATTGTCTTAGTT
Organism: Holacanthus passer; assembly: GCA_025331565.1. Taxonomy (NCBI): domain Eukaryota; kingdom Metazoa; phylum Chordata; class Actinopteri; family Pomacanthidae; genus Holacanthus; species Holacanthus passer. Next base: position 2,238,108 of record JAFREQ010000090.1, on the reverse strand, counting down.
CATTGTCGTGGTCTTAGTTTCTTGTCTCTGCTGTTTTGTCTTAGTCACCTGTCATTGTTTACCTGCCTAAGTTCTGTCAGTCTGTCACTATTCACCTGCCATAGCTTCTCACCTCAGGTCCCGGTGTTTCTCCTCTCACCCCGCCTCTGCCTCACCTCACCTTCCAGCCACTCCCCCCTCATCTACTCACCTGTGATCCCAGCTGCAGCCAACTACTAATCAGGACTCTATATAAGCCATTTCACCCCACTCAGCCATTGCCGGATTGTTCCTCTGTTTCTTCTTCTCCTCTTTTGTTGTTTCTTCATGCCCGTCAGTGCATTCTTCATGTTTGGATTATTTGTTCATCTTTTATTGTTTGGATCTATCTTTGCTTGGATGTGATTAGGGGTTTTTGGACTATCCAGGACACTCTCCTACAGTGAGTTTTTGTTTGTTAAGATTTCCTTTGCCTTTAATAAAGGCCCTTACCTACCAATAGTTTTGTGTGTTGCGCTTGAGTCCTTCCCCACTCCCCGTCACAGTGGCAAATTAAAACAGGAACAGATCAGAAAATAGGTCCAAAATCAGATCAAAATAAAAACTGACAAAGCAGGAGAGATTCGTTTAAAGGCCTGTCTCAAATAAAGGCCTGACTCTGTCTGCAGCTAAATACAGACTTTGTCAGCTCTATTTATGATAAATGAATTGTCAGTTTTCTTACTGTTGAGATATTGTCATTGACACATTATGAACATTTTCACCATCATTTCATCGTTTCTTGTCTCGTCTGACTCAAAGTCACTCTGAAAAAAAAAAAACAGCAACTCATTTGCATTTTTGCCAATTTTACTCTGTTTTCAGAGGATTTTCCAGATTTTGCTTTTCATTCATAAAATTTTCCTCAAATGAAGCGTGAATCATCTTCTTCAGATTAATGTAAAATTGTGAATTCTCTGATGTAATCTAATTACTTCCACTTGTCCAGGTGCTAATTAACGAGCCAACATGAACAAACAAGCAGGAAACATTAGTGTCTTTTCACTGATGCTCATTTTAAGTTCATCTGTACGCTGCTCACATCTGATTACTTTCAGATTTAGACTCTAATGCCCATATAGTTCATTTTTTTCACTTATTTCTATTGTGGTTTTTGTTTTGTTGTGATTATGTTGTGAGGTAAAATCCACGTCTCAAGTTAAGTTTCAAATCTTCACGAGCAGCAACTCTAACTCACTGCAGGTCTTTCATGTCTGAATGTTTTGGTAACATTAACTTTGACATGATTGAAACCACAGTTCATTCAATTCTGAGTTCATTTAACATCTATAAATATTCAGCTTGTAGTTGTGTGACGATAGAGGATTATAGATATGGTAAATCCTGATCGAATTTCCAGCTCTGTTTCTAATCAGCCACTAAACGTTTGTTGTGTCGGGGTGTGTGTGTGTGTGTGTGTGTGTGTGTGTGTGTGTGTAGAAACAACTGATGCTCATCAATCCAGCTGTGCACACACATGCATACAAAGCAGGTTGCCACTGGGCAGAACGGCCTCATAAATATGGATTTTACAGGCCAGTTTAAGCCCAGAAGTCGAGGACCACTGTGGCCACTCGCAATGACAAATGTGTCCTCTTTACCAAGCTCGATATCGAGAATGAAAGTCAATGAGCTTCTTTTACTGCGCAAGAGTAAAGTTTCTGAAGACAGCTGGAGGCTGGAAACATAAAAGACAAAATGCTTCTATATAAAATATAATTGCATCAATGCAATAATTTAATTAATTCCACCTCTTTATGTGCTAATGTGAGGTCCAGTGTTGAGCTGAGACCGAAATGTTTGGACAGTTCGAGTCTTCCTCTCTGTTCTGAAGACAGATCTGTGGTCAGACTGTAAACCCTCAGAGCAGAGATGGACCAGCTACACAGCATTCGATCAAATCTCGGACAGACACTAAGAAACAAGATGTTCATGGCACTCGCAGTGGATAATTACACTGACTTTAATAAACAACATTTCCCATGATCCCCCTGTGTCTTTGCAAAAGCGAAAGCAACTGACTTGTTGATTTGCCAAAATTTAAAATCATCTCACTTCAACCAACCTAAGAAAATTGGGTTCAGATGAAGCCACTTAACGTCAACATTGCACTTCCTGTTTGCATCACCCAGTCCAGAAACTCGTGATATACACAGATTGCATATTTGTTTGTTGTAAATTTTTCTTCATCGGTGCATTTTGTGACGCCGTTAAGGCATCGACCATCGACGCAGCTTTCATATGAACGACCGCAGCTGCTTCACAGTGTAGAAACAGGACTTCAGGGCTGTCGACTGTCACAACTGATCCGAGTCCTTCAAAATCAGCATCTCTGGTGTCTGTTGCTGTCAGTTGTTGTATTCGTGCTCCTCGGTCACGCTCATCCGTCGGGTTAATTCTGGCGCCAACGCTCCAGAGATGAAATGAGTCGTGATGTAACAGTCATCATGTGATGAAAACTGGAAAGACGGAGACGTTTTCTAATTGCTTGAATGAGTTTTCATGACTTTGTTCCCACATGTGCTCCGAGGTAAAATGCAATTCATGACATTATAAGTAGACAGATTTTTTTTTTTTTTTTTTTTTGTCAGCCCTTGAATGAATCTGAAGGATTTGTTTTCACTTGCACAACAGTCACAACGCTGGTCATTAATTTGCAAACAGTAACCGGAGAAAATGGAAAGCAGCCAGACTGTGGCTGGAGGCCGTCCACAGGGTCACTTCACTCTCTGCTCCGTCTCACTTTGTGCAGCTGATGTTCAGGGAGCACGCGAACAATCCAAGCTCTGTTAGGTCCATTCAAATATTTCATAGCTCTCCGCAAATATGAATTGATTTTTAACGAAAATGGTACAACTGACACTTATGACCTTCACCGAAAGCAAATTTGAACAAATATCTCTCGTGATGCGTGAAATTTAAATTCCTCCTAATATTGACCCTTGAAAGAAGTGACAGCGTGATTCCCCCGTTAGAGGAGACGAACGAGGGAGAACAGATTGGTAATTAACGCCGTGTCGTGACGAGCTATTAGGAGCCACATTTTAGAAACCGGCACTCCTGCAGAATAAAATATAAGACAACAGTCATTATGTTTATAACACTGAGTCAAATTTGATTTAGTCTGCTTTAAATTTCTCCATTAACCTCCCGAAATGAAGAGGGTTTGGGGTTTATAGCTCGGCCGTGGGGCATGAAATGAGACTTTAACCACGAAGCATTTTGGTTCGTCATTAACAGAAAGACAAGGAGAGTCTCCGGAGACACATTACTGCTTTTAATACTGAGGCCGAGAAGTGTGTGTGAGCTAGTTTTGTTTCACTCGATGTTGCTGGTGTATAGTTCTGTGCAGAAAGTCGATGTATCTCTGGGTTTGTTTGTGTTTTTAATTCGTGCACATTAAAGAGATTTAAAGTTCTAGAAACACCAACTCTGGAATAAGATCTTAAATCAAACATTCAATTTAGGAAAAAGTATATAGACGCTGGAATTATGACATCAAACATGTGCGTAAAGGAAACAGTGCAGAGCAGAGTGCTACGACATAAACGCTCTGTTGTTTTAATCATTTTTTCTATATAATCAAATGCAAACGTATTGTCTAAGATCTGATTGTCAGTGTGAGGGACACGGGCACCAGCGGCTCTGAGCGGAGGAGGCTCGGGTTTACGTCTGCTCTGACCCTCTGCTGTACACAAGAGGATAATTTAAAAAGTTGCTGACAGATTTTAATCTAATTTAATGGAAATTTAGCAGACGAAGCCAAAGGGAAAGGAGATTAGCTTTAAGTGTAGATCCTGATCTGGATTTCTTTAAAGCTTTGGTGTTTGTTCGTGTGTCTGGATCATTTCCTCCACAGACTGCAGCTCTGAAGCCAAGTGACTGACGGACGCAGCGAGTGATTGATTTAATGGCTGCCAGACATGATTATTGTTTTACAGGCGTTACATACTAGTCTGCTGTTTACGTCACGCTCTGCTCCAGAGCTTTGATTTTAAGGACTTTTGTAGCAGAAGATGAGCTGAAAGGAATTATTTTACACAGGATTAATAGTTCTATAAGAAGAGATTTGCAATAATTGGGAGATCACACATGATTCATTAGCTTTGAAATCAGTCCATCGCAGTGTCCCATGACGTCGGTCAGACACAAATTAAACACCGGCCATCATTTATGTTCCGTTATTTTCCTCCTACGTGATTCCCACCTTCTGAAGTGTGATGAAAAATGACAGCAGCGGAAGGAACGACGCTTTTGTCTGAGCGCATTTGCTTCATCAGAAAGTCACAAGCTGTAAAATCTTGATGTCTTGAAGGCCACATTAAGTGAATCGGCCTGAGCTCACCTGCAGACCTCTCACCTGCACGAATGAAGCCGTAGCTGCTCACAGAAAGTAACATCTATCCCATTACTCTTTCCAAAAATAATCCTGTTACTCTCCATGTGACTGTGTCAGAGCAGAAATTTGTTCCATACCTTGTGGCTCGAGTCTTCTCGCTCCACCTGCTTCACAGGTCGACAATTTATTCCATGCATTTCCGTCCGACCAAGTGCGACTATTTCATGGTGGCTTCGGCTGCGCTGATGGACTCGTACGGCTCCGTGACACACGACCTGAATACATATCATGAAGAGAAATATCAGCATGGATGGTTGTATGTTTAGCTCGCTGCTCATGCTACATCCTTAGATTCAATATAAGATCATAATGTGTCTCTATCGTGTGATCGTGGCTTAGAAACTCAAAATGTTCATGATGACTTGTCGAGATTTTTTTCAGGATATTGTCTGATATGTCTCTACTAAAAAAGCCGCAGGGCGATCGAATGAGGTTTTTATATTGCTTTGGTAGTTTGGGATGCAAACTGAGCCGTCGGCTGGTTTCTGGTAATGACGGCAGGAGCGGTGGGTTTTAATGAGCGTCGGCCGCAGGGCTGGACGAAGACGCTGAAAACTGAGCTCAGAGAGTTTCTTGTAAACATTGTTTCATTGGCAACTTTAAGTTTGTGTGAAGGCATCTTGCAATTGTGAATCATGGCCTGTGTCTGAAATCACTCACTCGCTCATTAGACATTCCCCAGATACTCAGACGTTGACTCAGTGATCAATACATTTCACTCAAGAATCAGTATAAATTTTCTCTTGTCGCAGCAGCTGCTGGTGCACGACTGTAACTTTCACATCTATAATATGGAACAAGTTGCATTGTGGGATTGTTCTAACAGGATTCATGTTCACTTTCATTCCTCCATTTTGGACTCGCTGACTCTGTCTGTTCCCTCAGAGGTCAAACTTGTGGGTCAAGGTTCTCTTTCTCTCGGGCTGAATCAAATCAGTAAAAAGTGGGGGACACACAAGTTTCCTATAAAACCTTGCAACAGTAACTTTACTGAAACAGAAACAAGATATTTATGTGACATCTGTAATTTTGAACTTCGGTGGCCCCCAAATGGAAACAAGAAGTAAATGTAAGCACAAGAACTTCTTGAATGTTATACTGATAATCTCCTGAAAGTCACTCAGACTGAATCAAACATTGAATTTGATTAAAGGAGCAGAAATCTTTTGTGTCTTGGCTGTTGTTGATTCTGTCCTCCAGCCACACTCGACGAGTTTGGCTGATTCCTGCAGCATTAGCATCGTGCTGCGGGACCACACAGTGAAAAACCGTCGAGCCGAGAGAAGCTGGCAGAGTCGGAGAAAAGCGGATGAGATGAAGCGTCCCTGTGAAAATAAACTCAATAAAGGAAGAGTGGTGAAAACGTAGAAATGTAATGACTCGGGTGAGGATGAGTGTTAATTATCCATCTGCTCTCCTTTTCATTATTCTGCACATCTTTTCCCGCTGACACTTCACTGGTTCATTCACTCCTTCATTATTCAACCTCTCATCCCCTCTCCTCCTCTCCGGCCTTCGCGGATTATTTTGGGATGGCAGGAAGCTCGATGGGACGCTCGGGCTCGGACTCCAGCTGAGAACGAGAAAGAGGAGAAGAAGACGAGGACACAGAAGAGGACGGAGGATGAGGAGGCGGGGACGGACGGGATAATGAGATTGATGCCATGAGAAGAGGATGTAGTAGGCCTAATGGGATGATCAGCGATCTAAAGGAAAAAGAGGATGAGCTAATGATGAGAAATGGTGTTAATTCAATCTGGATGGAAGGGGAGGAGACTAGAAACGTCTGTTGGTGTTTCCTCTCTGCTCTTTCTCTCTGACACTTTTATATGTGTCTTTTTATATGTCTTAAAGAGTTTTGTCTTTTAAAAATGAAATGACATTTCTTTTCACCAACAAGCAAAAAAGCCAAACATTTAGTTTGTTGGTCAGACGAAACAAACACAATGAAAAGACTCTTGGAAAATGTGATGGCCGGAAATTTTTTCACTTACATTTTATAGACTAATGGATTCATGGGGAAAAAAAATTGAGAGCTCAATCAATACAAAAATAACCATTAGATCTGACATTCATTTCCTTCCTGTCATTCGTGCAGGGAAGCTCTTAATCCAGATTGATCAGAGATTCATCCTCACATATAAAATCAGACCCGCGAGGCAAAACAACAAACTCAGATGCTTCGTCACAATGAGATTAAAACTGACTTTCACACCTTTTTGAGGGTCAACGTGTGACAACAGGATTTGGAGACATATCAGATAAGATGTGATGAGAACAGACTTTATTTGAAATATTTGAGTCAAAATCAGACGAGGAAGCGGAGAGAACTGGCAAAACCAGCGAGCGCTCAGCAGGCAGCGAGGTGAACTGGGGCCGAGGTCAAAACCAGGAAGGGATGAAGCCCAGAGAGCTGGAAGGAAGCAATCTGTCGAAGTCTGGGAGGATCCAAACCATCCTCATTATTCAACAGAATATGTCAGATCATATTATCAGACTGGGTCTAGAAGGACTAATCAGTTTTAGCTGGTGCAATAACGTACAGCAGACGTGTGCTAGAGGTTGGTAGGTGTCATTTTTTGGTTCTGATTCTGAAGTGGAATTACTTCTAGTTCTGATCAATTCCTTATTTTATTTATTACTTGAAGCAAAAATATCTTCCCGAAGCAGCTGAAAATAACAAACCCACAGAGATACTGAGCATGCTCAGAAGACTTCAGACTTCAAAATGCTGCTCCTGCAAACGTCAAAGAGTCGAACACTGACACACGTTCAGGATCAGACGTCGCCTTCAAATGCAAATTTCATTTTAATGATGCTGTGGTCGAAATGTTGTCACAAACACTGATTTCAGGTTTTTTTTGGTTGAGCTGTAGACATCCATTCTTAACAGCGAGGAGCAAAGATGTGTATGTGTGAGTGTGTGTGTGTGTGTGTGTGTGTGTGGGAAGCACATCCAAGCTCTCGCTTCACTGCAGCGTGTGTGTCGCATCACTGGGATCCTGTTAAAGAGATTATGGGAGCCCACACAAAGCAGACTGCCCACTGTGGCAACGCACACACACACACACACACTCACACACACACACACACACACAAACACACACACACACACACACAAAAGAAGTGTTTTTTTACTGTTTCATGTGTGAGTGAACAATGCAGCTTCACTCAGAAGAAGACTTTGTTGTTGTTGTTGTTGCATGTCTGTGTGTGTGTGTGTGTGTGTGTGTGTGATTTTTCCTCCTGCTTACACACAATGACAAACAGCGGTTCACTGGCTGGATGGCACCACACTTGTCAGCGACGGCATTAAGGCCTCTGTTTCCACACAGACGTTGTCCCTGAGATAATGAAGCGATCCACATCATCGTGTTCAGGCTGCGAACACGGCGCCTGAATCCGGCAGCTCGTTATTTAGATTTAGTCAGTGAAGAAAAGGGAGGCCGAGTGTTTGACAAAGATTAATTAACGCACCGATAAAAGGTGTTTGCGGTTGAATCTCTGCGAAGTGAAGAACACGCTGTTCCTCGATGCATGATATCGGTGCTCGGGTTGATTCTTGAGTTGTTGGACAAATTCAATTCATCACAGTTCAGCCTCCACAACAGGTGGTGAGCAAAGCATTTTGTACTAAATCGCTGGAAGTTCCTGTGCGAGCCAACTAATGGTGTAATTGTTGTGGACAGGGAGATCCAAAGAACAATGAACAAGTAGGAGAAAGGGAACTCGATAAATCTCACAGTTCCGGTTGAAAACGTGCAACAGATTTGTTTTTTAAAGAAAATCAGTTTCGACCAATCTTCACTCGAGTTTATGTCGTCACACACCAAAATCTTTTTTGTTTCCTGCTGCAAGAAGTTGCTTCTCTAAAATGTGACCTCTCTGCTTTGCTCAGTCATTTTGAAGACCTTTCATTGTCCACTTTAATGGACACAACTGTCAAACTAAAGTTCCTGCCAGGTTTCTGAAAGAGGCTTTTAACAGTGTTGGTCTCAGTATTTTCTCTCTGTGCTTCTGGCTTCGTTCCCTCCTGTCTGAAGCCCCTGCTCTGAAAATCTTGCTATATTAGATAGTGACAAAGAAAACATTTTAAAAATGTGAGATAATGCAAATGTTCAGCTAATTATGCACCAAATGTCTTCGATGGAAGTGATTCAAAATAAATACATTTGGTACAAACAACAATCCAGCATAGTTTTCTAGGTTATCTAGTTTGGTTATCTAGTTTCAGGGGCTGAAAGCAATTCAAATTTTAATTCTGGAATTGTGGCCAAAATTATTAGTACCCACAATTAACTTCTCTGTTTCTAATGGAGTTTGAATTTTAATCAGCAGTGAACTTAAGTTTCCAAAGGGAGTAAAATGGACTAATCTGTGAATCCAGGTGCCATTTGACTTTTGCTTGTGCCAGTTTCATGTCCTTGTTTGTGTGTGTGTGTGTTTTGTTGTATGACGGATGAGTCATCTGTCGCCTGTTCTCAAGTGAATGAGTGCATCAGAGGCGCTCGCCAACAGAAGTCAACAGACCTGAGCTCCTGCTTCCCGCAGAGAGGAGGTCTGGCAGCGCCGCCGTGATCCCGGCTGTGTTTCCTTGGCACGGTTCAGGTCAGAGAAGAGCAGAGTTTCATTCCAACCAAACACTGATTAACACACCTTCGCTTCGGCTGCTGGAGTGTTTTGCTGGATAGGAAACGGTCGCCCGGCTGTGGTTTACGGCCAGAAGCAGGAGGATGAAAATGGAAACGGTGAAGGTATCGTTTCAGCCGTGGTGAGAAAAGTCACATTCAGGCCTCAAAGGAACATCTGTGTTTTTCAACCTGGGTCTTAATTTCAAAGCTGTGAATATTCTGACGAAACGAGTCCCCTGGATGAGATACTGACACTAACTCTCTGCAGGTCTCCGCGGTGGAGACGAGCTCATGGGTCCGATCTGTTTGTCCGTCTCTCTCTATGTAGACAGGATGGTTGTAAAGGAACTTTACTCCGGCAAATCTGAAGATTGTAAAAATCCTGACCTTTTAAAATTTCATCTGGCTCAGCAGCGACTTCACTCTAATAATATCATATAGCATTTTTACAGCGCTGCCATCGACACGCAGACTTCCTCCACCTCGTCCCTGCAGTGCAGGTGTGAACAGAAGGTTTGTATTAGTACCCTGAAATCCATTCAGTTCCAGAGGAGAACAGACAGTGTGACCTGGGAGATCCACCTGAAGCTGAAATTGAAATGAAACACTGGACTCGAAGACCTGGGTTTGAAACCAAAAGTCAGCGTTGTCCGTGATCTTCTCCTACACATAACCGAATAGTTTTGTTGTGACAAAAAGCAGCAGGAGGGGAAAGACGAGACGCCGGCGTGTGACGACCTGGGAGTGACAAGGTTGATGCGGCTCCGCATACGTCTGCACACATGCTGGTATCAGTGGATTATACCGAGCACGTGTTCTGGTGCGTCCACCTCCTCGACTCGCGGTGGTGTCTCAGCAGTGTTTCTCTTATTTTGGAGGGTTTGTATGAATATCCTGATCGGGGCCTCGTGGTCTGACCCCCGCGGTCTCCTGACTGGCACAGAGACGGCGGTCGTCTGATCCTCCCACTGCAGGAACCCTCAGCTGGTTGTCCTGTTTTTCTCTGTTTGACTTCTTGTTTGCTTCAGTTTGTTCTTCCCACTCACAGGCAGCACAGAGTGTTTCCATATAACTTAGAAGCAAACTTCTCCCTGTGAACCAGACGACCCAGCGGGAGCAACATGAACTGTGTGTATTCATCTGCTGCTTCTTTAATACAATTCATGTTCAGTCATCCTGAGGCACAACATCCCTTTTTAAAGCCCTTGAAAAGTTGGTTTCGAATCCCAAGTATTTCCTATGACACACAGTCATGCTTAGAAACAATCAATCTGTTATTAGCAGTTCAACAGTCAGAAACTCAGCTTGGCAACACATGAAAACAAGCTAAAAACTCTCATCAGACTCTGACTCAAACAGAACTGCATGAAATCTCAAAGCGAGTCTCACCCTCTTGCTTTAGTTTATGTGATGCTGCTTCTATATTAGTGCAGCTAACAATTATTTTCATTATCAATCAATCTGCTGATTATTTTCACGATTAATCGCTTAATCTATAAATTGTGAAAAATTGTGAAAACTGCTCATCTCAATTTCCAAAAGCCCAAAGTGACGTCTTCGAATTGCTTCTTCATTTACATCATAAATGACAAAATAAAGCAACAAATACATTTAAGAAGCTGGAACCTGAAGCTGAAAAATGAAAATAGATTCAGATTAATAATCTTAACTGTAAATTCCTCAGTAATAGCATGTTAAAGGCAGGAGCCAGTTCACAGCGTTTAATCAAACTTCAAAATCTTCAAAATCAGATTCCAGAATCTTTCTATAATTTGGGCTGTAACAGGGAACGTCTGCACTGACGGTGTCGGCTCTGTGAACAGAGTCTCTGCAGAAACTCCTATTTACACCAACTTTCTCATCTGTGTTTGCTGCAGGCGGCGCGACGTGCAGCGGAGTTCACTGCAGGAGCAAACTGTGAAGGAGCCGAAGTCAGAGAGTCAGCGATGGCGACCGGAGCGAGGAGCAATATCCGCTGTGTGAAATTGTTATTCAGCAGCGACGGGACGTTTGTTCCCAGACTGAAGATAAGCTTCATCCTGACAAAATAAAACTCAAATTTATATGTAAATCCACTTCCTCAATGGAAACTAAAGTAATTCCCTCCTGAACTTCATCACGTTAACGTCGTAGTTTTTTAGCTGACGCTCTTGTGATCCGAGGCCGAACTGTCCGAGAAGCTCGGGGTTATAGTTTTAATTCAACTTTCAGTTGTAGCTGTTTAAATGAATTTATAGTGAGAATGATAACTTTGTTATAGCTGTCAGTGTGAAATGAATGCTGCTGCCGGTGTTCTTCCTGTCTCCAATTATCTTATTATTCAATTAGTCTTTCTGGGAACAGAGTCCTGGGAAGGGCCCACTCACTCCTCTAATCACTGATCTATTGTTTGGTGTTTTCCTTGCTGTTTTCCTACACGTCACGTATCCTGCGAAAAACTCAGGCAGTGAAATTTCCTCTGCTGATCTGATCTGATCTCAGTTCATTAACCGAGTCTCGAAGACACGGGGATAAAAACATAGAATGAAGGGAACAACTTTAATCCTGTTTGTGCAGGTTCAGATTAAAAAGGCTGAAGCTTTTGATCCAAACATCACTGCAGCAAACGAAAGGAAAGAAAAAACACATAAAGGTGAAAATGATAAACCATAAAATCAAATGACAGTAGAACGAATTACAGTGAAACCAGAACAATGAAAGACATGGAAAGAGGATCAGGTGAAGATAAAACATATAATCCCATTTCATTGCATTTGATGTTTTTTGACAGCATTAAAACATTGAGTGTCTCAGCAGATGGTTTGATCCTGCAGGAGAAAACTTTCAGGACACATAACAGATGTGACCAGATGTTCAAGTGTGTCACAAGGTCACTGCAGAAAAACTGTAAATACATAAAGTCATGTTGTTCTCTTCTCAATAACTATTTTCCTCCTGGACGTTGATTCTCTCCGACTCTCTCCGTGTCGTCGACCCGTCACATTTGATTTCTGCTAATAAAGGTCATTTCTGACTATCGCTATTTTCTGTGTCAAGTTTAACGGCGTTAGACATCAAAATCTCCCACAGTGATCTGAGGTAGACATATATATTTCCGCACTACGTGCTTCACTTTCATGACCAGAGTTTAATTTTGTCTTATTCAAAAAAGGTGACACAAATTGTGCGGCACACATCCTGGACGCTCCTGAGGAAAGAGTTCTTCGAGCAATTAACCTGAGCTGAAAACAGCTGAAGGGTATTAACTCGACTGAAGCTCCCGCGAGTGGCAGTCGTGGTTTTCAGCCCTTCGATAACATGTAGTGAAGGTGTTTGTTAAATCTGGGAACATCAAACCTGCAGCAAGTTCCTGTCGTCTGAGAATGAAAGGGTTCTCGCAGACTCAGACTTGTTGCATTGCGTGTTTTTCTCTGTGCATCAGATGTTTCCGGTGCAGCCTCCTGCCTCTGCTTTCATCCCTGACTTGACACGTGTCCGTCAGTCGCCCGCGCTGCGTCGCCGCTCAGAAGTCATTTACACTTCACAGACCTGCCTCCTCTGGAGCTCTGCAGTGGGTGTGAGCCGCTTTAAGCTGCATGACTATGGAGAGCGTATGTGCTGCGATAAGGCTCTAACTGTCGACTACCTTGTAATCACAATCTGAGGCGTTTGAGATGAAGGCGCCGGATCCCGGCCGGCAGCTCGTCTAATGCTTTCGACCGTAGTGAAGTCGGTGGTGGCTTAAGATCTGTCTCATGAGGGAAAAGCAGAAACGTTAAAAACAAGTTTCATCCTCCTCTCTGCACTTTATCTCTCTCTATTATCTCCATGGTTAAACATGACTCTCCAGATAGAGGAGAAGGAATCTGCTTTGATCTCGTTCTTTGTATGGCGCCTACAAAATGGCTGCCGCACGTCAGCCTCCTGCGAAAGCTTTCTACAACGTCTCCATTCGTTCCCACCGTGCTGCAGAAAACCGCTCTGTCAGGTACAAGCACAAATTGTGGTTATTGCGAATACAGCGAATTGTGATCAGCAGCTACAAACCTTTTATATCGGCACAGAGAAAAACCAAGGTGGAAAATAGAGAAATAAATAGAAACACCAGCACGATGCCCAGAAAAGGTTCAATAAGCAGCAGACTTTACTGCCAGGGTTTCTCCAATAATCCCATCAGAGCAGGACGGCAGCAGGACCTGGATCCCTGAGGGTCCGAGGACGAACAGCGTAAAAACTAACGACCTTAAAACGGCGTAAAACCTTAAAGCTGACGCAGTAAAATACAACAACCCTGCAATGATTCCTGCCTTCATGAGGGCTGTAATGTCTACAGAGCTCATGACTCAACTTTATGGTCCTTTCAAAATCCACTGTGTTGTGCTGCTGCATTTTGTTGTGTTCAACCGAAACGTCTTTCTAATATTTAGTCGAATGTCGTTAAAGTGTCGACACACTTTGGTAAATCTTGACTGGATCTGTCAGCATCAAACACAGAGTGGTTTTAGTCTCAAAACATCAGTTTCAGAGTGAGCTTCATTTTCTGTTCCATTTAGTCTCAGTCCTCCTCAGTGGAGAGGCACAATATGCAAAATACTCCAAACACCAGGAGTAAAAGTATCTGTACATTAGATATAGATTTATTAGCAAGCATAATTATATAAATCTTAATTTCTACTTTCATCAACAGAACGTATTGTAATATTTTAAAATGTTCCTGTTTCCTTCATCACTTGCTCCAAATGCTTTGGCAACACAAGAGTGTTTCACATCATGGAAATAAAGCAAATAAGAAGTGAAAATTTCAAAGAAGTTTAACCCTTTTTCATCAGGCATTTCAGCCAAAACAAGGCGAGCAGCTAATTCCTACAAAACATGTCAACTTGATAAACACTATTAATAATTAATACTATTATAATTCTAATAAAATGATTCAATTTCAGTCATGTGTCAGAATCAGTGAACAAGTATTTCTCTGTTCCTGGGATCTTCTCACCATTGGGAGCTTGTACTTGTGCAGATGTTTAACATTTCTCTCTTGTCTCTATTTGATGGATTCTCTCTCTCTTTTCCTGTGTTTTATCATCGACCTGTTCAGGAAGCATTTCCACTGTTTCCTCTGGATTTTCACTCCCTCCAGCCCAAGATATTAATACACTCATCCGCCCACCTTCTTTCCCACCAGCTGCAGGACTCAGATGACGACGGGGGTTGGAAGTATTTTGCTTTCCAAATTCCGCCCGTAATCATCCGTTAATACAGTCTGAGCCAGAGTCTGTTCATAAATCAGTAGAACTTTAAAATCGTAAACCCTGATTTAGAGTTCCTCTTTAATCCTCTCAGTCTGTGTTCACGTTGTTTGTCAGCTCCTCCTGACGTTACACCTTCCGGCCCGCCTCTGAAAATCTTCAGGTCTTGGTGATTTTCCAAAAGGAAGAACATTAAAGTGGTTCCTGCCAAATGGGGTCAGAACAGTGGCGACTGCTCAGCTTCCTGGAGCAGGTAGCGTCTGCCAAAAACCACCTGACCGGGCCCCTGGAGAGTGAACACCTCTGATCCGTTCGGTGACCGTTCTGCTGAGTAACGCTCCCGACTCGCAGCCGAGCGTCGCTGTGTTGTGTCTGCAGACGGTCTGTTGTTGCTGGACGAGGACGCCATGTTCTCTCTCCTTCTCTTCACTTTTCTGCAGCTCGTCCTTTAGTTTTTCTCTAATTCTTTCTCAAAACAGCTTTATCTCTCAGCTCCATCTCCATCCATCAGGCCGTCGATAGACTGCTTCCCTTTACATTTAATCAGTCACATTCAAACATCATGGACCAGCTGAGCCTGTTTGTTCAGACTGAAGATGTCGTCCTATTCAGTCCAATCAAAGACGCTCACCAGGTGAACTGATGCCGTCGTGGTTAACGGATCTAATGGGAGAAATTACAATATTATATATTTCTGAGTCCATCAGAAAATTTTCTTCATTTTTTTTTTACACGTGTTATATTTGTGACGATCATCTGTTGGAACAAGTCTTTCTGGGTCAAAGTGCATCATGTGACCTGCAGTTCCAGCTGTGGCCACTGAGGCAAAACCATCACACTGTGTCTGAGAAGCTGACGAGGAACAATTAACCATATCAGCCGATGTATCGCCTACAAAATATAAAGAACAACTTCAATCTTGTTCCTGCATCAAATGTCCATCGACGTATCTGTGTGATGTCCAGTGTCTGGGTTTGTTGTTCAGCTTCCATCGTCACTGAACTTTGATGGTCTTTCATTTACCCTCCAGATGTTTTCTTCTCTTGCTCAGAGTTTTCTCACTGAGCAGATTCTCAGCTCGAGCTCAAACATTTGCTTAATGCAGATCTGCCACACGTCACCTGTCAGAAATGAGCTGCTCCTCTTGTTTGGTTTTCCGTCTCATTCCATCATAATTGTGTTGATGCTTTTTTTCAGATCACCTGCAGCTTCTCAGGTAAAACACAACCTCTGATCCACGTCACGATTTTATCCCTTAAGTCTCTGTAGAATTTATGTACTTCAAGTATCTCATTAGTTTTTCTGAATTTGAGCCTTTATTTTACCTTTTCAACCTCAGATAAGTGTCAAGCCTCTACTTCACTTAGTTTCCCTGTTTAACCCTGAAGCAACAAACACCATCTTTAAAACTCATTTGAACCTTTATTAAAACCACGCAGGGGATTCAGGAGGAGAAGAGTCGGACTGGAGCGTCTCCAACCTGCCAGATGATTTTGGCTTGTGGGATATTGTGATGGCCAAAAATGTAAAATAATTCAATTTAGCAAGCAAATCATCTGAGAGACATCGTGATTTTACAGCAGGTTTTCAGCAGGCGCTCAATGAATGTGACAATTCTACATCGTCTGAAAGTGTCCAAATGGTGGCGAAGTCAAAGTGATGGAAATCTGTTCTGTATTCATGTCCTGCTCTGTAACTACAGTCCTTAATCCTTTTCACACACCGAGACGCAGCAGCGGGAATGAGACGACTCTCTAATGGGAACAGATCAACGTCTCCAGGGTGAATATTCAAGGAAAGGGAAGCTCGACACTGTGACGTCTTTTCTCCATAATTTCAGGAGGCTCCCGACCCCAGATTAGTAAAAACATAGCAACTGAAGTTTAGGAGCGCTCGGCTCTGTGAGAGTGTGATATTAATACAAAATATATCAAACACTGTTTTTAAAGACTTGCTCATCAGTAGCTGATATATTTGCATTTCCTCTCTCTGAAGAAGTTTACACAGGATTCACAGATGAGATTCATAAAATAAGTCCATGTGCATATTAGACATGAGGTGTAAGACAACAACTGGTGCTGAACATTTCATGTAAAAAAGTTCAGGGATGTCGTGTCACTGCTGGTTCTTCTCTTCAGTCGTCCCTGGGAAAAGTTAAAATAGATTTGCTTTTATGTCACTGAATCAACCTGAACTGAAAATCTCTAAAAAGTGAGAAAGTGAAGAAAGTGGAAGCTGCTAATAAACCAGATATTTTTTCTTAGGAGCTGGTGGAGACCAAACCAGAGATAAAAGAAGATTGAACTTCAATTCATTGTCAAGAAATAAGATTATTTCTAATGTTGCTCTGTGTTTGCTGGATGTGTGAATCGGCGACTGATTTCCAACACGTTCTCCACAACAACTAAATAAGATGATAGTGTGTCAGTGTTGTGTTGACAGCTTGTTTCTCTGCTGCTTTGAAAGAAACAACCACGGAAATGTAATATGTTGGAGAATGTGATGCGATTCTTCAAAAATCCAAAGCAAAAAACCACAACCCCAAAACATACAGCAAGGGATTATGGGTTATCAGCAAGCAGCTGTTGTCATCTGATAGTCAGGAGTTACTCACACAGAGAAATCTGAGCACAACAAAATGAAATCTGGACTAATGCTCAGTTTTCACTCAGAAGTTAATCCTTCTTGTTCTCTTAACTGGCAGCGAGAACACCAGAGTGGCTCAATTACAAGAAACGTCAAATGTGTCTTTTCTTTGCGCATCGTCGCTCGAAAAGCTTGAATGACAAATCGGGAAAATTGGCCACTAACAAGCCGCTTTTGAGCGACACCAACCAAATCCAAAAATGCATCAAACGAAACTTTTCCACCGCGGCTCGGATCAAAGGAAACGAGCTGAACTGCACCTGCGAAGCGATTACACCTCGGCGCTCAGTCACTCTGGATAAGCTTCAGCTCGACGACGTGTAGTGTTGGCAGAGAGGGAGACAGCTGAGAGCCGGAGACGGGAGGACTGACAGACAGGCGGTGACAGACAGACAGCGAGAAGAGAGAGGAAGAAAAACGGCAAAGTGAGAGAAGG
The DNA here is from genome assembly GCA_025331565.1 of Holacanthus passer. Taxonomy (NCBI): domain Eukaryota; kingdom Metazoa; phylum Chordata; class Actinopteri; family Pomacanthidae; genus Holacanthus; species Holacanthus passer. The sequence goes on along the minus strand of JAFREQ010000090.1, from coordinate 2,220,753 downwards.
AACAAAGAGACGGAGCGACAGGGCAAAGAAGATATGAAAGAACGGCCGGTGGGAATGAATGAGAGCTGTGAGGATGTTTCCGGAAGCTGTTTAAGAATTAATCCGGCAGCGAGCGGTAAACAGAGCTCAGACGCAGCCGCCCGGCCGCAGAGCTGCCTCTGCTGAGGAGGCTAAAAGGGAATATTATGAAGATGCAAATGTGGCCCATTTACTGAGGTGCAAAAGCTCAGATTGAAATTTTGGATGTGTGTGTGTGTGTATGAACGCATAAAATCAGAGACAAGGACGGGGAGACACACACACACACACACACACACACAAACACACCTAATATTAAATCATTCTGGTTCATTAGAAGTCGAGTCTCGTCCTCAGAGTTTTGGTCATCGTTGCTTTTTCTAACCGCTGAGGTGTGTGAGCGCAGAGACATCGCTGTAACAAAGTTTGATGAGGCAAGAAACTCCAGCAGTAAGAAAATCAAACAAACCATTAAACCTCTGTGTTTGGAGGTGAGAGTGAAAGTGAGCGCACCTGTAACCCCTCGTTGCACAGGTGAGTGTGTGCACACACCTGTGGAGGTCAGAGCTGAAGCGAGAAGTCACAGTTTGTCAGTTTGATGTTCAGTTTGTCTGATCTGGTTTGTTTACGACGTGTCTGTTTCCAGAGCTCTTCAATGAACTTGGTGAACATAGTGTTGCTGTAATCGACAGAAATGACAGACTAAACCAACATAAATAAATATGATACAACACGAGGAAGCAGATCACCAGACTCGAGCGAGCGACTGGATCAGCCCAGAGAGAGAGAGAGAGAGAGAGAGAGAGAGACAGAGAGAGAGAGACAGACAGAGACAGAGAGAGAGAGAGACAGAGAGAGAGACAGAGAGAGAGAGACAGACAGAGACAGAGAGAGAGAGAGACAGAGAGAGAGAGAGAGAGAGAGAGACAGAGAGAGACAGAGAGAGAGAGAGACAGAGAGAGAGAGAGAGAGAGAGAGACAGAGACAGACAGAGAGAGAGAGAGACAGAGAGACAGAGAGACAGAGAGAGAGAGAGAGAGAGAGACAGAGAGAGACAGAGAGAGAGAGAGACAGAGAGAGAGAGAGAGAGAGAGAGACAGAGAGAGACAGAGAGAGAGAGAGAGAGAGAGAGACAGAGAGAGAGAGAGACAGGAGACATACGTTACCAGGCTTCATTCATGAAAAACACAGACAGAAAAATGGCCACAAACTTGGATAAGATCATGTAGATTTCTTTGATTGATGTGAAAAATCTGCTGCTGCAGCTGCAGCTTCCATGTCGAATGAAAATGGTGCTGGAGACAGATACATGACTCTGATTTGGTAAAAACAAAAGATAAAACATCTCCTTTCTCAAACACAAATCCATGAACAACAACATCAGGCTGAATGAATGAAGTGAAATGAAAGAGTAACTCTCAAGGTCTCACACACACACACACACACACACACACACACACGCGGCTCTGAATAGACTCCCCTCCTGCTCGTCGAGGCTCGAGCCGTCGGCCATTAGCCCTCTGCAGCCCAGCGTCAAAGCCGGGAGGAATCCAAACATTCAAACAGTCACAAAGGTACAAAAGAGCCGCGGGGAACAAAACATTTCCCCGCAGGAGAACGTCTTCAGCGAGGCTCCCCCATATTTTCACAGCCAGCTCTTTTCCCAGGCGAGCGCTCGATTCCAGCGAACCTTCGGGGGCCGTCTGAATAAACTCTCATTAAAGGGTTTCAGTCAAACAGTGAAATTTCAGCTGTGGCGCTAAATGAAAGCGGAGGATTTGAAAAACAAGTCACCTTCGCTTCCGTTCGCTTTGTGTCGCCGTCCTTTGTGCGCGCTGATTGCTAAGCAACTATGAAATTACGGGAATCAAAAATGCCAGCTCATTCTGCCGCTGTAATTATTGTAGCTTTTAAGTTTTGCTGTCTCACGGTGGCAGCTTAATGCCTCCATTATAATTATAATTAGCGTGAGAGGGCGTCCCATCGCCAGAAGGTCACCGGTTTGATTCCGGGAAGAGCCAACGTGTCCGTCAGCGGCAGAGCATCCTGAAACACTGAGCTACGTTTAATTAGAGGATCGTTTCGCAGATTTTTACTGACCTTCTTTCTAATTATTTGTCTAAGTTTCACATTTATTTATGCTTTTATGGAGAAAGAGTCAATCATGAATCAATCAATCATTGTGTTTTCATTACAACACTTCATTACACACAACTACTAAGTTTTCATAACCTACAAAATCTACATGTTACAATAAGTCCAAATATATTGTCACCGTCCGTTAGAACAGCACAGAGAAGTGTTTTCTCATCTGACAGGACGATGTGTGTCGGTGCTTTCCTGTTTAAAATCGCTGCTGAAAGATGATTAACAGGCAGGTTCGTTTCTACACTTCTCACAGACCTGGAGGACATTTTAAAAGCCGAGCTCGGGACCGTTTGACGGCACCGATCGGGTCCGTCACGAGATCACTGTTGAGAAATGAATCTGTTTTATGTGTGACTTCCTGTTTTGCTCCCAACATAATTTTGTCTCTTGAGCATGAACTTGTCTTTTTGGGAACCTGCTGAAACAAACAATCAACGGACAGAACAGTGTCTGTCAACAAACACCAGTTGAAATGATGGAATGAAATGGGAACAAATTTAGCAGGAATAAAAGTCGGATCAATAACTTCAAGCACGTTCAGAGCTGCAGGACAAAGTTTTTGGAGAATCTGGGCGTCGACTCTAAAAGTAAACTTTTTGAGAAAGACACTTCTCTGCTTCTCACACTCCTGCTCTCTTTATCCATTCAGCTCAGTTCTTCCTCATTAGTGAGTCGAAACCTGAAGCTCTCCGTGAGGAAACTATTGCACAGTTCGGCACCGCAGATGGATCCCAGAGCTTTTTAAACCCACTTCAACCAAAAAGCTTTTAACATTCAATTATCTTCTCCGACTGAGTCAAATAAGTATAGATTCGAATCGATGATAATTCAGGAGGCTGCGGTTTGTGATGGATTTCCTTAAACTGCGAGTTCATCCTGTCGCTTTGCATTTTCTCACACAGATTTTAAACTTTACTTAAACTTTGACCCCCTTTCACACAAGTCAAAGGAATCAACCACATACTGATAATCTAAAATAATAAAAGTCACATTATTCCTCATGAATCCCTCCTAACCTTCACAGTAAATCTGATTCCTCTGTCAGTCACAGAAAAAAACTCCCGAGACAAGGTCGTTTAATATGAGAGGCACAGAGATCTTAATTAGACCTTTGGCAGTCGAGTAGCGTGCGGCAGACTTCAGCTGTCACCTAAACTCTGCTCCGCTGTCACCAAGATTGATTGTGATGGTGTAATTAATTTTTGAACCAGGTTGTTCAGGAGACAATTTAAATAATGGCTTCACTCGTGTCCACGGGTGAAGTGTGGGTCAACTTTCCTGCCTCTGCTTTAGTACAAACTTTCCCTTCATATCCAAGTTTAAAATAAATTCAATTATTATAGCAATTTTGTCAGTGCATGTTTTGATGACTGAGCAGAATCGAATCTAGAAGTTATCAGTGAATAAAAGTTGTTTTTAGATGGAGGATGGAAAAGTTATGATAATGCAACATAAAAATTAACAAACAGCAAAGATATGTTTTATATTTCTGAGTGAAGCTAAAATAAGATAAAGATAAGATAAACCTTGAGATAAGACAAACCTTTATTGCCAGCTCAGATCAGTGTCAGCCTACTCGTTAAATACCGAAGATATCTGGGCAGGATGATCTGACTTTATTCTTGGAAAAGTCAGTGACAAACTCAGGTGTTTAGACTCAATAGAAAGAGCTGGGAGAGTCGGAGTTCGACAGGTTTGAAAGTGTCTGCATCCTAAAGGGTCTCTGGCTTTTACTTTCATGTCTCTGATGAGGCAGGAAATAGATCTGTGGACACCAGAACCAACAGTCGCTGATTCAAGCTGAATCCAGGTTTGAATATAAGTTAGTTTTCTGGGTAGATTTCAAAATAAAATCATGTCTCATTTGGACATTTATTCATTGACAGTATGTGTGTGATGTTATTCAACGTTTTGCCTGTTGTGCCTCTTTGACTTTCTTGCTCAGAGATTCAAGTCAGGTCTCCTCTCGGATCCATCTTTATCATGAATTATTGTGATCGGTTCAGCTGTTTGTGTGATTGGTGGAGATGTTAAGGGGCCGTCACCACGCCCACCTGTCATATACCACATTTCACTACGCACATTATTTTGCTCATACATCAGCTGAACACATATTATTGAAAATTGCAAGCGGCTTAATGGGGACATTATTTTCTTGCTTCGCATTGTGGCCGACTGTTACTTGAAAGGTTCGGTTACAAATTTAGCCAATAAAAAAATGTTCTTTAAGGTTTGTTTAAGGTTTTGGCCTCTATTAAAAATTAAAAACATATGAAATTGCAAACACAAGTCACAGCAGTGTAAGTTTAATGTCTCTGCTCTTCGACCTCCACATTCAGCTGCACTTCCACCGACTGCTCCGATATCAGACTGGAAATCTTCTTGGGATTCATTTTTCCAAAGCTCCAGTCGAGGGGCACAAACAGGTTGCAGTGAACACGGAGCATTAATGAAAGTTGTCTGCAGGCTTGTCCTTCAGGAGCAACCGACAGAGGCCGCATCTATTATTTAAGAACACAGCAGCTCGGTGTCCCTCCAAACTCTCCGTCTGAATACTGAAGATACATAAAGGCCAGTCGACAGAGGATTTTCTTCCTAACACAATAAAAAGACGGCGCATCCTGTTTGAGCTCGCAGGACACAGAGCAATATCACAAATGAATAATAGGCACAGGAAGAAGAAGAAGAAAGTAGAGGACAAAAACTAAAACAGTGACGTGATGCTTCGATGCATTTGAAATCTTTTCTCTCTGATGATTCCAGGTAAACGTGTGATCATGACGAGAATTTTAATATCAAGAAAATATTGACTAATGTGAAAACTCCTGGTTCCTTAAAAGCAAAATGTGCGCGAATGTTGACATGAAAAAACACAATGTTTTTAGATAGAGAGAGACATTTTCTGAATCTTAATCTTAAACTAATAATTTCATTCATTCATTCAAAAACGAATGAATGTTTGCTTTTAAAAATTCCAACCCTCAAAAGAAGAATGATAAGAATAACTAAGAGAAGAAGTACTTTTTTTAAATGTTTAAATCTGTCCGCTGGATTTTGAGTTATGCTGCCGATTAAAACACCACAATGAGACTGAAAGAGCTGGAAGCTGCTCGACGTCGTCAGTTCCTTCCATTTTTTTTGGTCTCGTCTGAACTGAGGGTCTAAATGTGGAAGATGTTTTATGCTTTACAGTTTCTAAAAAAGACTTTGGGGCAAATTTGGGATTTGTGACACTGAGCTGTATAAATAAAACTGAGCCGACTCGACAGGAGGACATATTGTATTTGTTCGGGACAGATGAATCCACATTTGGTCTCTGGTGAGTCTTTGTGTTTGTGGGATTGAGTCCAGATAAACGACAGTGTGTGAGTTGATGGTGATGAAGGAACAACAGCGACGAGGTTTCAGAGGTTTTGAACATGAAGAAGATAAATCAGGCTTCGACAACACGTGATCCATTTGTTGCTGGTTCTCAGTCTTCGCATGTGATTCATGAACTACTCAACAAACACAGAACATCAGACTTATTCTTAAGCAAACCATCCTTGAATTTTTGATTTGTCCGAGGCCGGCGGTGGATGGATTTGTCTCCTCGATGTTATGTCTGGTGACATGTGATCCCTCGGCGCTGCGGCTGAAACATTCATGTGACGGCGACAGAACAAACCCTCGGACGTGACCGGGTCGTGTCGCGCTCGTGTTGGTTCTGCGTTATTTCAGTGTTACTGTCAGGTTGTGTCGCCTCTCTTTTCGTCCTCTCTGTGGCACACACACACACACACACACACACACACACACACACACACACACACGCACAGACTCGATAACATTTTCCTTGTGCTTTTATAATCATGAGGACATTTGCATAAAGCAGACTCATTCATTCCTAAAAGCCCTGAAGTCAAATCTTAATAATTATCCTCATTGACCCAAAATCTCTGTCTCTCTCTCTCTCTCTCTCACACACACACACACACACACACACACACACACTCATACACACACTTGACAGCAACAACAAAGACTCCTGCTCTTTCTGCTATTTTTGGCCGTAATTAATTCATGAAGGATGCTGTGTTTTACGTCTCTCAGCGACGGCCGCTGGTCGCGTGTCCTGACAGCTCGGACAGGAAGAGTCGCTGGACAGCTGGCCACACTGCGGGGGAGGGGGGGCCATATATGGCGTTCATTGCATTTGCATGTGACTCCTTCTGTCTGAATTTCAGTTTATCGACATTTGCAGTCATGCATTTATGTGTGTGTGTGTGTGTGTATTTCGGAGAGGTGGGCCACTGGGGAGGTAAATAAGCTCAACACATGTGGTTCACTTGATTACATAAGAGCAGAGAGTGATGCTGTGAGAGGAGGAGGGAGGAAGATGAATGGAGGGAGGATGCTGGAAGGAAAACACTGCACATAAATGTAATTTAAGGTCTGCGCTCCCCAAAAATCTGGAAGGCTTTGTCAGTAAACTCCTGCTCCGCTTTTGTTTTCCTCTCTGTAATATTTTTTCCTCAGATACATCACAGGCAGCAGAGAGGGTCTTTGCAGAGAAAGCTCTCTCACCTGGTGGATTTGGAAGGAACAAACTTTAGTAGAAGCTTCATTTTGTGGCTCTAACAAACCGAACTGCTGCCGACAGCAGAACCATCTCTTTGCTGCAAACGGAGAAAAACTATTATTGGTGGACACTATTTTAGCTGCTGTTCCACCTGCAGCAATAACAATAAGGCTCTGGGCCCAAATCCTTCATAATAAAACGATCACATCCAAAAAACTAAAGGACCAGGAAGATAATCTTTCCTCCTGTATAAGCTCTTTCCTCCATGTTCCTTCTAGTACCAAACACTCCTTGTTCAAACTGAACTTTATTTACACAAATGATTCCCAGTGTCCTCTGCAGGTTCCATTGTGACACAGTTTGTACATGTACATCCACACATATAGAAGAAAACAGGCCATGAAATTTCCTAACATTCATGCTCCACAGAGGATGAACCACAACTGGTGAAGAAAAAAATCACCCACATCCATCCAACATACAGTATTTGTGTTGCTTATTTTCACTCTTGTCTAAATGCTTTTGGAGGATTTTAATAATCGTCCTGAAACACTCGCAGTAACCAGCTCTGACTCAAAACAGCATTACGACTCTTTTTGTGAAATGTTGTTATTCACAGTCGCGCAAACAAACCGAAAAAAGCCTCTTACACATTTGAATATCAGAGGGAAACTCCTTCGTTCAGATTAGTTATTTCTCGCAGCCCCTAAAATTAGAAGCAGGCGGCTCTGAAGAGGTAATTCAGTGTATCTCGCTCCTGCAGACGTCAACACTCATGTAAAGCAGAACATCAGCCTGGTTATGTAACACACGTCTGTCAGTCAGTCATTAAAGTGAAATATTAACTAATACTTCAAATGATCTGTGGTCACCAACGTTTGCATCAGAGTGAAGTCAGCTGTTAAAGTTTCTAATTTCCTGTGGTTTCAGTTTCACTCTGGGGATTGTGGCTCTTTTTCACGTCCCTGCAGCTGAAACAGATTCGCGCCTGAACGCGAGAAGGTCCTGAAGTGTGAAGAGCCGACCTGCTGCTTCACTGGAAACCTTGTTAGAGGTGACTTGCTCATAAACTCTGTTCTGCAGGCTTCGCTTTGCTCAAAGTTACATTGATGGTTTTCTCTTTCCACACTTGGATCTTTGCAGGAAGTCAAAGGAGTCAAAGCGCTTCCTGTTGGCCTCGTGATGAAGAGCAGGACGTTCACATCGTTTCAGCCCGAGAGGGAAATAATAACTTTCATCTGTTTCCTTTTATCAATCAATAAAAACAAAATTCAGAGCAAACATTTTCAGAATGTGACTCTAAAACAAATCATCTTTATTTAATCCGCCCTCAGATGTGACAAAGCTTTCAACTGATTGACGTGGCAGCAGAGGCCTGATGTCGAGCTGCTGTTTCAATATGTCACATTAAAAAATCAAAGTCCCCAATGAGAGACAGTTTTCTCTTTATCACTGACCCTGAACCGAATTGCCGTCTAAACTTAACTGGACTTTAACCACAGAGAAACTGATAGGAGCCAGTTTTGGAGCAGTTTGTAACAGGATCTGACAAACAACCTATTTGTGTCCGAGCTCAGACTTTTTCATGAAAAGCAGATGAAGGAGTGAGATGAAGTGAGAAGCACTGACCTGCACTTGTCAGGAAAATTGATTTTTTCCAACAACTGTCTCATTGAAGGACATGACGACAATAAAAATGACAGAGTGATACATAACATAATGACAGGTGGACAGTTAGTGTATTGTCATCTCCTGTCGTGTCCCTGCGGGACGAGGACGAGAGAGACTTTGTCCCCACTGGGAGAATCTTTGAGCCCTTTTTTAAAATAAAGTAGCAACAACCTTCATGGTTCAGCTGTGTCTCCTGAGAAGTTTATCACTACTGAGCCTCAGACATGTTGGAGGAAACATAACCGCTGCATAGATCATGTCCCGTGGTGCTTTCGAGTCCAGAAAGTGTGACGTTGTTGTACCACACAGACGTGTTTTGAATGAAGTCATTGATGTGAACTAACAAAATCAAATGAATATGAATGTAATGCTGATATATAACGTGCTGTTTGTCTGATCCTACTCATGTAATAGTAAATGATACTGACGGCGTCCAGGGGACTCGTTGTTCGCATTGAGAACAAATAAACATAATCCAGACGCACACAGAAAAAAACCATTTAAACTCCTGTGGTTTTGTATATTTCCTGTTTCGTTTTGTTTGATTTCATCTGATGAATTGCAAACAAACTCAAGCTGTGACACATTAATCATGGATGAGCGATACGGACGAGCACACGTTTCATAAAACATACTTTCATCAAAGAATGAAGAGACTAAGATTCCAGAGACAGAGACAGAGAGAGAGAGACACGGAGAGAGAGGGAGGGAGAGAGAGAGAGAGAGAGAGAGAGAGAGAGAGAGAGAGAGAGGAGAGAGAGAGAGAGAGAGAGAGAGAGAGAGAAAGAGAGGGAGGGAGAGGAGGAGGGAGGGAGAGAGGGAGAGAGAGAGGAGGGAGGGAGAGAGGCAGAGAGAGAGAGAGAGAGAGAGAGAGAGAGAGAGAGAGAGAGAGAGGGAGGGAGAGAGAGAGAGAGAGAGAGAGAGAGAGGGAAGGGAGGGAGGGAGAGAGGGAGAGAGAGGAGGAGGGAGGGAGAGAGGCAGAGAGAGAGAGACAGAGACAGAGGGAGAGAGACAGAGAGAGAGAGACAGAGAGAGAGGGAGAGAGAGCTTGCTGAAAGAGGTGAGTGATATTTATATAGACGGAGGCAGCTTGTTGGGAGAGAGTGGAAAGGTGAGAGAAGAAGTGAGGACGAAGAGATGGACGAAGATAGAAATAGAAGAAGAGAGATGCGGCTTTTCTTTTGGTCTCGCTCCAAAAAAGACTTTTTGGTTTTGGAGCTTTTAAATTCTGGAAATAGGATCATCCTCGAGGGCAAGACGAGTTCAGAGAGATATATTTGGGCAAAGAATCCAGAGCCAGTTTATTAGATACACCACATGGCCAAAAGTATGTGGACACCCATATTTCATTGTTGAACATGTTCTGAAACTGTCTTTCCTGGTTTCAGGCTTCGGGACCTGGCTGCTCTCACTGACTGATCAGGTCCCAGTTTCAACTTAGAGTTTAAAGTCCCATTGTAGACTAAAGTAAACTAAAGTATGAGAACAGGTGCTTTGATAATAAAGCCTGTGCTTGGTCAAAGAGTCCAGAGTCGATCATCAGTCTGTCTGCGTCTCATCGTCCCTGTGGCCTGTTGCTCTGATGTCTTCTCGTCTCTCAGTGAGATTCACATTTTGAATATTGACACTAATGAGCGTCTGAGCTGCGCAGAAAGAAAACGATGGTCATTAAAAGCTCCTCCTCCTCCTCATGAGGCTCTTTCACCCGTCAGAGCGGCAGGTAATCACACATGATTTGTTTGGAGGTATTTGAGGGTCTGTTCATATGTAAATGAGAGTTTTAGAAACAGGAAGGTGAAACTATTACAACCACAGCACGACTCAGGATTTTGTTTATGGCCCTGATGAAATGCAGAACGGAGCTGAGCTCAGCCGAGTCAAGACGATTTACATTCTACAGAATAATGTGATTCATTAAATGCATCCCCAACAGTTTTATGCATCCAACTTTTTGCATATGGTGAAGAGAATCTGGGCACAAAGATCAGCTTATCAGCTCCTGGTTCAGAGCTGAGACTTTACACTTCGATCTGGTCCTTCAGTCATGTGACGACTCGCGGTCGCTGTCTTGATGGCTTCAGACGTGAATGATTTCTTCGCTCTTTCAGCGGCCGTCCTCTGACTCCTGCTCGATGACCTGCGGCTGGTTTTGGTCTGGTGTGCACAGACAGCTCACGTCTTTGGTTTGCTGAGTTCATTCGGAGCCAGATTGACGAAGACTTTCCTTCTCTCTGGGCCGAGCTCACGCGCATCAGGCCGGAGTCGCCGTGCCTCTCTCCTCTTTACATATGCATTTCAGAGAGGATCACAGAAACAGTAGGAGGAGACAGATTCCATTACAGGGTAATCTATTACTTTGACAGTAAAGACCAGCGGTCTTATAATATCTAAGTTTGAAAACAGACACTTACTTGTTGTGTCGACTTTCTATCATGTCAGATCTCTTCTTTCAGCAAACACGACACACTCTTCTCTTGTGTCCTGCATTTTAAAATGTGTGCGTCAGTGTTTCAGACCAAACCCGTTTAGGTTTCGACTGAATGAAGGAAGTAAAGCTCCTTATTGACTCTTTGCCTCGTCATTCATTATCAGCCTGAACAGAGAGGAGCTCTTTCAACTTCACATCGTTCTGCAGCGCGTTGCATGAAGAGTGAGAGAAGAGAAAAAAAACATGAAAGGATTTTGCCTTTTAATTGGAAATTTTGGGTTACACAGTACTTTGAAGATCCCTGCTGCTTCCTAAGCAGTTTCTGGGAGGGAATATTCCTCCCTCCGTCGACCAAAGACGTGTTTATTTAGGGCTCGTCTACATGTCAAACTCTTCATGCTCCTTCTGCCTTCTTCACCATCGCTGCTTTAAAAAGACGCAGAGGCCTCATGCTGCTTTTGTGGATTATTTTTTAACTATAGTTTGGACAGTGCGAGCTCTCGCATCATAAGCTTTCTCCTACACTGTGGCACAATATTTAGCAGAATGACGACTCTTTCCTGAGGCGCTGCTTTTTTTTTTATTCCAGCAGTTAATGGGATTAGTCCGACTGAATCCACCATATCATTTCTTTCAGAGTCCTCCATGCTCGGCGTAAGACCGGCTACTGCTGGATGAGACGAGGAAGAGGTGAACAGGATGTGGAAATGAGTCAAAGAAATAAACACAAGGAGAAAATGAAAACAGCAATTTTACAGTGACTCCTGAATGTGTGTAAAGAGAAAAAAACATAGTGATACCGACTGAAAAACTCAGCCTGTATCACAGGGATGGATTTCAGGAGACTGTAAGCAAAGAGTGAAGCTTGTGAATGAGACAGAGAACGAAGAGCAGGAAAGTGTGAACGACAGAATGAGACGGAGCAGATATTGTGAATGAGATTCAGAGGCAGAGGCAGAGTCGGGTTTGTGCAAGTGGAAGAACAAAAGTCGTGCAGGGAAACAGCGAGAGACGCAGCTCGTGAATGAACTGAAATAATAAAAGACAAACAAGAGAAGCGAGAGTTTGTGAAAGGCGACAGAACAAGTGCACAACCAAATCTGAAATTTGAATGAGACAGAAGAAGATTTTCAGATGAATGACGAGAACTAAGAAAATGTCAGAGGAGGAGTGGGATGGAGTTTTTTAAACGGAGCAAAATCACGTGAGGAAAGATGACAAGAGGCAAACTGTTTTGAAGCGACATCACAAATCTATTTAGGTCACAGCTGCAAACAAAGTAAGAGTCTGACGGCTCCTGACACGGTTTTATTTCTGAGCCGCTTTCATCAGAACATCTCTTCAATGTACAAATGATTTCTGGGAATTTCTGTGTCTCACGTCTAAATGAGGCTGACTGATCTTGAGAGCAAAGAGACATTGGCTGTAATTTTTACCTGCTTCAAAAGCTCAGATGTCATTTTCAAAAGATTTCAAACGATCAATGCATCAGAAGTTAAACTCGTGCATTATGCCCCTGCACGGACCGGAGGACATGTCGTGTTCCACGCTGTTCGTAACGTGGATGAGTGTGAAAATTCATAATCTTTCTTTCATTATATATATTATCACTTTAGTGCTCTGTGAGCGAGGGACTGTAATGATGGATGAAATGGCTCTTGAGATACGCAGCGGCAGACATCATAAACGCTCCTGTGCTGCCACATGTGGAGCGCTCAGGCTGGATGGCGGCGATGAGGAGGTGAAAGTGGATGAAGTGGTTTTGAATGTGTTCATTGTATCTTCAGATATGCTCCGAACAGCCACCTTTTTAAAGTGACAGGTCATTTTTTTGGGCCATGCAAACACCTGTGACAGATCATCACATGACTTTATAAAGATATTATGGCGTTCACGATTTGAACATCCAGCAAACACAGAACAATATTAGCATTAATTTGGAGTCGTGTTTGTGTCCAAGTGCAATATTCACTCCCCTTTAATAGTATTAGTTATCATTAGTAAGTGTTGAGAAGAACGCTGCCAACATTTTGGAAAAATTCTGTCTTTAATTGAGAAATCTATATCAGTTTCATCTCATTAAGTCCAATACAGGTGTGAAATGTTTTTAACAGCTGAGCACCGACACTGGAAGCAGGAGACTGTCGGTTCAACAGTCTGGACGAGTCACAGATTGGATCAATATATAGGACAGAAACTTACAGACCAAAACAAAGATTAACGTTGAACCACGCAGAGCTAATATTTGCTGAACCCTAAAAGATGTTTGTACGATACAACCAAGAACTTTTATCCTCAGATTTTAATCTTTCAGCATCAAAAACAGCTTTACTCAGTGCAGCGCTCAGCGTGGATACGTCTCTAACATCACGTCTCTGACATCACGTCTCTAACATCACGTCTCTGACATCACGTCTCTGACATCACGTCTCTAACCAACAGTCAATAATGATATCACCTGAACCTGAACTCGACTAAACCGTGACCAGAGAGGTGGAACCGTCTGGAACACCTGACACTCACATGGAGGGTAAACAGAGCAGGCGGGAGGCTCACAGGCGAAACTCATCAGTAGATGTGTGACAGAACACACCTGAGGCTTCAAAATAAAACAGGAAATGGATGATCAGAAAACACTCACATGAATCATATTAATGACTTTTTGTCATTAGTTGGCACGATTTCAACTTGTAGATGTTTTCATTTGTGATGAGAGCTGGAAGGACTCATCCACGTCGACTGCTGAACACGGTGCCTGTTTTGTGTTTAACTCGGTGAAATACTTCCTGCCGAGCTGCGGCGGGCGCGAACACGTGGGTCCGTGTGATTGACTGGCAGCGGCGTTGCTGACAGAGAGCAGACGGGGACGATCTCTGCCTCCACCGCCGATAAATGAAAGATTAATCGGGCCCTCCCTCCTCTCCGCCGCCGGCTTCGGGACATAATCAGTGTGATGGCCGTCCACATGAAGTCACCACTATTTTTCTGCCGCCGCCTCCTCACACACTGACTCATCATAATCAACATGTCTTTGACTCATCGTATTAACATGCCTAGTTGGCTCACGTCATCTTAATAACACTAAAAGCCAATGATTCAGTGTTGAGTGAGTTTGACAGCCCATCCGCCAACCGCCGCTTCTCCCTCTCCATCTTTATATTGTTCATTCATTCACAGCCCTTCTCTCCCCATCTCTCCTCCTCTCCCATCACAACTCTCCTCCCTTTCTTTCACAAGTCTCATCTCTTTCTCTTCACCTTCGCTCTGCGCTTCTCCTCCTCCATTGAGGAGGCTTTCATCAGTTTCTCTGCCTCCCACTCTTTCTCGTCCTCTTTCGCTCCTTCGTCTCTTTCTCTTCCCAGCTCGATCGCTTTCTTTCGATCTCTCCCTCCTTCGCTCTTTCTCACTCCTCCTCCTCTCTCCATCTCACCATGCATGCAACACTACTCACTTATTGACTCGAGGGGGAAAGAAACAAACTTCTCACATTGTAGCTCAAAAAGTTTGCCAGAGAAATAAAGTGCAGAGAATCTTCTTCTTCTTTTGTGTAAAAGTACAGTAGGTGTGAAGTTCTCCTGGAGTTTCGGCTTCTCCCCTGCCGTCCGCTGCGTTTTGAAGAATTGGCTCTTCAGGATGTTTCTGAACGTGGGAAGTTGAATCAGTGGAGGCCGCTCATGTAAACTCTGCCCTGAACTCTGCCAAAGAAAAGGAGGCAAACAACAAACTGCGTCGCATCAATCATACGTTCGCTTTGATCGATAAAAACACAAAATCAATGCAGCTTTTTTGTCACAGTTACACACAAAGCTGAACTGTACTTTTAGTTTTCACTGTTGTGGTGCACAGATGCGCCCCCTGCAGGACCAAACGTCCTTGAGCAAGACACCAGGTGGACGAGCGGCTGCCCGCTGCGCTGAGCGTTGCCGGTTTGAACTCTACAGTTGGTAAAATATTCTGCACATTAACCCTGCAGCTCCACTCGTGTGCATGAGTCAAGCAGGACCTGCAGCTGTGTGTGTGTGTGTGTGTGTGTGTGTGTGTTCAAACTAAACCCAAAGGCTGTTCTATACTAAGTCAACAATGGAAAGACAGTTGTATGAATCTGCTTAATGAACATACAGACTTGTTGGACTCCCACACGTGCCGTACGTGAAGTGTGACCTCCGGCAGCTTCCACTCGTCGGGTTTCAGGCTCCAGATGTTGGAACCCGCTGCTGCAGGGATTCGCTCCCGTTCAGGTCCAACACTGACAACACAGCTCCAGCTCAACCCAGAGGTGCTGGACGGGGTCGAGGTCGGAGCTCTGTGCACAGTGTCGTCATGTTGGAACAGGAAATAACCTTCTGCAAACTACTGACACAAAGTTGGACGTTTAGTTAATGCATTGAAAAACTCATTATTCTGGATCATCCAAGATTCTGTTCCACTGAAAACAGGTTGAGCCACTTTCTCTCATAGAAAAAGTCAAACGTGTAATAAAATATAATCAGATCTATTATTGATTCTTGATTCTTGAATATAGTAATGTGCTGTCATGTGACATTGGACATATAATATTTTAAGCTGTCAGTTGGTTTGAAAATGAAATGCAGCCTCAGACCTGGTGAAGGTTTGAATAAATCTTCTGGGTTTGGGTAAAAACTAATGTCCCAGATTTTGGACATGATACGACGTTGTGTGTTCTGAGCTGATTATTAGAAAAAGTGAAATCTAATGACTTGAATGCAGAGCGGTGAATCGTGGCTCTGCCGTCCCGTCTGTCTCTTTCTTTCTCTCCGTCTTTTCACTGATACATTTTGGCGTCTTTTCTCCAAAATTACACTCACGCGTTCTGAATCTCATTAATCTCATTTGATTTAATAAAAACACAGATTTAATTATTTTTTTGCACTTTTGTACATCAAACATGTGACTCATCTGTCTTTTCAGAGCTGGTTCGGTTCAAGTCTTCAGCAGCGTCTGGGATTCATTCATATCACTGATGTTTTGTTGTCTTGTCTAGAAAGTAGGTCTGATCCTTCAAATCAAATCACTGGAGTTTCACTTCTCTTTTTCCTGGAAAAATCTCGTATATGAAAGACGGAGAATAACAAGTTGTTTTTGTTTTTCTGTCTTAATTTTCTCTTAATATTTTTTTAACTTTACTTGACTGAAAAAACACATTTAGCAAATGAAAAAAGCTTTATCACTGCTTTATCATTTATCACTGTTTATTCTTTTGTATTTCCATGGTATAAAATGAATATTCGACTATTGTTACAACACTTGATACAAAATTTAGACACAAGCTCTCATTCAAATGTAAAGTAAAAGCTCACATTACCACCAGGATCCAAAACTCACTGACTAATCTTTCTCTTTTAAATGTTGATTCAGCGACGGCCGACCTGTCTCACCTACATGTGAGAGATGATTGTCCCGTCAGGTCACCGTCAGTATTGACAGAGAAATGCAAATGAATAATGTCGATGTATTTACAAAGAACGTATTGATCTCAACACTCAGACTGAGGGAAGGAAATAACTCCTGCCGACTATTTCAGTGACAATGAATGAATTTCCTCACATGTCCCAGAATAGTTTGTTGCTGCATTGCGTAACAGGAATCTGTAAATTTACTGTGGCCTCAATAAATAAATATAAAGTCTGAGATTCAGATCAGAAGCCGACACCTTTAAGGGCAGAAATAATCTCTTCAACCTTTGTGTTTAGAACCAAAGCGCCACTTGTTTCTTGAGCTGACGAGAGACGGTTTAGTCCACGATGTCCTCTGCGTTGGACCATCCGATCGGGGACGTTAGAGTTTAAAGGCTTCATAAAGAACAAATCAGTTAAGAATTTAGTTCAATTTTCACCTAACTTCAAATAAAATACAACTGTAGTTTTAGGTTGACTGGTGTCTGTCATCAGTTCCTGTTCACACAAGATGAACTTGTGCCAAATAGTGACCTGCGAACATTAGTACATCGTGTACTCTGGTATGTTGTATTGCAGTAGTTATGCAATCAAACAAGCTCCTGATCAAGTCACATGCAGACATGATAAAGGTCTTATTGGTCTTTGGCTTCACTCATTCAGATTTTATCGAGTCAATTCATTATGTTAGTTAATTATTTCTGTTTCACATAAATGTTTGTATGATTAAAACCCCACTCTGCAGAATTTAAACTCCATTTTAAGGAGAATCTTTGCAGCCATTTTCCTGATAATGTAGGCATGAAGGCATTTTGAAATGTTAGTGGTGGCTCCAGGTCGATCGCACGTCTTCTGAAACATGAAAGAAAGCAGTCAGAGGTGTTAAACACTCCACTTCCTGCTCTCGGTGGCAGCGACAGCTCCTCCGCTTCATTTCCACATCATCCTGACCGTCCTCGAGAAAGACGCCGAATCGATACTGACTTTAAAGTATCGCAAATAGACGGCTTTGCTTGTATTTTTAGAAAGGCCGACAAACAGCTTTGAACACTTTGGTTCTCTGTGCTGTAAAATAAATACTTTGTTCAGTTTCAGATGTTATTTTCACACAAAGCAGATTTCATTCAGATGAAAACCACAAAGCCTCTGATCTCTCACGAAACCTCACCGATGGATTTGTCTTCTCTGTTTAAGGTGTGGGCTTTTGCAGATGAGGTCAAGATAACGACAGGAGTTCATTTCATGTTTAGAATCATTTTTAATACAAAATATGCTTTTGCAGCTCAGTCAGAGAAAAACATCGAAGCTTGTGATTTATTTCTGTACAGATGGAGAAGATCCATTTTCATGTGCATGTGCTCTTTTGAAGGTGCCGATCGGACGTCGTCACAGGAAAGAAAGTGTCCACACTGACAGAAATCAAACGTTTGATAAGCGTATTTAATTTTAATTAAGGATTAATTTGAGCGAATGATGTCACGTTTGCTCGTCATCCACCGCCCTGATGAAACTGTACAGTTAAATATATTTACATTTGAAACAGGCCTGTTGTCTTTTCATGGAGGGTTAAATCCTTCCATCATTGTTGTCTGTCGCTGATGGTGAAACATCGTGACCTTAAAACATCTGTTACCATGAAATCTGTGTTTCTTACAACCTTTAATTTTCAGGTTTGTATGTGTCTCATGGGCCACATGATCATAAAATATTCATAGCAGCGACAACATGTTTCACAGTCTCGTCCACAGGAATGGTTTGTCGGTAATCACAGAGGGAATGTGGTGATTTAATTGGTCAAAGACACATCGCACCCATGCAGATAAAACCCATAAAGCGTAGCGAGACGAGCTTTATGGGTCGTTAAGCCCGACTGCTGTGGCCACCAGGGAGCGACGGCGCCACCTCTTCTTGTTTTATCATCATATATGTACACAATACACGTGTTGGTTAACAGTATATAAAAGCAACATTGGCCCCGAGGACAAGTCTCTGTTGTCTCTGCTTCGACGCCGCAAAGTCCTGCAGGATCAGTGTTGTACGTATAATCCCAACAAAAGAACATCCCCTCTGGTACAACGGCTTCATAACAAGGTGATTAAATGCTCTGAAACAGGACGAGGGTGCAGTTTGTTGTGGCCTCTCTGGACAAGAACAGCTTATGATCAGGACGTCGGTAACATGCTGACACAAAAATCTGAAACATTTCAGACAGTTCGTTTAACAACTTCGATCTTAAATAATGATGAAAACGTATCAACATTTTATCATCTTAGGTCTTTTTTTTTAATCCGTTACTTTTGAATTTTTTTGTTAAAGAGCATTTTGGGTCAGTTGACGGCCAAAGCAAAACATGTGAACATGTTTTGCTTTGGCGTCAGCTCAGTTTCATTATAGGATTTGATCTTTGGTTGGTTTTATTTAAGCTGCCAACAACACAGATCTCCACATCTTACAGGCTGTCCAGTATATAACGGGGCCGTGTCCGGCTGTCCAGGGAGAGGCGGACCTTAGTTCAACTGTATCTTTGAATGTGCATGGTTTTCGATTGTTTGCAGCTATTTTTGGAAGGAGGTACAATTTCTGTTCGAGGACTTAAAGAATAAAATATGAAGCTTTTTATTATATTTATATGGTTCCACTCTGCCGTGTTGTGACTGGTCGGACTATTTTAAACGCAGGAATTTAAGAAACTGTGAGATACTGGAAAATTAGTAATTCAGGTAGGTAGAAGTCCGTTCGGGCCACCCAGTCGAAAACATCTGGACACGTCACTGGTTCCCGACCTTTTCGACCTCTGACCTCTCATCACTGGTTGCATTCATGTACCAGCTAGTTCAACAACAGAGTTATTTTTTCCTTCTCAGATTTCTTTTTTTTATTTTTACAGTTTTTCACACTTTACAATTGTACACAAGAAAAAAGAAGAAAAAAAGCAAAGCTAAATATATGTGTGTGTGTTTGTTCCTAGCTTGTTTATCTTGTCCCCAGTTTGGGAACCACTGCTGCTACAGACCTACTCTTTATCTCCAGTGTTTCATGTTTGGAAAGATTAAGGCGTAATCATTTCTGCGATGCACCTTTAAGGTTTTAGCAGCGAGGTCTGGAACCATCATTTTCATTTTCCTGTGAATTGGCAGTGAAAGAACATAACACAGTTCATCTAAAGGTACCAGGAAGGGAAGAAACCAAGAGAGACTCTGGGTGTTGCTCATGTTCAGTTCACTGCTGTTATCGGTGAAGGTGACCGGTTCCATCAGATACATTAATGTGGAGTGTTGTCGAGGCAGCTCACCTGGGAAAAGCTTTTAACTCTGGTCTTTTCAATGGGAGGACACATCGGGTCACACCTGTCAGCCTGTGTGAGGCCACGGCCAGTGAACGTCACAGGTGTGCTCCTGCTTTTAATTTACCTTTTAACCCATCTCTCCTCCGTCGCCTCCTCCCAGTCTGGGCAAATCTCCTGTCAGATACTAAGACAAGCTGGTGGATGTGTGTGTACAACACCAGACTCCTCAGAGATTCTGGATGTGCTCACTTTTGGATGCTCTTTTGGAAACATTTGCCCCCCGCTCATCTCCACTGGCAAACGCTCTCCATAGAATCTACGACAGGAAATGGAGTGGAGCCACGCCGGCGCCGAGCCCAGAGCCAGCTCAGCTCTGTGCTTCTCAACCTTTCCTGCTCTCAGCGCCACAGGTGAACCTGTTCTTTAGTCACAAGGCTGAAGGTGTGAATGTGCGGAGCCATGAACACAACAGGGAACTTTTTAAATAACTTTTGCTCCCGCATACGATCACAGTTACCAGCCTGATGCAAACTGAGATGTCGAAGTAAGAGTTTGTGAGTTTTTCTCTGGATGAACTTTGTGTTATTTAGTCTCTGTTGCCGCTCGGTGATTAAGGCTCCGAAGCCGGGTGCGTTTTTGTGTTTAAAAAATCTCGCACAGAGCAGCTTTAATTAATGATTAGAAAGAGGAATAAAGGCGGCGATTACAGAGCCCACACTTCCACAGTAAAAAGAGATTTTTCTGCCCTGTGTTGCTCCTTCTCACTTCGTCGCAGTACAAATTCAAGTTAATGAGGACAAATCTTCAGACTGTACTAATACTGGTCGGGTAGTAAAAAGTCCATATCCTTGAAGTACTGAGAGCAAAAACAAGACTGCAATAAGAAATAAGAACTAACACGTCTTTGCTACTAATCTCTGTACACATGAAACACACGATATTAGAAGAAAAAAAAGTGCAGCCAGAAATAAGCGCGTCCCAGCTGTCACGTTCAGGGTCCTTACACTCAACACAGAGGAAAAGCTTATTCCTGTTATTATACACAGGATGTGGCTTTGACATTAAATGAACTGGAAATGTAATGTGAATATACAGTATCAGAACACTCCAGAGCTCAACCTGCGCTTTACACTAATGAAACTGCTTTCACACGTCCGGTTCAGATTCCTGCTCCGAGCGTCGACCTGCGTTAACGCACCGAGAGACGTCTGATCTCCTGTCTCTGTAATTAGTGTCAATAACAGCAGAAGATGAAGGACGCGATAAAAAGTTCGACAGCTTTGAAGATGAAAGTTGGTTTCTGGTGCTGCAACGATAGACTGATTGATTAATTAACTAATTAGTCAAAATCAAATAAGAATTGATTGACAATTGTTTAATTGTTTAAAATCTATTGTTTAAAATCTATTTTCTCAATGAGTTTCTTCCTGTGAAGTGCGACGGGGCTGATGAGAACTAAATGTTCTGCCAAAGTTTGAACAGCATACGGTTCTTTCTCAGGAACTTTTTCTGCCGTCACGTTTTGTCCCGGCTCTTGTCGCCGGTTTGAAGCGAGCGGGGCTCCGTCGGAAAAAGATGAGGTCACATTTTGTCGTGCACCAATCAGAGTTTAAGAACATTTGAGTCAAAAGTGGATGCCAGTTTTGGAGTATGTTGCCAGGTCAGTGTCAATCACATCTCATCAAACACACCCACACAGCCCCGCTAAAGCAGATTAGCTCATAATTAGCTTAAAACAATAACGAATATTTCATTTTATAGAGAAAAACTTCGATCAAACAAAAAGGCACCAGCTTTTCAGGTGTTTTCTCTCCCTGTGAATTGATCTTCTTTGGGTTTTGGGCCGCGGCTCAGACAACACAAGTAATCTGAACTTTAGGATGTGAGAAACTGTGATGGACATTTATTCAATATATTCTGAAAACTTTTAGACCCAATAATTAACCAGAAAAAACAATCACATGTTAACTTGATGAAGAAGAAACGCTCTTGTACTGGGACAGTGTCACCAAGAATAAACACGTAGAAGAGAAAAGCTCAGAGTTTGAACTAGTTTTTGTCTGGATGGTGCCTGTTTCACTGAGCCACGAGTTCTCAGGAGTCGCTCACTGGGTCAAAACACCAGGTGCATAGTTGGAAAAGAGACTCTCTCGTGTTGCAGCCAAACCTTTAACAGTAACTGAGGAAAAGACAAAGGTCAAAAAACCTTCTTTCTCTGTCTCTGTATCTCTGCTCGCTCCCATCACTTCACCTGAAAAGGCTCGTTTGTTCAAAAGTGAGCAGCCTGAAAACAGATGGATCAATGAATTAGTATTGGTCATGATTTTAACAGAAGAAAAAGGAGCAAGTTTTAGCATATTCAACCAAAGAAAAGCACCAGATATCAACTCATGTTGGGTGTGATGGATCTTCATAAGGAGCCATTTTGACGTTTGTCCCAGAAACAGTGTGATTATAGACGTGTGTACAAATTCTACATGTCAGTTGAGTTTTAAACTTGTCCACTTGTTGTTGTAACGCCCACTGAAGAAAAGCAGTGAAAAGCGGTGTCACCTCGATAACCAGGGACATTTGGTGCTCGAGCTTCGTGAGCCCATCGGCTCCACAGCTTGACCACTTGTGTGTGTGTGAGGGCAAGTTTTCCTTGGCTCAAACTGAAAACACAAGACACTACTGAGAATTTGATCCACGGTGGTAGTGGAGCACAAAGCCAGCGTGTAGCTCCACCAACACCGAGGCAGCAGCCATCATTACAATTGTTGGACGTCACCAAGCAATGACCGTTCAGCAGTTCACCACGATTCCGACAGTGTGAATTCATCACCAGGGAGTAAAACTTTCCCTCAGTTTTTTCTCTGCACCTTCATGTGCATCCATTTAGTCACAGCATCCTGATCCCACCTCAGTAATCATCGTACAAATTTGGGGAAATAACCAGTCTGGCAGCCTGGAGGTCACAGCCAAAACCCACCGGGCATTTTGTCTCTGCAGCATCGCAGGTGACCTTCAGCTTTACACGTCAGTATCTGGCTTCTCCACCAGCTTCAGGGCCTCGTGCATGCCGGCCGCCGACAGCTTCCGATTGATGTTCCTGTAGCGGCACCGCAGGAGGTTACTGTAGGTGGTCCTCAGGTCTCGGTTGAAAAAAGCATAAATGAAGGGATTAATGAGGGAGTTGGCGTAGCCGAGCCACAGCAGAGTCCTCTCCAGCCACAGCGGCACGCAGCTGCACTCCACGCCGCAGACAAACGGCCTGGCGGTGGACACCAAGAAGAAGGGCAGCCAGCAGAAGGCGAAGGCGCCGACCACGATGCCCAGAGTGGCCGCGGCCTTCTGCTCCCGCTTGAAGATGGACTGGTTTTTCCTCTTGCGGCGTTGGTGGTGCTCGCCAGTCTTGAGGAGGCGAGAGACGCGCGTGCTGCACTCCTCCTCCACCTCACGCTGGAGCTTCAGCGCAGCCGCCACGCAGTCCAAGCTCTCCTCCTCCTCTTCGTCGGCGTCCTCGTCCTGCTCGGCCTCCGTCCCTTCGACGCTCTCCGTTTCCCCTGACGCCGCCGGCTGGTGAGCCTCGTGCCCTCCTCTTCCCCCACGGGTCGCCGCGCCGTGCTCCCCCTCCCTGGGGAAGCCGGTGATGGTGTGCTTGGCAGCGCTGAGTTTGGCCGCCCGGTAGATCCTGTAGTACATGATCAGCATCACCGACATGGGGATGTAGAACGCCACGGCCGTGGAGTAGACGGTGTAGCCGAAGTCCTGACTGATGAGGCAGACCCTGCCGTCGTTGACGTTCTGCGCCCAGCCGAACAGAGGGGGGAGGGTGATGGAGGCTGAGAGGAGCCACACTGACAGGATCATCTTGGCCATGCAGCAGCCATTTTGCCGGACGGGATACGTCAGAGGTTTTGTGATTCCCAAATACCTACAGAGACAAAATACGTTTCATAAACATTTGGAAATGAAATGATTTCTTTCATTTATTTTTGACTCACAGTCTTTTCTGAGTAAGCGATGCTCCCCTACCCTCAACAAGGTGCCCTTGAGCAAGGTGCTTATCGACAGTCTGTAGTTGCCATATGCAGCCCCCGGGTGGGACATTTTATGAAAGAGAAGCTCCAAGATGCAGAAAAAGACCATATGTGAGCAGCAAACCTCCGAGTGTTAACTAAAGCTCAGGTCGACAGTATGTGCGAGCAGTTCGACGACTCAAAAAACAACAACACATTTACATGCTGGATTTCACCCAGCAGCCTGCAGCAGACATGCAGGCGTGTGTGTGTGTGTGTGTGTGTGTGTGTGTGTCTGACGATTTCATGATCTTATTAAACTGGTGAAATTAGATGCAAACAAATAGGCAGAAATCATTTATTACAGTCATTTTAATTTTTGGGTTAATTTGAGTCATTTAACTGAACATTTCTTCTGAATGCTTTCAGCTCCCGGCTCGTTCAAACAGGAACATGATGCACGGTGAACAAAGGTCACAGGTTTGATCCCCACATCAGTTTGTCTGAGTGCCCTTGAGCCAGACCCTGATGCACAGAGATCCACAGAGATCCACAGAGATCCACAGTGATCCACAGAGCCCTCTGCGGTCTGACCTCATGTTTCAGTGCTGCAGGACTGAGGCGACAAATCAGACTGCGTACTTGGTTTTTTTTTAGAAGGATGCTGAGTCTGAGAAAAGGTCTGATTAAAGAACAGGATCGAGGAGAATCTTGTTCCAAAAGATTTCAATGTGAAAGTTTAGTAAATCAACTACATGAAAATAACTACTAATATTTTACATCTTTCTGCCTCTAAATGAAGCTCAAATAGCTTCACATCATATAAATGTTTGACATTTTATTTTACTGCATTTAGGATGCAATAAACCTTAATAATGATGATGATGACAACATTAATAATGAACTTAATTTGTTCAGCACCTGCAGTTCAAAATGATTTACAACAAATAAACATCATGCACCAAAATCTTCACACAAAAAGCCTCAGACTGAACATTGAAACTGTGATAATTAAAGTGAAATATGATGTAAAGTAAGACGCAGTGTTGGATGAGGTGGATGTGGATGAGGTGGATGTGCAGGCTGAGGTGGATGTGGATGGAGGTGGATGAGGTGGATGTGGATGATGTGGATGAGGTGGATGTGGCTGAGGTGGATGAGGTGGATGTGCAGGCTGAGGTGGATGAGGTGGATGTGGCTGAGGCTGAGGTGGATGAGGTGGATGAGGTGGATGTGCAGGCTGAGGTGGAGGCTGAGCTGCTCTGACCTGTCGATGCTGATCACACACAGACTCATGATGGACGCGGTGCAGCACATCACATCCATGGCGATGAACACGTTGCAGAAGAACTGTCCGAAGATCCACTGACCCCCGATCAGGTCCGTGATGCTGACGAAGGGCATGACGGCCAGAGCCACGGACAGGTCGGCCATGGCCAGGGACACGATCAGGTAGTTGGAGGGCTGGCGCAGCTTCTTGACGAAGCACACGGAGATGACCACCAGCAGGTTCCCGCAGATGGTGGACAGGGTGAGCATGGTGAGCACGCCGCCGATCAGCACCTTCTCCACGCGGCCGTAGCTCAGGATCTGCTCCCCGCAGCGGGTCCCGTTGGTCTCCATCACCTGCGGCTGGCTGGAGGTGGACGGAGACGTGGCCGCCGCCGCCGCTGCCTCCGCGGCGCCCTGCGCGATCATCAGCAGCCGCGGAGCCAGAGCCTCGGAGATCATGATGTTGGTGGATCCTCCGGGATCCTCCCCGCCGACCCGGTCCTCGAGCATGAACGACGACCTCATGTTGCCGCTGCTGAAGCTGCCGTTAGTCGCTCCCACAACAACCATCCTGCTGCCCCCTGCGCCTTTTTATCCATGGACGTGGAGAGCCGTCCGGCGGGGACATGGACGCGCACAGATGTGCCGGAGCTGGAGCGGTGAGTAATCCCCCCCTGCTCAGCCCCCCTGAGGATGAACCGCTCTGACACGCGCTCTCTGCCTTCACCGAGCCTCGACGCCTAAATTCTGATATTTGGAGCCGCGCTCGTCATGACGCACGTGGCGCACCGCGGGCCGGTTCCCAAAATACCTGACCTACAAAATAAGAGATGATTTCCTGTTGTCTGGATGTCCTGGCCACCGTCCCACTACCCAGCCTGATGTGCACAGGCTGAAACTTAAAACCCGCAAGTGGGCGCAAATCCATATCAACAAAAGTTGGCTCGTGACGTCAGAAGACATGTTGGATGGACCACAGCTGCCCAATATTTGGTATCTTAGTAACTAAACAGTTAAACAAATAATAAAACAAATAAAGAAAGAAAATCTCCTCCTGAAGTTCATTCTGCTGAAAATCTGTTTGCAAGGACCAACCGTGTCTGTGGATGATCTGTGCGTAATTACGCACGAGGAAGACATGTTCTGTTGTCAGATGTGTCTTGGTTTGGCCTGTGTGTTATGAAGCCTGTCTCCCTCCACACAGACACACACACACACACACACTGGATGTCCTGGCCGCCATCACACTTCGCAGCCTGATGTGCACAAACTGAAACTTAAAACCCGCAAGTGGGCGCAAATCCGTTTCACCAAAAGTTGGCACGTGACGTCAAAAGACATGTTGGATGGACTAAAGATGACCAATATTCGGTGTCTTAATATCTAAACATTTAAACATGTGATGCACAGATAAAAAATCTCTTCCTCAAGTTCATTCTGCTGAAAATCTGTTTGCAAGGACCAACCGTGTCCATGGACGACCTGTGCGTAATTACGCACGAGAGAAATGTTCTGTCAGGTGTGTCTTGGTTTGGCCTGTGTGTTATGGAGCCTGTCTCCCTCCACACACACACACACACACACACACACACACACACACACACACAGGAGGGAGAGAAAGACACACACAAAGTGAAGGGATGATGAATGATGATGGGAATGTAGTGTCTTATCCTCTTCATACCCTGTTATGAGATGTACACTTGTCATGTGAAATTTGAACCTATGTTCATAGTAAAGCTAGTTGGAGGATGAGTTCATAGGTTGAGTGTCATTTTTACAGCTTTAGCAGATGTTTGACCAACTATGTGTGTGTAAAGGTGAGGGTCTTGAAAGATAAGAAACCACATATAAGGATAGTAGTTTGAGCAGAAAGAGAGAGATCTCACAATTGGCACCAGAGACTCTCAGATTCGGCGGGTTCTTGACATTGTTCTCTTTTGTGTAATAAAGTCTTTTTATGCACAAGTTAAGACGTGTCATCAGTGGTCACTTCTTTTCATCAACACATCAAGAAACAACAGGAAAAAGTGCGCATTTAAGAAAATTATCCAAATAATCCATCCAAGAAAATCTGAGTCACATTCTGTCATAGTTTTGTTTGATGCCTTTTCAGCCTCAGTTGAGATTTTTCCAGAGATGAACTTTGATTATTGCACTTTAAAGGAAAGAAGACATGGTGATGGTTCAATGTTTTGTTTTGTTTTAATCTTGAAGTTAGGTTTAATTCTAAAGATCAGTTGGCCCTTGTGTGACCGAGGTGAAGGAGCTGATTTCCCCTAATTCCACCTCCAATCATTTTGCTCTGTGCAGTTGAAGCGGAGGTTTTAAATGATGAGTGTGAGGACGAGAGATTCAATCTGCCTTCATCTCACTTCTAAGAGATTCATGTGGCTCAGGTGAGAGAGCAGGAGGCCAAACTGCTCCAGGAGCCTTTTCATCATCTTCTCATCTGAGCCCAATTGTATGATAACCCCCAGACGTGGGTGTGCTACTAATGCTGTGAGCAGCCTTGGACAGCAGCACCCCCAAGCGGCCATGAGCCTCTACTGCATGTTGTTGCTCAAGCTGGAGCTCCCCCTTATTCTCAGGAAGAGATCACGTGTTTATTTGTTTTCTCATAATTTTGGCTTTTTAACTGGAAGAACAATAATTCAGAGTGATATGTTTGTATTTTTCTATAAATGACAACATCCAGCCACAAAATTAAGTTTTTGCAATGACTAATTTAAGAGCAGTGGTTCTCAGATTGGGGTCAGGGGCCCCGCAGAGGTCACCAGTGAGTCGTCTGGAGGCCCCACAATTACACTTTGATTTGATCTACTGGAAGTTGTTTCTCCAAAGCTACATAAAAAAATCCCAACCTTCACTTTGCTCCTGCAGATTCCAATGTGAAGCAGCTGCTGATCACTTGTGGCCTCCAGCCGATGCTTAGGACGAGTCAACATTCATTTAAAAAGAGCAGCCAATCAAATAGGTCTTTCAAAAGTTGTGACTCACCAAAACCACAAGAGGTCTTTGATCACACAATCATGAATGTGCACAGAAAATATTTGACTGATGGTCCATAATTTAGTTTATTATCTCCGAGAAAATGAAAGATTTCTTATGTCTTTATGTATGTTGCGGCCCCTCAGATTTATATTGGGACCTTCAGAGAGTCTTGTGTTCTTTAATAATCATTATATGATTCAGTGAGCATCTCATTAAAATCTGAAGGTCAGACGTACGTGAGCGAGAGTCTGTGACATGAAAGCGCTTGAGAAATCATGTCTTACAAAAGTGAAGGTATGAAAATATGTATCTTCAGTGGTGAACAGGTGATATTGTTGCTTTCATCCTACAAAGTCACATTTAATCAGGTTCGTACATGAGAGGGCTGCAAAAAATAGCCTGCACACAAGTCCCAGTCGTTCCACAGGTCAGTCTGCACGAAAGGACGTCGACTTTTGAAGGTCGATTTTAACTCACAGCAGAAACACAGTGTCAGTGAAAACCACCAAAAGCTGCTGATCTGACACCATCAAACAGCTTCTGAGGCTCTGGATGTTGCCCTGATGTTATTATTCTTTATATTTTCAGCAACTTTAAAACAGTAAAGGTAAATGTAAAGTTTAAAAATGTATAGGCGTCCACATACTTTTGGCCATTAGCATCTGGTTCTTTTCTGTCTTGGCTTTCAAGAATTAGCAAGCAAAGTTCTTGACTGAAAATCTTCACGCTTGTTGCCTGTTAAGAATCATAATTAAAGTCACGGTTGGACGACTTTGTGTCGAGGAAGAATCAGGCTTCGAATCATGTTCATCGCTCTCGTCTCTGTGCAGACTTCAGTTTATTGTTCGAGCCTCTTGTGCAGTTTTCTCGTCCTCCTGCTCAGATTTAACATAATGACTTTGATCATATTTGGTTTTTGCTTTCATTTCGTTATCTTCCTTTTGTTGGTTTATTCTTTTTTTGCCCCAAACTGTGATCCAGAATAAGCCGACAAATACATGAACGAATGAGTGAAATTCAATCGTCTCCTTTTTCTTGCACAGCTGCAAATTATTGACTTTTAGTTCCTTTGATATTTGTCTTATTGTTATGAATTTTTAACTAATATAATCATCTATCAAATAATTAAGAAGCATTAACCAACAGCAAAAACGTTTCAGGATCAATTATGACTCGAGTGCAGCACATTTATGATCCAGATCAATAATGTTCACACCTTCAGGCCATGATCTGCAGATCGTCTTCTTCTGATCGTCACACACAACTTGTGCATTTACACAAATTAGCAGAACAGATGCTTTTTATCGCTCACTTAGATTTTCATGCAGTTGTGAAGCTGCAGAGAAATGTTGCTCATTATGTTGGTCCAAAAGCAACTTTGGCAAAAATCTTGGAACCATTTAGATGAATTGCAGTCGTATTAAGAAGGTTAAGGATGAATCCTCCTGAGTTTAAAGATCACCTGTCCTTTCACCTGTCTCTGCCATCAGGTAAGATTTTCCACTTGTCACTCAGTTCATGACAAAATCCCTGTCAGCATTTGTGATAATTGCTAAAATAACAAGCTAAATGTCACAACAACATCCGACATGTTGAATGCTAGAAATCAGCACATTAAAAAGCTGAATACAGTGATGTAACATAGCCTTTATCATCATGCCAACATTTGCTAATTATGTTTTTGTATTGTTCTTATGTTTGTTTGTTTTTTCCCCCATAAATAAATAAAATAACAACTTTATTTATTCATATATTCAGTCGTGATGTTCATTCATTCTACTGGTATCACATCTGACAGAGCTGATGTAAATGATGTTTCTGTGACAGACACCAGAGATAATTTCACTTTAAAATATAAAACAAATACAAATGTTTTTTTATGAATATTTTTTATTTTAAACTAAATAGAAAAGTATTAAATATGATCCAGCTTGTTGTGATCAGGTCTTTTATTGTGAAGGCAGGATCACCTGAGGGCAGCTTCCTCCACCTGTCGCCCTGCTCAGCGAATCCCGATCCAGTGACTCCATCACTCCGCCGCCACAGTTTCCAGCCTCCCAGCGGGGGCGCAGTGTAAATACAGTGTTGCCAGGTTGGAGGAATCCTCCTTTTTTAGCTGCAGCCTCTGAGCAGCTCTGCGGTGCAGTTTTCGAGGGTCTGGAAGGGACCGGATCTGGACGGACTGGAGAGGATCAGCTGGACCGGATCTGAACACACGGTCGTGCTGAGGAATATTTGTCTGCTGGAGAAGAGAACAGGGCGTCTGTTCGGTGGATGTATCCTCCTCTGACAGCTCGTGTTGATTCTCTGTCACAGCTGATCGTCTTTGTTCCGTCCGGAGGCCAGAAGAGCGGGTTTGTGCACCGACACAGCTCCACCTGCAGGGGATGAAGCTGGCCTGACTTCAGCTCTGTGGGGATGAATCATCGTCTTCATCAGGGGGCCACGCACACACCCAGCCCGCCCCTGTGAGACCCGCACCCGCCCGGTCTGGAGCCGGTCCGGAGCCGGTCCGGAGCCAGCATGGAGGAGATCCTGCGCAAGCTGCACAAGGACGCGTCCGGACACAAGCACAAGGCGATCCGCGACGCCTGCGTCTGCGCCTGCGGTGAGTGAGACCCCCCCATCCTCCCCGGAGGCCCCCCGGCCCCCCAGGGCCCACCTGGCGGAGCTGCTCCACTGACCCTCAGGCCTGGTCTGAACAAGATAACACGACATCTTAAGGGAGATCTCACAGGTTGGGGATTGATTTAAGGTGGTCTGAGAACAGGGTGGAGGGGGTTTCCAGGTGCAGGTGAGAGGCTCCATCAGCCAAAACGGGAGTAAAAGCTGCACCTGCTGTTTAGGTGATTTACAGGCAAAATGAAACATGTTCATGTAGATGGTTAAAATAATAATAACTGATTGTGCAACATCTTTTTTTTAAAAAATCTCAGGTAACTTCCAATGAGGAAAGGCAATTTTCCTGCGTTCTAGATTGCACTTAAATGCACCATTGAAGCCATCAGTCTATTTCTTCAGCTGCTGTGAAGAGAATTTTCCTTTAAAAAAGCTTTGAAGTACATTCGTTTTGCAGTTCCTTTAAATGTCATGACCTCATGTTGACTTCAATGACTTAAATTAGCTGTCAACACCTTTTAATCCGACTGACAATAATAAACCAGATTAATGTGACTTGAATTCATTTCATTATCAAGTCTCCAATAACCTGAATAACCTGCAGCTTCATGCTTCAGTCTGATGTGGCCACAGACACAAGCTCATAGAGAACATAATACATGAGGTAGAGTGAGGTCAAAGGTCACCGTGAAAATATGACTGTAAGTGTTTCCATACAGGAAGTTCTCTGAGGTTTGATGAAGGATTGTAAAATACAGACCTCTGACCTGTATGCATGATGTAAAGCAGCTGAGATCATGAGACGCCATCATGAATGACACAACTCAGTCATTAGTGTTTATATAGTTTATGCTTTTAAAATTTCAATATTGCAGGATTGGATTATAGGATCTTTTTTAGAAAACAGGTCCAGTTTTACAGATTGATAGAAGAATAACAACAAAACAATAACAATCGTCAGTTCTGACATTTCTGCTGACTCATCAGTCCGGTCTGACTCAAAGGGTCGTTCAGGTTAAAATGATCGGCAGCATCTTTCACACATGGAAACCATCGTTTTTAGACTTTGAGTAGAAACGACCCGTCTCATCACCGTCTGTCTGCACAGGTCAGTGGTTTCAGGAGTTTCCTCCTCAGCACGAAAGAAACAGCCTCCAGAACACGAGACATTAAGCTGGTTGGAAACGATCCCAAAGAAAATGTCTGAAACACGTTGAAGCGAGTGGAACAAACAGTTTCTGCTGACATCAGCGGTGATAATATTAGAATCAATAGTCATGAGGGGTCAGTCTGACCTTTCGGTGGCAGGTGAAACCGGGTGAGACAGAGAGCGGCTTCAGATGATGCTGATGAAGGCACAGTCGTGGAATCACACACACACACACACACACTGAATTAATGCACACACACACTCTGACTTTAAACCTAACAGGGCTGCAGACCTTGTGTCATTACGTTGAGGTCTGAATTGTGGAAAACAGACAATATGTCATGCTCTGTATTTCAGCCGTGTGTTCACTCTCACAGTCTGTGAACGCATCTCTTCAGGAAGCCGGCGAACTTCATCAGCCAATGAAACGTTTTACCGACCGCCGAAATGTTTGGAGACGCGCCCATGACTTTAATCAAAGTGCAGCTCGTAGTTGTCTCTGAATCTGACGGCTGCTCAACGTCTGGAGTGAACACCGCCTTAGACACACACACACACACACACACACACACACACACACACACACACACACACACACACATACACACATACACACGTGAATCTGCAGGGCAGGTCACTAAACCTTGAAGCACACACACAACACGACAGCAGAGATTTATGTTGTGTGTTCGAGACGTCAGCGAGTCTCATATTTCAGGTTTCTGCTCTGAAAAGTGCAGCAGTGTTTTCAGTTGTTGGTTGAAAGTTTGAAGTGAAGGTGGAATTTCTCCAGGTTTCTGACGCACAGTTATCTGAGATCATTTCAGCAGGAAGACGTTCTGTTCACTTTGAACAAGCTGTACAAGCACAAGGCTGAAGTGGCTCTGCATTTTCCTTATTTCAATCATTGAACCTGAGCAGATAAATCTTTAAAAATGAGTCACAAGTGCATCGTTTTTAAAATCACTGGAGCAATTTACTAAAAGAGCTGACGACTGGTTTTTAACAAACGTCTCTCGATCAGGAGGAACAGTGTGTTTGTTGTCTTCAGTTGCCCACTTGCTTCTCTGGAGTCTTTCTGTTACAGGAAGGTGTTTGTTGAATTTGTTGACATAAAAAAATACAGTATTAATATCAGACTCTGTGAAGGCGTCTGTGCTAAGTTGTTCAACATATTTACATTTGAAATGCAGCTTAAATTCAGAGCCGTCGCCTCTGAGCTGCTGTTCGCTGCCGACTCGCTCAGCTAATGTTGTCGAACACTGTTGACACTTTTCTTTGGGTAAAGAAAGTCTCGTGTTTCTCATCAGGTCTTTCTGTTCTCAACAAACCGAACACTTAACATCTGTAAACCGATGTTTTCCTTTGGTTTATGTAAATGTGAAGCAGCGTTTCTGTTCTTAATCACGTTTCCTTTTCTCCTTTGCATGAATTCACAGAAACCCTCGAGTCTCAGAATGGATCAGCCAAGATTTCCGCTTCACAACTTCGGTAAGTTAAAGGATGCAGATTTAGTTTCACTTCAACTCCTTTCAGCTCGTTTCAACTCAAAGCTTCAAAGTCAAATCTTCTTCTAGTCGCCGTCACAAAAAACAACCAACTTAACAGAAGTGAAACGTTAAACAGACTGAACATGTTCTTTGTATCGTAATTGAAAGTAATGATGATACTGTCGAACCAGTGGTGACGTGATGCTGAGCTGAAGGTTTGTACCTGAGATGCATGAAAGAACTCAGCTTTGCCTTTCAGCTATAGAAACTGTGCTTTGACTGCAGGGAGCAGATAACTGAATATTGAAATTCACACTGAGCCCCGTGGCTTCCACACATCTGTTCTGCACCGTGTGTATGATTTGAATTAATTTGAATGATCAAATAATTCCTGGGATGATAATGCAAATATTGAACTAAAGCAGTGAACACAGTGTCTGTGAGCAGCAGCGTCAGACATCACTCACACAGTAGTAAACATCATTAGCAGAGAATGGATGAATTTAAACGAGAGGAGCTGGACACAATAACAAATGAATCAGTCCAGCACGGCATGATGGGAAATGTGGACCGTCCCGACAATATTTTAGTACAAAGCCTCGTTTTTATCCGCAGAAAGTAGATGAATTCTTGGATTTTATTTTGAAAAATAGAAAAGCACGGAGACAAACTAGAGATTCACTGATCCACCTTTTCTGTTCCAACATCAATTGCTCAAGTCTGAATATCTTCTGATACCAAGCACAAGTCCAGTAACAGTGCTCTCTTTTCCCCAAATTAAAGATCAGTTTCGCTGCTTTGAACTCGCTGGGATCACGTTTCTGTGAGGTCACATGAGTCTGGGTGAATAACAGCTTCGTCGGCAGCTCGCTGTGACTTAATGAATGTAAGAGATAGTGGAAATATTGAATTTCATAATGACATTGACAAAGAACCGGTTTGGAATCGTGGATCGGTCACATCTGGCTGACGGTCGGTCTTTGGTTCAGGATCAGCTGTGACTGGACCGATGTAGAAAACTGCAGCTCTCAAAAAGGATCTGAGTCTAAAACTCCCAAAAACAAGCCAGAGAAAATCTGAAGGTAAAACTTGTTGCAGCTGCTGTTTTGGATTCTGTTCAGATTTTACAGGTGTTTTTTCATCTTTATCACATCTATTAAATCATGCTGATGAAATCAAAGTGGACATTTCCAATTACAGCTGTTCAGTGACTGGAGCCTAAAAGCCTTCAGCTGGGTTCAAACTTAAAATCTAATATTGCCTTTTGTTGACCTGCTGTGTCATAATTTTTCACTGTCGGAGTGTTTATTGCGTCTGCTGGAAATGTTCCTGCGTCCTGACATTGAGTTTCTGAATGTATGAAATGTGAAGTGAAGGCGGCTGCTGGTGGTCGTCGGGTTGTGATGAAGGTGCCATAAATTCTGGAGGCTGTTGCAGCTCGACACGTCATCCATTATTCATTCAATAACATCTATTATTTTATTTATTTATTTTATTAGAGATGATTGGATGAAATATTGATGATAATGTCTTTGTAATGCGGTGTGATGGTTGTCAGCCGCCGTGCTCTCAGCCACTCAGCAAGCTGACGGACGGAACACAACCGGATGGAGCGATGCTTCTTTGTGCAGGACTTTGATATAATGAGGATGGTTTTGATTGAGAAAATGCAGATTTAGCTTGAAAAGGAATCATTTTATTTGTTTGGTCACATGAATCATTTCAAAAGCATTGAATTTGGTGAACGTTTCTGAGCAGCTGATAAATGTTTCTACGTTGTTTTTGTTGCTTTTGACTGATGTGATTGATTCTGTTGATGCTCTGTTTCTGTGTGTTGTTTTCTTTGTGGGTTTTTTATTCGTTGCTCTCGACGTGCTCATAAACACTGTCTGAACTCGTTGAAACTGTTGGGAACGGCCGGGGTTGGACTGATGGCTGACCGTCACCAACCACTGAGCCTTTCACCCTCGTAACATCGTGATTTAAAAGAGTCAAATGCAGGTAGATTTTCTTTTGGTGAGTAAGACCTCGTTACTGCAACTGCAATAAAAGCTTCAATTGACTGATTGATTTTCGATTGATTAGGAAGCCAATAAGTTATCAAACCATTTAACTCCTCAGAACTGATGAATATGTATTTTGAGGAGCGTCTTAATGAAGGATGAGTTCATTCTCATTATTATAACAGCTCTTTGTGCCTGATTTCCTAAAGGATAACAGCTTATTTAATCACACTGTCTCCCACCCACTGAAAACATGTTTTTATTTAGGAACAGGCTATAAGGAAAGAAAGGAAAGACCCAGTGAGAGTGGGCTCAATGTGCAAAAAATAGAAATGGCAATTCATATATACAAAGCATAAAAGAAAGTATATGAAAATGTTTTTATGGGAGAAGCCCTGAAGACGACCCCGGGGTTTGTCTCATGGGCTCATCCTTATCCTGCCGGGTATCGTGCCAACTGTGGCTCCTCTCAGCCCATTTGAAGCGACGAGGTTGTGACAGCTCAGAGCGGCCTGAGAGCTCAGAGATAAAACCCCCGCGGCCTGCTCTCGGCGGCCGAGCGGTGACTCAACCAGCTCCAGATAACGAGAGCGAGACAGAGAGCGAGCAAACGAGACAAAGAAGAACTGAAGACGTGGAAAAAAATCAGCTTTGTGAGTCAAGCACAGTTGCTGGTTATGTAAGTGACTCTGCTGCAGTTTGAGGATGTGGCTCCTAAGACAGTTTATTTTTAACTGAGAGAAGCTATTTTCATTTATTGTGTGAATCTATAAATAGTCTTCTCTGACAGAAATGTTACTGAATCCTGTCAGATATCATCCATCAATTAAAACAGTGAAACAAAAATATGAGGAGGACAATATAAGAAATTAACAAGCAACATTAAAGGCAACACGTTCAGAGCTTTGTCTTTTTGGACACTGGGTTCATTCAGTGCTTTGCTGCAGAATCTAATTTCTGAGCGTCTGAACTTGCATGATCTTGTGGTATCACAGCTTCTCAGGCTTCGTCACAGCCCAGAGTCACCGACTGCATCTCGAGTCCCATCGCAGTCAGCGGTGACAGATCTGTGTGGCTCGAGGCAGAAATCGCCTCACAAAGTCCGACTCTATCTTGTTAACTGTCTTTGTACCGTTTAAGAAATTCACAAACAGACTTCTATCTCCTCTTCTCCCTGGAAGATAAAAACCTATAAGACCCTGATGTGAGAAGCTCTGTGTGTCTCAAAATGTGAAGTCAGGACAGAAGCTGACGGAAACTGTTTCCACCTCAGTTGTGTTTGATATTCTGAACTTGAAGTACGTCCGGTATCAGCAAGAGCAGGAGAGGAGGAGGAGGGTCGTGATGAAGGTCGAGACCGAGACCTTCTCATGTTTTGCTGATCTGTTTTCCCCTCAGACCTCCAAAATCTCACTTCCTGTTCAACATAGAAGTCGTGGGACAAACACATTTCCTGCCGCAGCCTGATGAGGAGACTGAGTTTAATACTGGATCAGACACTTTCGGATGTAGTTGCAGATGTAGTTATGGACAAACACCTGTGATCCTGTGAGTGGCACTGGAAGCATTAATGTTCACAGAGTTGTTGTAACCTGTTTGTGTTTCTGTCGCCTTCTTCCAGAGAGCGCTGTCTGCTGCCTCTTCAGATGGCTCTGGAGTCTAAAAACACCAAACTGGGACAGACGGCGCTCACTGGAATGCAGGTACTGCAACATCCAGCACAAGTGTAAAGATCATTTCTCTTCCAACGAATTAGTTTCATGCATAGCCATCAGGAGGACATCGTTTGATTACATAACGTTCTGTAAAACTCTGTTCCCTCCGCCTTTCTCCGTCAGAGGCTCCTGTGTGAGGACAGGTTTGTGGGCGGAGTCTCCGTGGAGGTGGAGGTCCTGGCGAAGCAGCTGCTCAGCCAGATGTTGGAGGCGATCAGAGTCACCCCATCGCTCCATGAAGACCTGCAGGTGGAGGTCATGAAGGTAAGACGAACACACTGTTTCCCCCAAATGCTGATATATCTAAGATTCTAAATATCTGGACTCGATGTCTGTCAGAATCTGAAATGTGTTTTTGAACGTTTCATTTTGCTGCATCGTGTTGCGCAGTGCTCCGTCTGCAGCAGGTCCACGTTATGATGAGTGAAGGGATGTAAATGTGCAGCTCTGCATGAAGAAAATGTTTTCCTGCATTGCAGCTTTTTCTTTGATGGTTTCCTGTAATTCTCCAAAAACTCATTTTGCTTTGTGTCTCTATCTGACAGATCTTTCCAATTCCTGTTCAACTTAATTCGGACTAACTCTGTCAAATTGCTTGTGATTGTGATGGTATCAATTAGAATCCTTGAGCTGTTAAATGTGTCTCTCTCATATTAAACAGAAACATTCATCACCAGCTTCACTCTCTCAGAAACCGTTTCTGTGTCCTGTGTTCAGGTCCTGCTGTGCATCACCTACTCACCAAACTTTGACATAAACGGAGACTCCATCCTCCGGATCGCTGAGGTAGGACGGTCTGAGTCTGTGTGATACACGTCAGCTTCATCAAACAATACACCAGGACCTTTGATACACAATATACAGACAGAAGATTTTAGGTTCTGTTAACGTCATAGATGTGACTATCGCTCAGACTGTCTTCTGCATGAACCTTAGACTAAAACCATTAGACAGACAAGACTAAACTAAAACTTAATGCACTAGAATAGTTTCACAGACAATGAGGAGACATGTTTCCCACTCAGTCCTCAGGTTGTGTTTTAAACCTTTCATGACGTCTGAAAGAAAAAACAATGTTGAAAGTCATCATTTTACATCCGTTTACTTGCACTATGGTTTGCATTTTTCTTCTTTGTGGAGTTCTGAACTTTTACCTGACGACAATGCAAAACTGAAGCATCAGTCTTTTTATTGACTGTCCCAGTTTGGACTAATGACAGTGAACTGCATCACATGAGCTCAACCTAATTTTAAAGGTCCCCACTCACCCGAAGGCCTTGTCTCATACTGTAATGTCATCAATTATTCACAAAGTTGAAACGAGTGGTCCCGCGCGCACACACACACACACACACACACACACACACACACACAGGAATGAAGATTAGCTGATTTTGGAATAGAAGAACTTACTGAGACTTATTGGACTGGACGCACCTGGTTGGAGGAAGTTTCAGGTGCCCATAAAATCTAGATTAGCTATGATAATTCATGATGGCATGTATCTAAATTAAATACATTACGTAAGCTAAAGTAGTCAGCGTTGGCCTTTGGTTTCCTGCGGGACTCGAACAGCGGCCTGTTGACAGTCTTTGTGGGATTGACCCATCAGTCCATCCAGAAGCAGACGAGACAACGTGGAATCAGCGTGGAGCAGACGAATGAAAGGCTCTTGGCTCTCTCCAATACGAGTCCTCTCTTGTTGCTCTGTATTGTTGCTGAAAGAGAGCGACTGAATGTAAAGATCAGTTTGGATCGTGTCCAACGCTGCCTGATAATGTACAGCACATCCTTCAGAGTGCTTCCACATTCAACAAGTCAAATTCTATACTGAACTCTAAATGATTCCCTGTGTCAGAGGAGTGTTTTTATAATGTAACCACCATCACTGTAAAAACAGAATTCAGCCATTCATCGAGTCTTTCTGTCCTGTGAACAGTGAATCACGAACATCTGCGTATTCCAGTTGTAGTAATACAAACTATTAACAAACACTTTCCAGACTAATAAAGTGGAGGAAGAGTTGGGATCACAGTTTCTTCGACTCGACAGCCGGTTGATCTGCAGGTGATGTCCCTCTGTGTCTCCTTTGTCGAGGTGTTCACAGGATTTCAGCCGATTTTGAGGTTTTGAGTATGAACACGAACCACATGTCGGACTGAAAGACGGCTAAAAAAAGCAAAATAATTCATAATTCCCCTGAACAGAACAGCATCATGTAACAGTGAGTGAATGAAACCACACAGAGACCTGGAGTTGATCCACCTGGGCAGAGCTCAGACCTGCCACCTGAACCACAACCAGCCCTCTGTTGTCTCCAAACATAAACCCAAACACTCACACTCTCATATTGGTTTCCAAATTGCAGACCTTTATCTGTACAGTGTTTTTCCTGGAACATCAGCAGCAGCGGCTCCTGCACCCAGGTGATATGTGAAGTCCATTAACAGCTCATAAAAACCTGCTCAACATGTTGTGTTAATGGGCTCCTCGCTGCCAGGGCCGGCCATCTGGTGTGTGTGTGTGTGTGTGTGTGTTTCTGTTTGTGTCGGGTCATAACTCAGGGCGACTGGAGAGGTTGTCAGCACGGCTCCATTATCAGCTCGGGAAGCTTGCTGTGGGTTCTTAATGCAGGGATTGGCAGCGCTGAGGGATTTACTCAGTTTCAACCACCGAGAGCAGGAGGTTAATATTTTACCTTTAACACGATCATGTCAGTTTCATGAAAAGTAATTTGCACCTTTGCAGATCATTCATATCACCTCCTACAAAGAGCTCTCTGTTAGCTCCCTAACACTACAAATGAAATACTGTTTATAGACGTGACTAAGGAACAACATCTGACAGATAATTTAGTTTCTGCAACTAATATCTTGTCACAATATGAAGGTGAAAAGTTGCACCGTGCAACATTTTAGGTGCTTCCTCATGAAACTGGTTTGTGGCTCACAAGTTCACTCGTTCATGTTTAGCAGGCGGCAGATTATCTGTAGCTACATCTTACACCTGCCAGCCTGCACCACCTAGAGAAAAGTAAAATAACAGCAGCGGCAGTTTGGTGCTGCAGATAAAACATTTGCAGTAACCTTTGTTACAGCTGCAGTTTTTCCTTTTCCCCTCAGCTGCTGCCTGTTAGAGAAAATCTAATCGTACAAGTTGAAGAGACTCGAACCTCCAGTGGACAATAAATTCATCCTGTGGCTGTAAAACACATCACGCCTCTAAACATCTATGATCACGGCCTCTTGACCGTCAGTCAGGTGAACCCTCATGTCCAGAACTCCAGCTACATCATCTTATATTTTCCGTGTTTAATGTAAAATATTAAACCTCAGTTACCTCAGCCTCATCCTCACTGCAGCTGGAAGGACCAGTGATGCAGGATGTATTGATCTTTCATTGATTGGGCGCAGGTGGTGAACAGTATCCCTGAGGCTGCCAAGACTTGGAATGTGAATATATTTGGCAGAGATGGTCTTTGTTTGGAGCTGTTCTTGCAGCTGGGCCCGTTGGCTCTCGGCTCCTCTCGTCTCCGAGGGTAGAACACATTGTTGGTAATTAGTGAAGTAAATCCTGGCTTGTGTGTTTCATTGCCGACGTGCTCTGCACCCCTTCCCTTAAACCATCTTCCTGTTTAACTCTGTGAGGACGACTGTTGAACGATCCCTGTTGGACTCAGCAGTGCCGCACAAATTTAACCGATTCCAACTTTCTTTCCAAGATTTTAAGAAAAATCCTCATAACATTTTGTAAAAAAAATGGTCAAATTAAAATTCACCTCAGCGAAGCAGTGTTTGTGTCTGTGGTGTCTCTTCTGAGGCTGAGCTTCCTTTCAGGTTGTGTATCGATCCAAACAAGCTCCAACAATTTAAATCCCAGCAAATCAATTCCAACCTTCTGCCTAAACTAAACCATCTTCAAAATAATATCTCAGAATAAGAGTTTTGTAGCTGGTTTGGTGTGAGAGTATTTCCGCTCTTTGGCTGCCACTGCTTTCATTTAGCAAACAAAATAAAGTTTTCAGCACTGAATCTTTTGAATTATTAAAATTCATGTTGTCAATGTTCAAATAACACTCGAAAACCACACAAATTCTATTGCAATTGATCCAAAAAGCTGCTGCGGATTCAGTCTGTTGGGACGAAATAATGACAACAAGAGATGAAGCAGCACAAATGTGTGTGTGTGTGTGTGTGTGTGTGTGTGTGTGTGTGTGTGTGTGTGTGTGTGTGTGTGTGTGTGTGTGTGTTGCTCAGCTGTTGACTAACTGCTGTCTTACTGTCCATAGAGCCACAGTGTTTACTCTGTGACCTTCTAATCTGGTCGGAGGATGTTTAACACACTGCCCCCCCTCGGTTGTCTGGTCACCTGTGACACAATGGAAAACTCCCATAATTCTCTCTGTTAGCTCAGTGTCTGCCTGCGATGCCGTCTGTTTTTGTGACTCAGACATGAGATGAGACAGTGACAGATGTAATTGTGTGTGTGTGTGTGTGTGTGTGTGTGTGTGTGTGTGTAGGTGTGTATCGAGACCTACGTGTCGAGCTGTCACCAGCGCAGCATCAACACGGCGGTCCGAGCTACACTGAGCCAGATACTGGGAGACCTGACGCTGCAGCTGCGACACAGACAAGAGGTCACGCCCTCGTACAACACACACACAATACAGTTACAGCACAGATAGACACACACACACACACACACACACACACAATACAGTTACAGCACAGATAAACAACAACAGGTTTTTACCTGAGTGATAAAAGACACCGTCACAGTAAACGCACCTCCTGCTGTGTTCTCCTCCGCAGGGGGCAGATGGAGACGAGGTGGCGGCACCACCGCTGCACAGAAGAGGTACGTCTTCACCAGAGCCGTCCTTCACCTCTGCAGCTCCCCTCGACGGCTGCAGGGCCGTAATCACATCCAGTCTTTCATCACGTTCATGATCATATCACACAGACACCAGTACGGTCTGATGCAGTAAAACAGCTCTGCTATAAATTCAGCCTTAACAAAGTTTATAATGTTGAGTTAGTTGATGACGTTGTTGGTGTAAATGTGGAAATCAGTTCTATGCTGTGATTATTGAGATCCTCTGAATATAACACAGTCCACCACAACACCGTCACGAACCATGAGCTCAGTGCTAAAACATATAACACCTCTGTGTCAATAAAAGCTGAATTATAGGCATCATGCAAGCTGAATTGATGGCAAAACAATTGTCATTTTAACATCCAGAGTCATTTTATTTGGTCTGCTATGACACAAGGTATGTGAAAATTCCACTTCAACATTTTGGGAAATATTCTTATTTGAAGTCTTTCTGAGAAAAGTCTGGGAATTTTGGGATGTTTCTAAAACCATGATGAGGAGAAACTGTCATAGATAACTTCTTCATTTTTTCTATCCAGTGTGTGTTGTTTTCTCATGTGAAGTCACAATTAATGCTTCATGGCGTCTGTGGACGTTTAATCTTCTCTAGTGTGCAGTGCAGACAGTTTGACAGCTGTTATAAAGCCACTGGAATCACCTGTCACACACACCTTCACAGGCAGAGCTTCTTTATGATACCGTACACACAAACAGGTTAGATGGATGCCTCTGCAGGCTGAGAGCCAAACAGAGAAGGTATTGATTTATTTTATTTATTACAGAGAAATGAGGAGATGAGATAGAGAGAGAAGTGAAGAGACAGGAGAAAGTAAAGTGTTTTTAATCACTTCATGTGCATATTGAATAAAGATAAAATAGGTGTGAATTAACCTTGTTATTGTGTGTGTGTGTGTGTGTGTGTGTGTGTGTTTGTGTGAGATATCTCTCCCACCAGCCAGGCTCTGTGTGAAGATGTGGTGACCGTTCTGACAGTGTTCTGTGAAAAGCTGGAGTCAGTGGACAGGTGACTGCAGTTTTTCATGATGTAATATTATTTTCATGTTGTTGTAATATTAATGTGATAGTTCAGCTTAAAGCTCGTCTCTGAATCATCGGGCTTTTCTGTAGCAGAGCGTTAACAGACGGTGTCGTTAACTGACGTACTGGGACGATGATGACCAATCTGCTCTGACTGTCTCTCATCCCCATCACATATCACTGTTAGTGCTGGTTCATGTCGGATGAGATGTTTGAAAAGTCGAATATTTTCCTCTGAATCACCTGTGAGGCCTGAATGTTGCAGGTGTCTTCATCATATGTTCAGTTAAGCTGCAGTTTAGCCGCTCTTCAGCTTATTCGGTTCTCGTTTGACACAGCAATCAGGTTCAACGTGGCAGCTGTGTGTTAAAGCCCTGCGAGTTCCAGATTAGCTGAACCTGTTTCTTACTGCAGCTCTGAAGACACCTGCTGAGCTCTGCAGCTGTGACGTCTGTCAGTGACGGCTGTGAAAACCAAGAAGAGCCAAGAGCAACATCAAAACATGACCTAACAAATCTGTCCGTTCACCCTGCAGCGGGAACCAGCTCCTGCAGCTCCTCTA
The DNA here is from genome assembly GCA_025331565.1 of Holacanthus passer. NCBI lineage: Eukaryota > Metazoa > Chordata > Actinopteri > Pomacanthidae > Holacanthus > Holacanthus passer. The sequence goes on along the minus strand of JAFREQ010000090.1, from coordinate 2,177,505 downwards.
CCTGGAGTGCATCCTCTCCATGCTCAGCAGCTGTCCTCCCACAATGCACCTGTCCAGAGGTTTCACCGACCTCGTGTGGTAAGATGTGTAACGCTTCTAGAATCCTACACAAGTTGCCACAAAAATGAAGCAGCTTTACTTGTAATTGTTTCTGTTCACTGTGCCTTAATTACTGATATTCATCTGCACCAAGTCATCCAAAAAAAAAGCTCTTTAAACATATGAAATGATGTCAATGACTTAATGTAGATGTTTAATAAAGTAGTGTTTCAGAGAAGCTTTACCTTTTTTGGGTCAGTGTTATGCTTCCTTTTCTTTTTTCATCTCACCTTTTTGTAATTTACTGTATTCTAATTTATTCATAATCTTAAAATAAACTGTAATGTTCCTCCTGCAGGAAGCAGCTGTGTCCGTCCCTCGTGGCGATCATGGGAAACCCTGTCAACGACAAAACCATCGCTTCCCACCACGGCTTCATGGGGGCGCCGGACCGAGACCGACTCTCAGATAGACTCAGTCTGGGTAACTGGATTTACTCTGGTGCTGATTGGTCGTCCTGTCGTTGTCCTACAGGTCTGAGTTCTTCAGTCAAAGATTGTAGAGATAATCAGGTGCCGTTACAAAGCCTCGTGTCAGCAGAGCTGCTTTGGAACAAGCCCATTTACCTAATTAGAGATTAAATAATTAAACAGGTTCACAGTCTGAGTCCATTTTGGACAAAAAATCAGGAAGCTGTTTTTCCCCTTAAAAAATCCACAGCTCGGAAACAAAGAGCACGTTTTATTATTTATCTTCCTGCCAGCAGTCAGTTGAATAGTGTCTTCTGCAAAACAGTGGAAACTTTTTTATTAGACATTAGAGATAATGACAGGTGAAGTTCATTTTACTTTCTAGCTCAGACTCATTGATTCTGTCTGGTTCTAAGTGTGAGAAGAACAGTTTTCATCAACTGGATTTTCAACCTCTCGTCTTGCTCTCCTGTGCCAGGCATCAGCCAGGAGGTGGACCCCTCCGGTGCCGGGGTATCCGATCAAGGCAGAGGGTCCGGCTGTTCCTCCAGCGCCCCCGCCAGGATCGCACCAGTAGTGCGGACTGTGTGTTACATCGCCGCGGAGCTCGTGCGTCTGGTGAGCTGCGTGGAGTCGATGAAGCCGGTGCTGCAGTCGCTCTACCACAGGATCCTGCTGTACCCGCCTCCTCAGCACCGCACCGAGGCCATCCGCATCATGAAGGAGGTGGGAGGGGGAGGTGGGAGGGGGAGGCGTTACAGCTGGCCTCATTGCTATAACTTTTCAGATTGATTTTCTACCTTCAGGCAGCCATTGATTTCCTTTCCACTTCACTAAATTATATCTAAGTAATTCATCATAGTTGATGTTTAGCCGGCGATGTTGTTATGTGGACATGCACGAATACAAAGGATTCATTCAGGTGATGATAGTGCCACAGTTGATGTGTTTCTCTGTGTGTGTGTGTGTGTGTGTGTGTGTGTTAGATTCTGGGCAGTCCCCAGCGGCTGTACGACCTGGCAGGTCCATGCGTGGCTGAGCCTGAAACCAAGAAGCGCTCCTTCTCAAAGAAGAAGTCCCACCTGGACCTGCTGAAGCTGTCAGTTTTACTTCCCTCTCTTCGTTCTTTTTTGAGTTGTTGGAAGGTTAAAAACTGAATTTACTATCTGTGGTTTTCTGAAATGCCTCATGTCATATTGTTAAAACTACACAGTGTAGTAAGTAGTACTTTTAGTAATACTTTTAGTTTGCTGTGTTGCAGCTTGATGTCTGTCTGATTGTTTTCATAAATAAGATGCAATGTAATGTGTGTTTCTGTTTTCTTTGAAAGGGTGATGGACGGGATGACAGAGGCCTGTATGAAGGGAGGCATCGAGGCGTGTTACTCGTCGGTCTCCTGCGCCTGCGCTCTCCTCGGGGCGCTGGACGAGCTGTCGCAGGGCCGCGGCATCCAACCTGAGCAGGTACGCCACTGAGACAGGATGCTGCAAACATGACGAGGCTGAATCCAGAACATAAATGAATGAAGTTGTAGGACATGCCATAGACAGAAGGAACAGGGCCAACATGGTCTGCTCTTCAGAATGAGGGGTTCTAGAAGCATAAAACAGTAACACAGCGGTTGTGTTTCTCAGGCTCGACTTCTCCTCAGACGACTGGACGATCTGAAAGATGGGACGGAGTCGACACGTGAGTCCATGGAGATCAACGAGGCCGACTTCAGGTGGCAGAGACACATCCTGTCCTCTGAGCAGGCTCCCTGTGACCCCAGCTCTTCTTCCTCCAACAACGCCACCACCGGGGCCACCGAGCGCAGCCCTGACATCAGCATCAGCATCACCACCGAAACAGGACAAACCACCCTGGATCTGGAGGTGGGGGAGCTTGGCCTGGGTCACACCACTCCAGAGGAGTGTGGGGAGGACGCGCGCCTCCCCTCGCCCTCATCCTGCGGCGGCCAGGAGGGGACAAAACTTGAGCCGAGCCTCAAGCCGGGCCAGGGGATCCAACGGGAGGAGGGAGGAGACGCAGTGGAGGTCGACGGAAGAGGAGAGAAACAAAGAGCGGCAGGAGGTGGAGGAGGAGGAGGAGGAGGAGAGAGAGGAGCTGTGGTTCCTCCAGATGTGGTGCAGCGAAGTCACGCCCTCGTCTACCCGGACATCACCAACTTCCTGTCTGTGGAGTCCAGGACCAGGTCGCACCACGGAGGAGGGTCACGATACAGCGAGAGCAACTTCAGGTATGTTTGTGTGCGTTTGAAGACTAAAGCATTGTTTTGTTGTATTTGAGAAGCATTTGATGATCTGTGCTTTTAGCTTTCTTTAAGCCAAATCAGACTAACTCAAACCAGTGAATGCTTTGAAAATGGTCAACAGCATAAAAATGATCTGTTGGTCCGTCAGTATGGAGGAGCAGGACTTGTCGCGGACAGAGTTCGACTCCTGTGACCAGTATTCCATGGCCGCTGAGAAAGACTCGGGCCGCTCCGACGTGTCCGACATCGGCTCCGACAACGTCTCGCTGGCCGACGAGGAGCAGCAGACCCCTCGGGACTGCCCGGGCCACCGCTCCCTGCGCACCGCCGCCCTGTCCCTCAAGCTGCTGCGCAACCAGGAGGCCGACCAGCAGAGCGCCAGGCTGTTCGTCCAATCACTCGCGGCGTTGCTGCCCCGGCTGCTGGGATTGGCCACGGCCACGGACGTGGACCTGTCGCTGCAGAACTTCTCCTCCACCTTCTGCTCCGGACTGCAGGCTGGTGAGGGAGGGAAGGGTTGATGTACTGTGTTGATGTGACCTGATATCTTGCTGTGTTTGAAGCCCAGGAAGTGCAAACTCTCTATTATTGTGTGTGTGTGTGTGTGTGTGTGTGTGTGTTAGCTAAACAAACACAGGATATTTGCTGAGGGTGGAGTGATCTGTGCAGCAGCCTCTTCCTTTATTTATCAGCTCTGTCCAGAGGAAAGTCTCTGTTTTTGTTGAGTCCCAAAAAGAGTCGTTCACTGTTTGAACGGTTAAATACATTATACTGTGGGATTTTTAATAATATAGTGCAGCAAAAGTGGACAATAAAGTAGAACAGTATAAAGTAGTGTAATATCTTACGGCAGGTCATCGTTAACACGTTGAAACTAAAATAAAAGATTAAAGCTAGTTATGCAAATGAATAGACAATAGAAACTCTCCCACTTGAATCATCTGTACAAAACATGAACACGTGTGTTAGAAAATATTTGGTTCTTTGATTAAAAAGTAAAAGGTTCGAGCCTGTGGCAATAAGAACAAGAGAGAGAAGTGTCCGGCGGTGAAACCCGTCCAATCAAAGAGCATAAATTCTGTTGCATGTGCAGCTAAAACAGTGACCTGAAGCTAAAGATTACACTTTGTAGAAACTTGATCAAGTTTAAATCTGTTCACTTTCAGATTCTGGATCAGTTCACCAACACTTTTCTGTCATAAATATGTCATCATATATCATTTAAATGAAACATTTGTCACATTGACCTGTGATACTGATTCAAGTCTCCGGTTGATGAAGTTTAATAAATTGCACATTGAGCTGTCGTCTAAATCTACATGCTGCACTCTTTAGAGCAGGAACCATTTATTGCAACATTTTGCCTTCGAGGCACGACCCATAATCCATCAGTGAAAACAGCGAGCCTGCTGGGAGATTTTACATCAGCAGAGCAAAATTGTGAATCAAATTAAACTCTACGGTTAACTGACTTAATGAATGTGGTCGAGGCCGTAAATCCCCAGAGTGAGTTTCTGATTATAACACTCATCATCAGCTAACAGATTATTGTGTCTCTCTCTCTTTTCCTTTCTTTGTCCTTAATGTCACTCCCATCACTCTTCCTTTCTCTTTCGTTTCCCCACTCCCTCCTCCTCTCAATCTCTATCTGCTTATCCTCTCTCTTTCTCTGTCATCCTTCCCTCTCCTCCTCTCTCTTTCACTCCTTTCTCTTTTTCCTCCACTCTCCATCTTCCTCCCTCCATCCCTCACTCACCAATTTTCTCTTTCACTGCCCACTTTTTTAATAATAACCCACCTTTATTATTTCCTTCTCTCCCTCCACTCACCTCCGTCCCACCTGCTCTCTCTCTCTCTCTCGCTCTCTCTCTCTCTCTCTCTCCCTCCCTCCCTCCCTCTCCCTCTCCAGGTGGGATCCACTCTCCAGGTTTCGAGACAGGTGACACTCTGAGCTGTCAGTCTCTGATGAACGCAGACGGTCTCTACCTGGTGTCGTACTACGCTCTGCTGCTCAACCTCAAGCTTTGCTGCTGCGACTACTACAGACGGCGAGCGCTCGCTCCCGTCCTCAGCCTGGTGAGCGCAGGACCGTTTCCCCCTGTGAAACATGACCACACAGGCTCAAACACACAAAACCATGACAGGTTTTCTAATGGAGGATTTGGAAAGGGAAGGTGGGGAAGAGTAGGAGCCTGACAGTTCTGGAGTGGAGGAAAATCAGAAAGTTTATTAGAAAAAAAATGAAATAAAATAAGATGTGATTTATTTGCAGACGTGAACAGATGTGAATGATGTGTGTTTTTGCAGAAGGAGTTTGTGCGTCTGATCCAGAGCAGCGGCGTCCTCGTGGTCCTGTCTCAGGCCTGGATCGAGGAGCTCTACCACCAGGTGTTAGAGCGCAACCTGCTGGCCGAGGCCGGGTACTGGGGCTCACCTGAAGACCACGCGCTGCCGCTCGTCACCATGCTGACAGGTACACACAGTTCATCCAGCTATGACTCAAACATGAGTCCACTTCAATAACTTACTGATTTGAGCCAAGTTCCTAAAACTGAAAGTCTTCAAATCAAAGCTCTCATAATAATTTTCACCTCACCTCAAATTAAAAAATATTTACATAGAATAATCAGACGTCAGTTTTACTTAACAGACAGATCACAACAATTGACAACTTGACTTTTCCCTCTCCTCCCCTCCTCCTCTCTCAGACATCGACGGTCTGGGCAGCAGTGCGATTGGAGGTCAGCTGATCAGGAGGGCGTCCAGCCGCTCACCGCTCAGCTGCGACAAGGCCGGCAGCGACACCGCGATGGCAGGTCAGTCTCTCATTGCTGTAAAACTACCCCAAAAGCTCATGATGGATGGAGTCACTGGAGAATTGGTCATCCATTTTCTCAGTGAATTATTCATTAGTTCCACATCACTTTAACAGAATGAGGTATTATATGAGTATTTTTTTTCCTTCAGCTGTTAAAAGACTGATATCAGCCCAGATCTGTCCAGTCTTTCTAAACACTGTGGGCTTCACTCGCTCTGAAGCTGCTGCCATGTTGATTAGCAGGTCAGGTGAAGCGTCCCAGAGCTGCATGGTCGAGTGGTCTGAGAATTAGAGGACACAGATGAATAGATGAATATTGGGGTGTTTTATATCCAACTGCAGTCTGGATCTGTAACAGGGAACTAATTATTAAGATCTGCCCCCAAGTGAGATATACAGGGAATATATCCAGAAGCCCTGAAGCAGCAAGCAGCAGCCAGGCAAACTGAAATGTTCAGAACTATAAAGTTGGAGCTAAATTCATTTACCATGATCACACAAGACCATCAGAGAATTCTGCATCATAACAGGGATTGAAAATGACCAGCATCCACAATAAGAATCTGATGGATGTAATATATGTATGGATTTTCCTACTATATGTTTTTATTTAAACTTAGACGTTTCAGTCTGATTTATTTCTAGCTTGTTTGATAGAATGAATAATTACCTCAGCAAACGTGTTTATGGCTTTAGTCAAAAAGTTTAACAAGTTCAAAGATATTTGGTGAAAAATGAGAAGTGAGTAGTTTTGCAACATCCAGCATTTTTGAATATTTTTTGTCTCCTGAACTTGAAATTGGTCGACCAGATCGTGTCTGATTGCGTCCATCCAATCAAATCATCAACACAAAAAGAACAGATCAGTCGGTTGATGTGACTGCATATTTGAAAACATTAAAATATTGAAAAAAAACTGACAATTATTAGGTCACTGATTGTGTCTAATAGAAAAACAAAGTGTCTCAGAAAGCAGAAGAAGGCAGATGCAGTGAGAGAGAGAAATTAGTCAGAGACCACCTGAGCTGCGTCTCCATCCCCGCGGAGGATAAAGGATCGGCCAGAACTGCCATGATAACCGCTGCTGAGTCACACCCTTTGTGTGTGTGTGTGTGTGTGTGTAATGCTCCTGACTGTCAGCAGTTGCTGTGTAAACACTCAGGAACGGACTGAATCTGCTTTGCTGATGTGATGATAATGAATGGACAGATTGGAAAAATGTGTGTCTGATCTGTTACAGTTGTTTTCTGGCTACAGCAACATTCATTCATCTTTTTTCTCTCCGTCCTCTTTGACACTCCTCGCTTCGACGCGTGTGTTTTCCAGGAGCCGTGTTCTCCCGCTTCATCCTCACCGGCGTGTGGAAGAACCTGATCGATGTGCTGTCCACGCCGCTGACGGGCCGCATGGCCGGCAGCTCCAAGGGCCTGGCCTTCATCCTGGGAGCGGAGGGGGTCAAAGAGCAGAGCCAGAGGGAGAGAGACACCATCTGTCTGAGTTTAGACGGCCTGCGCAAAGCTGCCGCGCTCAGCTGCGCCTTGGGTGGGTGGAACATGTGTCTCTGTTCATAAGAAAAATGAGGTACATCGCTCGTCCCTGTTCTCCTGCGACACAGAGAGGTCAAAGGTCAGGGTCAGATACTCAACAGCAGCCCTGAAAAGATTAAGGTCTGAATTATCCGCATGACTGCTGTTATTATTAGCACACGGAGTTTACTGTGATTCCCATCGTGGCTCCACCTGTCGTCAACCTGAGCAGAGGTCAGAATGATTGAGAACATTAGAGAGCTGTTATTGGCAGCAAAACACATGAACAGTCACGGGTCAGGTTTTCATTAAATCTCCCAACCAGAGCACAAGGATGAATTTTTTGATGTAATTGTGCAGAACATCAGCTCTCTTTTGATGATACTGAAGAACTAACCTGAATAAGACAGAAGAAGATTGGAGATTCCTTTATTAGTCCCACAACGAGCACATTTACAAAACTAAACAAAAAATGTACATAACTAATTGTATTGATTGAATGATATGAAATCCTTGTTAAGGAATATTGATCCAGGTCCACCCTGGATTTAAAATAAAATCTAAAATACTAACATGTATTTGTGGTTATGTGACATACAGATCCAGCCTCATCCTGCTTCATCATTCATCAAATATAACACTTTCACAAGTGACAGCTGCCCAGAAACAACCTGAACTCTCAGCAGCTGAGATGAGCCTTTTCATCCAAACTGCAGATTTTAGAGAGAATATCAGGGGAAATACATTTTTATTATCGACTCCTTTTAGACAACTGAACGTATCAGTCATTAACAGTTACTGGCAGCCAAGCGGGACGAAACCTGATGGAAATTATCAGCACAGAAGCTCTGATGAATATGAATGAACACATGGTTTTGAAGAGAGGACGGTATGTGGGGAGGGATCGTCTTTTACTGCCGCTTTAAATCTGAATACTCTGAGAATAAATCTGTGAAATGTCTCATTGGCAGAGTCAAGATGTTTTTAGGGTGAGGTTTGAATTCACCTCAGCAACTCGTCTTCACACTGTGTGTGTGTGTGTGTGTGTGTGTGGTGTGGCTGCCAACTGCGCCTCAGCCTTAGCACAGATGGCTGCAGCCTCCTGTGTGCAGGAAGAGAAGGAGGAGAAGGAGGTGGGAGAGATGGGAGACGCCATCACACAAGGTACGGAGAGCGCCCCCTGTGGTGTCACGTCCATACGAGGTAAACCTTCAGTGGCACCTGAGCCAGAAAGATGGGCAGATGTGTTACAAGAGCAACGACAGTAGCTGATGAATACACACGTACACACAACATCACACAGAAAAACAAACTTTACAAGTTTGGATTTGCATAAATGAACAACATCTAAAAGCGAGACTGAAGAACAGAATTTTTCCTAATTTTGTAGCTAAATTAAAGGAGAATTTTGATTATTGGCATCTTTTATTTTTGAAGGTAACGATCAGTAAGAAATGGGCCTTGAGTGACATCTAGTGAGAGCAGCAGGGAACTACAACCACATCAGCAAACCCACTCGCTCCTCTACAACCTCTTATGTTTTAGATATAGTGATTTAGTGTGTGTTTGTAATTACTGTTCAACTATTAGCACATGTTGTGCAGTGAACATCAAAGATTGACAAAGTATAAAGTGGTATAATGTGTGTGTTTGCGTTATATTTCTGTGTGTGTGTGTGTCCAGTGAAGCAGCGTGTTGAGCAGCGTCTGGAGCAGATCGGTCGTCCTCAGGGAGTTCGCCTCCACACGGCTCACGTCTTGTGTATGGACGCCATCCTGAACGTAGGACTGGAGATGGGAAGCCACAACCACGACTGCTGGCCACACGTCTTCAGGTAAGCACACACACACACACACACACACACACACACACACTCTGCAATATACTGCAAGATATACTGGTCAGCTTATCTGTTTCACCTTCTTTACCTCCTTGTTTTAACTCTCTCTCTCTCTCTCTCTCTCTCTCTCTCTCTCTCTCTCTCTCTCTCTCTCTCTCTCTCTCTCTCTCTCTCTCTCTCTCTCTCTCTCTCTCCCTCTCAGGGTGACTGAGTACATCAGTTCACTGGAACACACACACTTCAGCGACAGCTCCTCGCAGCCGTCCTCTCTGACCACCATCACCCAGCAGAGCCAGCAGGCGGTGGGCGTGGACCTGGGGCTGGAGCTGAGCTGCGAGCCCAGCCCGGAGGCCTCGGAGCTGGGCCTGAGCCAGCCGGTCATCCAGCCCCTGTCCATCCAGGAGCTGCTGAGGGAGAGCGGCAGAGGAGGCCGAGGCCTGGACCTGAAGAGCGGCAGCCTGATGACCGGGACCAGCGCCGCCAAGGCCGTGTGCACGCTGTCGACGCAGGCTGACAGGTGCGGTGTTACCTGACAGACGAGTGCTGAAAACGTACATTATTTTCACATCCATGATTTTGATTGTTGAATAAAAAGTACGAAGCAAAAGTAAAGCAACATTAATGAATCAGGAAACAACAGCATTTTATATGATGAGGCCCTTTTTCATTTAAAAGTTAACATAAAAGTTTTTTTTATCTCCAAATTTTATACCAGAGTCAAAGTATGAATGCTGAGTGCAAAATTAGAAAAAGGTTAGAGAAAGTTTTATTATTTAAGATACTGAAATGAGTGTAATTGTTAAATCCTGTTCCAGTAAAATCTGTTTAAATATGCAAACACACGAAACAATACATGAAGAACAAATGGCATCGTAGCAACAGGTTCATTTACCCCAAACCAACAGTCTGTCTCAGTCTTTCTGTCTACATAATACGAAAGTGAACTGTAGAATTTATCAGTAAAAGAGTGCAGGATAAACGACAGCTCGCTGCTCCCTCAGTTCAGTTTCTAATTCACAGCCCGAAAAACGTCTGTCACATCTTTGTTATCACGTTGTTAAATCAGCAGCTGGTGTGACGATGACTCTTCATCAGTTTATCTGCCGAAACCCTGTTTCTCTGACATTTGGTGCTCGGCAGGAGGTGATGTGTCTGTGGATCACCTTGACCTGGAACGGCCACAAGATGGCAGCAGCAGTACGGAGCCGCCTGTGTGTGTGTGTGTGTGTGTGTGTGTGTGTGTGTGTGCGTGCGTGTGTGTGCTCTTTTACTTCCACCTTTGTAAGGACTAATGTGGTTTTTAGATCCCAAGAGTCGGGGCCTATTTTTAAAGTGAGGATGTTTTTGTGAATTGAGGACGTTTAACAAATGAGGACAGTTTGATCATTAAGAGGCTGTTTGAGAGTTTAGATTGGGTTTTAGGATAAAATGTAAAATTAGTTTTAGGTGTAAGGTAGAGAGAATGTGTGTGTGTATGAGTGTGTGTGCCAACAGTTCTACACTAATCATCAGTTCCATCACTTCAGAGGACATTACATTTATTACCCTCGTCTTAACCAGAGTCTGTCCTCGGCCTAAACTTGACTCAGGTCATCACTCAGACATGTAATGATTTATGTTATGGGGACTTGTGTCCAAATAGAAGACAAGTCAATCACAATGTGACTCTGTAAACAGATTTATGTCCCCACAAGATGAGTAATACACACACACACACACACACACACACTGCTGCAGTAAATATGGAGTGTGTGTGTGTGTGTGTGTGTGTGTGTTCATTCTCAGGATCATCTCTTATATAACCAGTTATCTAGGCTGCTTTTAGGAGCGAATAAAAAAAGTTCCCTCTGATCTTTTGGAACAGATGGACTGAACACATTTACAAGCAGAAAGTGGTGCCAAAACATAGTAAATACTCGTCTGTGCACGGGGCCGTCCCAAAAAACTCTGAAAGCTTAAAGAGAGCACAGCTGCCTTTCTGCGTTAAACCTTTGTCCCTCTGTGCTCTGAACGTTCACTGTGTTCATTGTGTTTCTTAACCTTTTCTTTACCAGAGAATCTTTCACTTCACACGTCACCTCACTTCTTTTCATGACTGACCTGACCTTTTGATGATTTTGTGTGTGGGTGCGTGCGTGCGTGCGTGCGTGCGTGCGTGTGTGTGTTCCAGGTTGTTTGAAGAAGCAGCCACCAAACTGAACCTGGTCGGTCTGGTCGGCTTCCTGCAGCAGCTCAGGAAAGCTTCTCAGTCTCAACTGTTTGACTCTGTTACGGAGACTGGAGACTATTCACTGGCAATGCCAGGTACACACACACACACACACACACACACACACACACACGCACACACACCTCATCCCAACTGGAGACAGGACTTTTGTCAGTTGGACTTGTTGTCCCCAATTCACTGGTCTTAATTCTGACAAGTGTCCCTGAAAGTAGGCCAAGTCAGAAACACACTCATGAAGCATTCTGAAATAATCTGACTTCCAAAACCTGTTACTTCCTCTTACAATAGTTGTTTATAGTAGGATGTAACACAACAGTGTAGAAACACAGAATGGATTTTTGTCCCCTCTGCGTCTCTGTAGGGGAGGCCAAGTCGACGCTGGACCGACGCAGTGCTCTCCATCTCTTCCGTCTGGGCGAGGCCATGCTGCGGATCGTCAGGAACAAGAACCGGCCCCTGCTCCACATGATGAGGGCCTGGAGCGTGGTGGCCCCACATTTAGTGGAGGTAGAGAACATTAAAACAGGCTGCCACGTGTGTTACATTACATTTATTTAGCTGACAGTTTCATTCAAAGCAACTTACAATAAGGTACAACCCAAAAACTGCATCAGTAAATGAAATTCCCATTTCCTACCTAAACTTCATCCTCGACTAACTCGACCCTGGTTATAAAATGAGTTAGAATAACAGTGGTTAATTCTAATAAACACAGGCCAGAGCAGGATACACTAGATTATAGTCTGCTAACACCACCGGAGCAGCACAGTCACACAAAATGTCAGAACCTAATATTTGTACAGCAACATGTGAAGGACTTCATGGTCAGTCATGTAACTGCAGACTATCATCGTTCAATAGCTTTGATTCGCCTGGTTGATGTTCTTAGTTCAACAAATTAAAGTTTTTGCTACGATTGAGAACTTGCATCTAAATCAGTTTGTTAAACTCGTGCTTTTATACAAATTTAAGTCCACATGAAGTTTGGAGCCTCTCCAGCCACCGTTTCTTTCCATTCATTCATTTTGTTCTGTTTCCTTCTCCAGCTCTTAAAGTAAATGATGTGAGGATTATAGTTAAAGCTCTTTTCAAACACTTCCTTCTCCCAGGCGGCTTGTCACAAAGAGCGCCACGTATCCCAGAAGGCCGTTTCCTTCATCCATGATGTTCTGACGGAGGTGCTGACGAGCTGGGCCGAGCTTCCGCACTTCCACTTCAACGAGGCGCTCTTCAGGCCCTTCGAGCACATCATGCAGCTGGAGCTGTGTGACGAGGACGTGCAGGACCAGGTGGAGTGAAACCCGGGATCGATCGACGACTCGCCTGTAAGTCGATTTGAAGCATTACGCAGACCACGCGGTTCTGAAGATGTTTCTCTGCTTCCTCCCTGCAGGTCATCACATCAATAGGCGAGCTGGTGGAGATGTGTTCTCCTCAGATCCTGTCAGGGTGGAGGCCTCTGTTCAGCGCTCTGAGGACCGTCCACAGCAGCAAGACGGACACCAAGGACTACCTGCTGGGAGAGTACTCCATGGGTACGTCTGACAAATACACACACACAGTTTATTAGGTTATCGACTGTTCTGAAAACAACCAGTTTTTTTCTGCTTTCTTCTTTTCTCAACTCCTCCCATCCTCCGTGCCTCAATCCTTCTTTCTTTCCTCCCTTTCTCTTTCCCTTCCTTCCTCCCTTCTCTCCTTTAGGGAAGTCCCAGGCTCCAGTGTTCGATGTCTTTGAGGCTTTCATCAACACCGACAACATCCAGGTTTTTGCCAACGCTGCCACTGACTACATCATGTGCCTCATGAAGTTCGTCAAAGGCTTAGGTTTGTCTCACTTATATACAGATGTCAGACTTTCTGTGTAGTTGTTGCTCAGAAACAAACATTTTGAACCTGTTTATAATTGTCTGTTTGTGTGTAGGAGAAGTCGACTACAAGGAGATTGGAGACTGTGTCCACGTGTCGGGGTACAGCTCCACCGACCTCTGCCTGCCTGCTCTCGATTACCTCCGCAAATGTTCGCAGGTAGGAAGCCTCCTGTTCACACTGGGACGTTCTCTGAAACCAGTTCTCTGGGTTATTAGCTCATTAATGAAGCACGTGAAAGTTTCAGAGTTTCAAATTAGAAGTAAAAAGTTCCTGACCAGGGATCCTGCCTTTAATGTCATGAAGCCATGTTGCGTTTGATTGACAGCTGCTGGCAAAGATCTACAAGATGCCGTCCAAACCGGTGTTCTTGGGGGCGCGGCTCGCCAGCCTGCCAATGAGATCGCAGGAACGCTCAATCAGCACGGAGGACGGGATGGACTGCATCCTGCAGGAGTTTGACGACGACACAGGTGAAGTGTCTGTCGCTCGTCTGTCGTCCACGGCAGTTCTGTTCGATCCTCCCGGTCCTGCTCTGACTCTCTGCAGTCGTTCTAACTCAGCTGTGTGTTGCTGTCGTCCAGGTCTGATCCAGGTGTGGATCCTGTTGTTGGAGCAGCTCACGGCAGCCGTGTCAAACTGTCCTCGCCAGCACCAGCCTCCAACCCTGGAGCTGCTCTTCACTCTGCTCAGAGAGGTCACCACTATCCCAGGTAACACACAGACGCACTCACAACTCTGCTCCAACACTGTGGCTTCCAGTGAGTGACACTGTTCACACTCACAGTCTGACTGCGTCTCCACCCTCCAGGTCCGGGCTTCGCCATCTTCTCCGTCATCCAGCTGCTGCTTCCTGTGATGTCGCTGTGGCTCCAGCGTAGCCACGGCGACCACTCCTACTGGGACGTGGCGGCTGCAAACTTCAAACACGCCATCGGCCTGTGCTGCGAGCTGGTGGTGGAGCACGTCAACAGCTTCATCCACTCAGGTGAGTCTGAGTCGATCAGCTGAGAGGCGTCCGCAAGTTTGTGCTCATGTTTGTGGTGTAAAAAAAAAAGCTTTGTGAATTTCTACAGTAGATACAAGTAGATAATTTACATGAAAGAAATGAAAGGAAAGGAAGGAAGGAAGGCAACAAGGAAGGAAGGAGGGAAGAAAAGGTAGAGAAGATGAAATTTGAGCGTGGAGATTCATTTTTAATTTTTTAAACTAAGCATCTGTGATATTCTCAACTCAAGGTTCACTATCACAGATCTGATGAATTATTTGTTGTCTTGTGTAAAATGTGTCCTCGTGCACTGAAACGTGACTGATGTCCACCGTCCTCTTTCGCTGCCTCCTCTGTCCCATGTGCTAACTGGCTATGTGTTTCTGTCGTCCCTTATCGCAGATATCGGTTACGAGTCTCTGATCAACCTGATGTTAAAGGATCTGTTCAAGCTTCTGGTGGCCTGTGTGTCCGAACCTGCAGAGACCATCTCCAGAGTGGGCTGCTCCTGCATCAGGTGACGACACATGACAGATCGTTCATATCTGTCACCACAGTGACAACCATGTGGAAACTTCATCACTGAGCCTCAATGTTGTTCCTTCATCACCATGAACTCACACACTGTAGTTTATTTAGACTCAATCCCACAAACACAAATACTCACTAGAGACCAAATGTGGATTCATCCGCCGCTGAAAATAGTCCCCAACAATTATTTTCATTCACATTATTTTACTCCAGTTTGAATAATGTCTGTTGAAACTACAGCACCCAGCTGTTTTAGGAAATTTTTATTTTTTTAAATGAACAATTTTAAATGATCTGTGTCTTCAGTCGGAACCAGCGGCTTGTGGCCACAAACAGGGAAGTTAGAAAGTTTTGAGAGACAGACTGACGTGTTGTTTTGGTCGGATCAGAAACAAAAACATACAATGTGTCCAACACTGACACCGATTAATTTTCTCTGTCTAATCCAACGACCGTTGTGTCTATTGTTCTCTGCTTGTCTCCAGGTATGTTTTAGTCACAGTGGGTCCAGTGTTCACAGAGGAAATGTGGAGGTTGGCCTGCTGCGCTCTGCAGGACGCTTTCTCTGCCACGCTAGAGCCTGTCAAGGTACACACACACACACACACACACACACACACACACACACTCATACACACTCACACACACTCGTATGTGGGGTCAGGAATATGCAGATACATCATAGAAGCAAACCCCCTCTCCCACTCAACAGGCCAGTCCACTGTAGTAAACCACCATAATCCACTCCCAATCTGAAGCTGCTGGTCGGGACAGAAGTAATCTAAAAGCCTTTGCTGTTAATACTGTCAACATGCTGACACTCCACGTTAAGCTTGATAACCCCAGTTAACCTCACACACACACACACACACACACACACACAGTCCTGCAGCTGTGAGTCTCGTCACTGTGTCGGTGTTTTGTTCTGCTCCGTCTCTCTTCTCTTTGTTAAACTGATTCAAATGGAAGGAGACGGAAAAACTGATTTAAAGCATCCGTCGTAAACCAGAGACCACAGCTTCAAGTTTAACATACTTGAGTTGAAGTTGTTGTTAAATGTCCAAACATACAAATAATTATTATTATGCCTCATGAACATACAGCCTTAAATTGACAGAATTATCTGTCTGATCATTTCTCTGAACAAAGAATAAGTGAATAAGTAATCAGAGTACATTTGATGGACAATTTCAGTCTCTCTACCTGTGTAAAAACTAAAGTCTCAAGATTTTTGATTTCTCCAAAAGTAAGTCAGAAAGTTTCCTCCACTGCAGAGTTTCCCCGAGGAAACGGAGTTCAGCTTTAGAGTAATCAAGATCCTGAGACATCTGGTTTCACGATCAGTTCAGCATCACTCGTTAAATGTCCTTCCTTCTCAAAAGTAATAAGCTCATATTTACACAGTGTTAATGTGTAGTGTATAATGTACATATTGTACATACGTGTATGTGTGTGTTCGTATTTCATAAAAGCGTATTTCAGAAGTTGAGCTGTGATTAAAAACATGCTGTTTGCAAATATA
Source organism: Holacanthus passer (assembly GCA_025331565.1). Classification (NCBI taxonomy): domain Eukaryota; kingdom Metazoa; phylum Chordata; class Actinopteri; family Pomacanthidae; genus Holacanthus; species Holacanthus passer. The sequence goes on along the minus strand of JAFREQ010000090.1, from coordinate 2,161,418 downwards.
CAGTATGAGTCCATTTCCCAGCATGCTCAGCTTCATGAGAAATGAGCACAACTGTGTTCATTCGTTGATGCTGGTACCTGCTGTGAGGATGTGGCGTTTTGGTGCCGTGGGAAATCACAGATTTAGAGAGAACAGCCTCAGCGGGAATCCAACCCCTGCTGTTCCATTTCAGCTCCACAGAGAACAACTCCCAACCCTGGCTGTGTGTGTGTGTGTGTGTGTGTGTGTGTGTGTGTGTGTGTGTGTGTGTGTGTGTGTGTGTGTGTTCAGTAGAGGTGACATCGGCAGGCATTTTATTCGTGGATGTTGTGTCTTCCTGCAGTTGCCTGACTGACTGCAGCTAAGCAGCTTTACAGCTTAGAGCCACATCTGTGTGTGCGTGTGTGTGTGTGTGTGTGTGTGTGTGTGTGTGTGTGTGTGTGTGGATGATGATGATCTTACCACCATTGACAGTTTCTTTGCTTCTCTCCAGAAATGTGACTTTAGGACAGTAAGAGACCAAATGAGCTGTGGTTATCTTCAGGGTCACGTTCTTGATTCTCTCGGCAAAAAAAGTGTTGAAAGAAAAAAAGACGAAACGTTTTTTATTCTTTCTTCTTGATGACGACAGATGAGCAAAGGCGATTTAAAAAAGCCTTGATGTGAACTCTCAGGAGTTTTTGGGGCTTAAACCATGAATCTCAGTTTAATATATATGATCTCAACATATAGCTCAACGTGCTCTTAGTCACATCGACATGGTTTGTTTATGTAACAGCGTTTGTGGCTGTGTCACACGTTGGGACTAAAGTTATTGTTTCATGTGTCACATCATATTTATTCAGGTCTTATGACTGTTTATGTAAGAGCTGTGTTCCAGCAGTTACATATGAAACTTGTGTGTTGGCGGTTTCTCATGTGCACAGATATATTAGGTATAATCACTGGTCTAATATTAAAATGGAGCAGTAATTTAGTGACCTGCTGCTTTTTGATGATGTTGATTTATTCTTCATTGGTTTGACTTTGAGTTTCTGAACTGCAGGATGTGATGAGGGATCACTTACAGAACGTAACATGAATAAAGAGTCAGATTTGTTTGACAGATTTATTTAAGTTCGTGTTTGATTCATAATTAGTAAGAAGATAAAATGATAGTTAATAATTAGAATACACATATGAAAGTCACACGTCAACCTGACTCCTCAATGATTGTTTCTTATGACCTAAAAATGATTCATTCACAGTTGAGAAACAAACACAGTGTGAAATGTGTTGGAACTGGATAACTTCATTTAAATGGGCTGTTTTTTATTCGGGGGAAACCACCGTGTGTCAAATGACTGTCTCTCTAAATTCCTGTATGTCTATGTTTTTGTGCTCAGAGAAAAAGTAAGATTCATTGTGTTTTATTTCTTTATGTCCAATCAGCAACATGTCACAGTTATTCTGTCAAGAAAATCTGGACTTGTCTGAGATGTTGCGTCAATAGAAACTTATAAATATGCACAAACACATTCAAATTTGCTAAAATACCTGGTGTAACTGAAATAGCCCGAGAATGTGTAACATGATGTCCAGCAGTGTTTGTAGGACACTGATGTAAAGCTTCTAGGACGTGGACGTCAACCCTTAACATGTAGCTTATGCTTTCACACACGTAAACACATGACCTCTGACTGGGTTTATAGAAAAGCTGAATTATTATAAGCAATGCATTCAGGTCACATCCTGTGTGATGTACATACTGTATTAAACTGTGTAATACTCAGTTCATCAGGCTGGAAAACGGCGTTTTTCATCTGTGACCAGTCGTGTAGTTTGGTGATGGATTCACCAGCAGAGACCATAGAAAGTTCATCTCTGCTGTGTGTATTCAGGGGACAAGTCTTTGATGGACACTCATCATCATCCACCACATGTCCCAGTAAAACAATTAAGACATGTCCTCTGTTGAATAAATGTGGAAACATCAAACAGATGCATCTCCTGCTTTTTTTAATTAAACTTAAAATCAAGTCATGCAACTAACAGTCTGCTTTGCTCCTGTTTGTAAATGTTGTTTTTGACCACATCTCAGAGTTTACTTATATTTGACTCGTTTGTAGCAGCTCTGAAAAACTGGACTAAACACAAGACCACAGTCTTTTAACTCAGAGTCGTTGCATCAGTAAACATCAGTCCCTCTCTCTTCCTGTGTCTCTGCAGAATCTTCTGGCCTGTTTTCACAGCGGCTCAGACAGTTTTTCCGGAGACGCCTGTGAGGTGAAGGTGGCGGCTCCGTCTCACTCTCCCTCGGCCGAGGCGGAGTACTGGAGGATCAAAGCGATGGCTCAGCAGGTCAGTGTGATCGAACTGCTGTGTGAAGACCGTGTGCGTCATGTGCTGCGGCCGCTGCCGTCCCTGAAGAGGCTGCTGACGTGTCCTCTTTGTGTCCCAGGTCTTCATGTTGGACACCCAGTGCTCTCCAAAGACGCCCAACAACAAGGAGGGCTTTGAGCACGCTCAGTCCTGCGTCCTCATCATCGAGCTGCCGTCCGACCAGCAGTCAAACGGACACACTCAGAAGAGGTGGATGACACACACACACACACACACACAGAAACACACACAGAAGCGTTGATATATTCAAAGTGAAATCTATTCTTAACATTTTATATATTATTTATATTTCAAAATTCTTAAGAAAGAAAACAAAACAAACACGACATTAAATCTTGGGAAACAGAAATGCAGCTAATTTAACTCTCTGATCTGACACTCACTAACTCATCCAACTGTCTTTGCTCGTCTTTCTGCTGCCCTTGATGCAGGAAAATTGGGTAAGACTGTTTTTGACCTCCAGGACGTTGTGTTTAAACGCTGTGGCTCTGTGATCTTTATTTAACCGCCGTCCCTGTTTGTCGATCCTGCAGGATCCCGTTCCGGACCATCGTGGTCAGTCTGCTGTCCCACCAGGTCCTGCTCCAAAACCTCTACGACATCCTGCTGGAGGAGTTCGTCAAGCAGCCCGAAGGTCAAGAAAAGGTCACGCCTGTGACCTCTGACCCCAGCAGAACCACAGCAGGCTTCCTGCGCTACATCTCCATGACCAATTTAGCCATAATCCTGGATCTGCTGCTGGACTCTTACAGGTTAATGCAACAAGAAAATCAGAGTTGCTTGAATCTGTAATCCTGCTGGTTTCAAGAATACAAACTAAGAGAGTTGGTTAATAATGATGATGATAATGTTTCAGCCTCATACTCAGCTGACGAGTACGACTTCTTCATCTGCAGGACAGCGCGAGACTTCGACACCCGGCCGGGTCTGAAGTACCTGCTGATGAAGGTGTCGGGTGTTTGCGGAGCGGCTAATCTTTACCGCCAGTCCGCCATGAGCTTCAACCTGTACTTCCAGGCCCTGCTGTGCGCCACGCTGAGCCAAGCCGACAGCATGACGGCACAGCAGGTAGGAAGCATCATCAACACCCACTGAACGCTGCCAGCTCAGCAAAAACAGGCTGAAGTTAGGACAAGATGCTGGAGGGTGAAACATCTAGCAACTAAGGAGCTGTACATTTTTTTACTTAGGAATTGGTGGAGAACAAACCAGAACTAAAACGGTGACTGTTGCACTCAGTCATCAGTTGTCCAGAGATTCATCTCTGAATAAATGCTGTTATTGCTCTCTGTCTGGTTAATGTGTGAAAACTGTTTGCTAACTAGTTGTATCGTCTCAATATCAACTTTATAAAGTTGTATAATATGTAAAAAAAAGATTCATGCAGCTTCAATTTAGGTTTCAGTTTGCCTTTGCTAACTTTAAGTTCATATTTCTGTTTTTTATTTTGTTTTCAGTTCTATGCTTGTGTTTTTATTAGGTGTAATGGAAGAAGTTCAGTTCAGGTATTTTTATGTTTTGAACAAATGCATCAGAAAACTAATACATTAAAATTGACTAATTCATTTTTTTATCTAATAATCTGCACAATTTAGCATCAACCTACTAAAGAGACAGCAATCACATATTAACATCTTGGCAACCACCTAAAAACATCGTGATAACCAGCACATTCGCCATCAAGTCAAGTCACGAGCAAACGTCTGTTTCACATGAACCTTTTTCTGTGTTTAGGTGAAGAGGATCCTGTACGAGGAAGAGGAGGGGAGCTCGGACTCCTCCCACCCCGGCTCCGCTTCCTCAGAGGATGAAGACATCTTTGAAGAAACAGCACAGGTGATGCAGAAATAAAAAGTGTAGACTGAGAATATTGATCCTCCTGCTCGAACAGGGAAGATGAATCACTCGTATTATTGTAATACAAAATAATCTAATCATCCGCTTTCCTCTGTGTTTCCTCCTCTCAGGTCAGCCCCCCTCGTGGCCGGGATAAACGCCATCACTGGCGAGCCCCCATCCCGTCTCTCAGCGTGCAGCCGCTGGGCAGCGCAGACTGGGCCTGGCTGGTCAAACGCCTCTACAAGCTGTGCATGGATCTGTGCAACAGCTACATCCAAATGCACCGAGACCTGGAGAGCACGCTGGAGGAGACGGCGCTGCTGAGAGGAGGAGCGGGAGGAGGGGACCACGTCTTCTTCCTGCCTCTCTTCCAGTCTGAGACTTCCACCCCGACATCAGCGGGCGGGCTGTCGGCGAGGGGGACGCCGTCAGAGGAAGGCGGCTACAGGTGTCAGACTGCGGACGTGAGCACAGCATCACCAGGAGACACGCCCACCCCCAGCCCCGGATTCAGGTCTGAACTCAAACCCAGGTCTGGGTTTCACATTTGATCTCATGTGCACGTGACAGAACGCACAGGCCTCACTTTTAATCAGCTTCACATGAACATCACTAAGTGCAACTCATGCAAACTGTAGGTTTTGTCTGTCGCGTCTTGTTCGACGCTCGATAACTCGCTCAGTCTGTGTCCTCTCTCCTCGCAGCTGCACAGGCAGTCTGCCACACCACTTCCGGACCGGAGGCGATAGGAGGGACTCCGGCATCACGGGAAGTTCAGTAGGAGGAACTCCTGGCAGCGCCGGACCGGGAAGGAGAAAGGAATGGTGGGAAAGTGCCGGCAACAAACTGTACACCATCGCCACAGACAAAACCATCAGCAAGCTGATGATGGAGTACAAACGCAGGAAACAGCAGCAGCAGCAGCCGCAGCAGCAGCAGAGCCACGTCAACCTGTTCATGAAGGAGCAGGGCCGAGCGGCGGCCGGAGGAGGCGTCGGGGAGAGGAGGGGCCCCGTGGAGCCGCAGAGGCCCCCGCAGAGGCCCCAGCACCTGGTGGACCAGCAGGGGCCCCCCCTGAGGCACTCGGTCAGTGCGGGACCAGAAGTCCTGAGGCAGGAGAAGAGACCACGGTCTGGATCCACCATCAGCTCCCACAGCATCTCACTGAGGGACTCCGAGGCTCAGATTCAGGTTCAGACTTTGGGAATTAAAATAGAAATATTGAAGTGTAGAATTTTTGGTGAAAGTGTTGGTGTTGTTCGTCACGTAAGTGATGTCTTCATGATAAAGATTTAAGGAATATTTAAGGAGCATTTGTACAATTTCTAACAGAGCGAGTTCAAGAAACGAGGGAGGAAATGAAAAGTTTCTTGGTTTAGGATTTAAGAAAAGAATTAGATTAGATGAAGTTACTTTAAAAAAAGGATGAACATTGAAGACTTTGGTTTGTGTTTAACATTAAAGTTAGTCACATGACATTCTTGACCAGTTGATGGTGACCGTATATCACAGGCTTGTGAAGACGTGATTTAGTTCTTTCTGTTTCTGCTCTTTGAAGAGTTTCTCTCTCTCTGTTTGCAGGCGTGGACCAACATGGTCCTGACTCTCCTCAATCAGGTCCTCCTCCTGTCAGATTCCTCCTTCCTGGTGCTCCAGCCGGCGCTCTACCCCTGCCTCAGCCAGCTCTCCTGCCACGTGACCGACGCCCGCGTCCGCCAGGCGCTGCGCGAGTGGCTGGGCCGCGTGGGCAGACTCTATGACATCATTCTGTGACCGTGCGGCGAGGAAAGGTGAAAGCAGCGGGCGACGTCCGTCCGTCAGCGAAGGACGTGAACAGATGAGAGATGAGTTGTTGGTTATGCAGTAGATTGATGCAGCGTTTGGCTTATGATGCAATGCAAAGGGAGAGAAATGGCATAATGCGACTAGAGCAACAACGAGTCATTGATTAGTCGATCGAAAGAAAATTAATCAGCAGCTTTTTTGATAATTGAATCATTTCAGTCATTTTTCAAGCAAAAATGTTGATGCTGGTTTCAGCTTTTTAAATGTGAAGATTTGCTGCTTTTCTTTGTCATTTTAAGAGTAAAGGAAGGTTTTGGACTGATGATTGGACAAAAGAAGCAGAAGACGTCACTTTGGGCTCTGGGAAATTTCAATGAGCATTTTTTACATTTTTTTGGACAATTTAAAGACAAAACGATTAAATGGGTCGTGAATTGTGAATCATTGTCAGATTAGTTGATAATGAAAAAAATCATTCTTTGCAGCCTGAACTTTGACATCATGACGTCACAGTTCAGGATGGTGGAACGATAACAAGAGAGAAACGTGATGTTTACTGATGTTAACATATGACAGGGAGGACGTTGGTGAACATCATGTGACATTAAATTGGAGGATTTGATTGGCCGATGCAGGACGGGGTGAAAAGAATGAAGGATTTCTTCGGTTTGTGAAGGATTTGATAGTGAATGTGCCATTTCTGCCTCTTCAGTCAAACTTGTTCTTTTCAACACACACAAAAGACACAAGAGAAAACACACACACACACACACACACACACACACACACACACACTAAAATTAGGTGACATCTTTAAAGTTGAAAATGAAAACTTAAAATACTGTTTCATATTTATTTATTTAATTTATTTCTTCAGAGTCAGAAAATCAGAGGCCACATTACAACTTGTTTTGCATTTGACTGATTGTATATGAATGTTTGTCGCCGGCCTGCATTTTCTATATCCAGCTTTAAATACCGCGCAGTCTCATTCACCTTCGACTGAATGTCTCTGTTCATGATTCACCTTCTGGAATGAAATCAAGTATGAATTTAACCAAATACCACAAACAGTCTGTGTATTTAATGTTTAATGCCTGAAATACTACACGTTATTTTTGCTTAATGTGTGTACATGTATTTATGTAAATGCGTTATTATTTAAAATATTTAATGTGTCAGATTTAGAATTGCCTATTTTTTTTTCATGTTTGACCACAAGATGCACTTTGTGCTTATATTGTCTGATACCGTGCCATCTGCTTTGTTTCCTGTGGTGAAGGGAAGTCCTGATATTTCAACAGTGCGACTGACACTGTCGATCAGGTTTGATTGATAGGTTGGTCAATACTGACACATCTACCAATTATTGTAATAATGAATTTGCCACCATCAGTCACTAAAAACCCTTCTTTTGAAATCTGAGACGACGTCTTCAGACATCTTTTGTCAGAAGACAGGCTCATTATTTCAGAGATGAGAATGTTTTTGGCTTGAAACGCGACTTAAACCAGTAACCAGCTATCAAAGTTGCCAAAGTGCTGATAGTGTGGTGTCAAACTGTTGTGACAGTTCATCACAACAAACCAAAGATTCTATCTTATCATGATGTATTTGTTGTGGCATCATTCAACATCTCCACAGTCTCTGTCTTCTCTTCAGTGTAGATTATTGCATTAGTGGCTAATAATGAGTCAGAGTGACCCCCGAAGTGCCGATCCTCCAAACTCCACATGCCCTGATCTCTAAAACTAAAAGACTTCTCACAGCTGTTAATAAGAGTGTAGCTTCTATTGCATTTTTCTGTTTAATGAGCAACTTGACACCCTGTTCCTGTCTGACCGTATTTGATCTTAAGGGCAGTGTTGATCTACCTTCTCTGGAAAAATGGCCAAGAAGTGACATTGCAATAAACACAAAAGAGTGAGACGAGAATAATTTCAAACAGTAAAATGTAACAGAAGTAGTAGTAACAGAATTCCTCCAGAGACGAGAAGTGACATCAACAGAACGAGAGAAAATTTAGGGTGGAAAAATCTCGCCCCAGTTTCTAATCTGGGAGGGTCAGTCCTTTGCACTTTTGTTCCCACAAAGTAGTCAATTTCCGACCGTCCAGTAAATGACAAACAGCATTAGTATGTCTCGTCTCTGTGTCCCGTCCCGTCTCTGCCGTCCCCTCCCAGCGTCCCTGACCCGTCCCCATTTCTGCCTCTTCCCTGCTGTTTGAGGGCGAGCGGCGAGTGGACAGATGTTGTCGTCCATCAGTGTGATGTGAAGGGAAGGATTTAGTTGGTGTTAAGTCCATGACAGCGTTTCCATCTAAAAAAAAAAGCAGTCGACTAATGTGTCGGTGTCGTGCAACAATTCTCCACCGACAGTTTGTGTTGATTCCTGCTTTGCCTGCTTTTCATTCAGCTTGTGATTATCCTGCTTTCAGTCTCACATATATTGTTTGTCTTTAAGTTTCTTCCTCCAAGGATGAGATAAATCTTCTCTTTTTTTTTTTTTTACAGTTTTACTATTAATGTATATCTGACACAGTCGTGCTGAGATTAAGTTGAGATTGAATGTGGAGTTTGAAGATCATCACGAGCACAAACGTCATCTAAGCAGATTTGATGCACTTGGGTATAGTTCAGTTCTGAAGCTCCAAATCCGTCCATTGTCATGTTTTCCATCGCTGAGAAGATTTTGTGAGCGAGTCTTTGCCAGATTTTAAGCTCTTATTGCTCTCTGATTTGTGACGGCGCCTTCTTTCGTCCTCGTGCCGGGAAACTGTAATCGCATTTCTACTTATAATTTACAGTAAAACCGACAGTTTAGTGTCTTATTGTGCCGTCGAGGGATTATTGGGAGCCTGAACAGATTGACCCAGTATGCTTCACTCAGAGCTCAGGCAGTTTTTTGAGAAAGAAGAACTTACTGAAAAAGTGAGTGAAAAAAGGTTTTGTTCTAAAAAGCATCAGTAAACTAGTTCTTCGATGTTCAACTGACTGACTGACTGACTGACTGACTGAGAGCGTAGGAGTGAAAGCAGCTTTGACGACGTCGCCCTGTTGTCAGACGCTGACGGAGAAAGTCTATATGTGACCCAGACGTCTGACACAGTTTTTAAAGTGAGCGATCACGTGATGGAGAAGCGTCAGAATAACATACAGAAGCAGAGAAATAAAAGGTGGTATCAGTCTGCTGGAGGGAAATCTCTCTTTTTCACATATTCACAGAAATATTTTGTCGGTAAACTCTGTGTTATGGATGATTTGAGAATGCAAAGTCGAGTTTTAGTCATAGAGATACACTCCTCTGTCCAAAGATGGACCCGTGACTAAACAAACGACTCTTGCAGACACATGTAAAGATAAAAATGAGCAAAACACATAAACAACTTTATTACATGAAGTATTAATTTAGGCAAAGTGCAGGTTTGAAGATGGGACTAGTGCCACAAAACTGCATTTCAGAATTCTGCTGCGTCATTAGAAGCTTTATCACCTCACTGCTGCGAGAACGTTGCCACGTTTTTTTTCATTAATCAGACATGCTTGATATTGTGATCATGGTCTTGTCAGGTGCTGCCTTCAAGACAGATAGAACAATCAGAATTATTGAACTATTGAAACGACACCTTAGACTGATTTTAAACACTGAAGTCAGTTTACTCGTCTGAGAAAACAGAGCTGTTATGTCTTCTGTGAGTGAAAACCTGCGTTACGAACTCCGAAGATGTCGCAGAGTTGCATTGTGGGATTCAGTGTTCTGGAGCCTGACTCATACTCAGGATTGTGAGTCTGAGAATATCTCAGCTTTGAGTCCTAATATTCTTTAAAAAGTGTCTCTGGCCATGGAGATCATTCCACATCACTGAGTACCTCTAAGACTAACTCTGACTGAACATGCAGTCAATAAAAGGTTGAAATGAAATTTATATCAGTTAAGAAAGATGCACACAACTCCAGTTATAACATGGACTCACAGATAGGTCAGTGCTAAATGTGCAGATTATTTCTTTCCACAGAGCTGAGCTTCATAACCTTCTCTTCTGTTCTTCTCTTTTCTTAAAAAAAGTACACTTTAAACTTTCTTAACCAGAAAAACTGGATGTTGAGCTCAGCTGCACTCGAACTCGAATCACTGACAAAGACAAGATTGTTCTGATCTGATCTTGATTCAGTTCAGTGATGTAACAAGGTTGTTCTCTGCAGAGACAAGGTGTGTGTGTGTGTGTGTGTGTGTGTGTGTGTGTGTGTGTGTGTGTGTGTGTGTGTGTGTGTGTGTGTGTGTGTGTGTGTGTGTGTGTGTGTGTGTGTGTGTGTGTGCGCGCGATCATAGTGTGCAGCAGGTATTAACCAGGACTTCAGGCTTCAGACAGGACGGCACCTGAGTATTTAATGCAAACTCACTATTGTTTGTGTCCTTTTGAGTTATAAAAAGTCACCGGTAAGAGACTGCGAATGATTTGTGAGTGATTTTCAGGCTGTTGTTGTTTGAAAGGCACAACTGTAAAAATGTATGACGTGTCCTTCGGTATCAGGTTCCTGACATGAACACGTTCAGTCGGCCGGTTACTTTTGACCGTTTGCTTCCTTCGCTGACCTCGAACGCGCCGCTGCCGGACCCGCGTCAGCAGGTCAGCTAATGTCGTGACTGTGATTTCTAAAAGTGTATTTTTTTCTGCTTTTGATATCGAAGAAAAGCACCTGTAATCTCTCCTCCTGTGTCCTCTCTGCTCCTGAGCTCAGTCTCACAGTCGTGTAACTGCTGGATGTTTCAAAGCGCTTTTCCAGGAGGCCTGTCGCTCTGTGTTGTACAATAAAAGCAGTTTATCGCATGTGTTTGTCGTCATGTTGGACTCTTTCTACGATCACTTTCCATTTTATATAACTGTGTACCCCACTACACTTTGCTCTAGTTACTAGTTACTTTTCTGATTACAATTGATCATACCGTCCCCGTGCAGTGAAAAAAACACATATCTCCAGATGTGTTGATGATGAATGTTGGTGATAAACTAAAGGAGGAAGTTTTCCACATTAATGACTTTTACTTTTCGTACTTTAAAAACATGCTGATAATATTTACAATCTTATGGTTAAGGTTTTGCTTTGAACTATGAAGTCGTCATATGCACAGCTGTATACGAACTGATGTAGGGATTAAAGGTCAGATCATTAAATCAATGAAATGGCTGTCAACATCAAACCTTAGTAGTTGTTGTTGTTGGTTTGCTGAGCAGTCACACACTCCCTCCATCCCGGCTGAGCAGCTCCAGCATCAGGACCAGTGAGGCGCCTCCTCTCAGCTGGACTGTCTGCTGCCCTCATTTCTTCCTCCCCCCTCCTCCTCCTCTCAGTGATTATTTCAGGCTGATCCCCTCGGCTCTGCACTCACTGTCCTCCTGCTCTCCGGCTCCGCTGCACCTCCTCTGAGCTCCCAGGCTCCGGCTGGGCTTCACATCCTGCACCCAGCCAGCATGCGGTCCCTGATGGAGAGCAGCTGGATGAAGTTCGGCCCGGCCGGCCGGGACTCTCTGGACTGGTCGCCCGGACCCTCAGCTCTGCCCTCCACTGACCGAGAGGTGAGTTGATCCAAGTCTGACAGCTGTGGAGGAACTAATGATCACTTTCATTATCAATTCATCTGCTGATTTTTGAGTTATTTAATCTATAATATGTTGAAAAATACTGAATGCAGCAGAGAGGTGATCTATCAAGAATGATCTCGTTTCTATAGCCTCCATCATGAAATAAAATATTCCTTTTTGCAGCATTTTACTAACCACTGTTGCAAAGGTTGCACAAGAAAAGTATGTGAGGATCATCCAGTAAAGACAGAAAATCACAATATGAGCTTGAACATGCGCCTGAATATATATATCAGCAGAACTGTGGCATTTTCCAATGAGATTAACAAGGTGTGTTAAATGCCAGATAAAGTCCTGATCTCGTTGTTCAATGTTTTGTGGATGAAGAGAACAAAAAGTCCCATTTTGAAGTTTTTATGTTTAAATTTACAGCCCAAATAAATGTTGCTATTCTTCTTATTTTTCTCCAACTTGGAACTGTATGATAGAATACATAGAATGGAAATTAAAAATATCTGCATTCAATCTCCTTTGTAAGAATTAAAGGATTATTAAATTATAATCCAAGAGAATCAGCTGTGTTGAAAACTCACTGGAGTTTCAAATATTTCAAGTGGAACTTCACAAGTTTCTTCATTTCCAACGCAGATTATCTCTTGAAGCAAAAGGTGTTTCTGGTGGTTTACGCTGTAAATATTTGTTAGTTTTACATGTGTTATTTCAGAAGCAGCGACTCTGCTCAGACCTCAAACATCTATTTATTAATATTAAAGTTACATTAAGTGTCTTTCACACTAAACATCAGCAGGTTTGATGCTTCAGGTTCAAGAGGCCGAACAGATGTTTGTGACTGACAGCGCCCTCTGTTGGCCAGATGTTGTCTGCATACCTACTTCTTTACTTCTTTACTTTCTTTACCACCAAATGTGATTTTTTTTTTTGTATTCACATCAAAACAGTGAATTTTCTATTTCAAGTCAGTAAAGTCAAACATGAAAATGTGCATGAAAACAATTAATATGGACAAACAGCAGACAACAAGTAAGTATTCACTTCATGTGTTAAGATAAAATATGTAAGAACAAGGGAAGAGCTGTGATCATGGATTCATCTGTTGTCAGACAATATAACTAATCTTCTTGTGTCTGACGCAGGGCCAGAGCTCAGGTGAGGCCATCATCAGCGCGGGAACCATCACCTACACTGGCATAGCAGTCGTCTCCTTCCTCCTCCTCTTCCTCAGCGTCCTCGGCTTCCTGATGTGGCGCCGCAGACGCGGCTTCGGCCTCGACGGCAAACTGGGGTTGGCCAACGTGATCGCCCTGGAGGACCTGCAGGACCCGGAGAGGAACTGCGAGCTGCTGTCCTCCATCCGTCGCAGCCGGAGGGAGCACCAGCTCCCCAGCTCCAGCTCCGAGCAGGACGCGAGCGACGGCGTCTTCCTCATGGTCTACCTGCCCTCGCCGTACGAACAGACGCTCACCAGGATCGCCAGAGCCGCCAGCACCAGCAGCTCCAAGGACGTGGAGCTGCTGCCTCCGAGTCCCGGACCAGAGCCGGGCAGCGGGGACGAAGAAGAAGGGATGAGGCCAATCGACAAGGCAGTCAGACAGGAAGAAGGCAAAGACTGAACCTTCTTACCGACCAAGACTGTACATCAATGTAGAGAAGCAAGAAGGATGAAAACAGACGGCGTCGGAAGAAGAGATCGTCGTCACCTGGCCCTGTCCCGCTGCACCAGCTCGTTGTACGTCTGTATAGATTTTTGGATGTGGTTTGTTCAACGTGGATCCACAACCCGCTGGATGATACCTTCAGTCATTCTCCTTTTCAAGTTCAATGCCACTGAACACATTTGGGTTTTCCTCTTGATAACAAAGGTCTTTAACAGGAATCAATCCTCTGATCACTCACTCCACTGAGACGCCTGCCTCACCATCCTGCAGCTCGCACGCCGTCAGACTGACTGATGACTGTCCGTCGATCCTCATCCATCATCTGGAAAGACACTGTCGCTCATTCGTTTGCACATAGGATTGTAAAAATGTACATCTGTATTGAAATCATTCTATTTTTTACTCTGACCATGTCTGTTCTCTCTGTAACACAGCTGTGGCATCCTGTTCGTATTTTCCCAGTTTTCACCTCAAGCAGAAAATCTTTATTTTGTAATACTGATATTTGTACACTGATATTTACAGTATGTTTCATGTCTCATTGTTTGACCTCTGGATACAATGACAATAAAGTGGTCTGTTAGTGTTTTACAATACTTTGCAGTATTTCATCTCTCATGTCACCAGAAAAACAAAACCATTGTTTAAACCTATTAAACTGAACTTAGCTGATATCTATGGAAGCCTATAGAGGACATGATTTAATCAATTGAATTGAAGAAAAGAATCAGAGAATACCCATTGAGTGTCTAGATCTGATACAGTGAGAGCACATATAACTACTGTATCAACAAATATGGCAGCAGTTAAAAAAACAGGTTAACTAGTCGTGCAGTTGATTTTCCCCCAATCACAATTCATTTTCCTTCGTCTGTACTGAATTCTGTCAGTGACCTGATCTGTGCATCGGGTCTGTCTGGTTTGTCTGCATAGTTGGCAGAGGAGGGTGTTCCCTTCCTTCAGAGGAGGCTCGTTCAACAGGTCAAAAGACTCATTTGATCTTCTGTACGATGTTTCCTGGAGCACTTACAGCATCAAGATCAACACCGTGAACAGCTGTGAGAATTATTCAGCAAAGGCATTTATGCAAGATCAAAACATGGGCTTTCACATGCTCCTGGCTTTACACAGAACAAACATCTTGTGAAAATAATAAGTGGATTTGACAGAGTTTATAGCACAGTGGTTCTGCAGCAAACACAACTAGACCTGAACATCTACAGCGAAGCCACAAAAACAGCAATGACTGAGTGGAGTGGACTGATCACTGACTCTCCTCAGGTGGTGCAGAATCATCCACCAATCACAGCCAGCACAGCTTCCAGGTACAGAACAGGTGAATGTCATGAAGCTCTAATCCACAGCTGATGCAGACGCATCAAAGACTGAAGACACTGAGACTCACTAATATTAGTATTAAGTCTACACTTAGGTGGCTGAATTTAAAATAGTATGTTTTTGTCTCCAAACTAAGTTGCTAAGATCTGTGATTTATGTCTCCATATACTTTGTAGTTAATATGTAGTTTGGTGGTTTATATATGGTGAATATTAGAAATACTTGTCTGTAGTTTTCACGCTTCATGTCTGTAGTGCATGCTCATATTGTATATAGTATTCTAAAAGTTTTACATCCATTGAAGCTCGTCGTCACGGCACATTTCCTCTTGATGCTGAGACACTAGTTTTCCCTGCAGGGATCCATAAAATGTTTCTCATCATAATTTTCTCACCTCCAGTTTCCTCCACCATCATTCATTTGAAACATAACTGATCACACTTTACAGCATTAACCTGAATTCATCTTGATCTGGTTACTTCACAATCATAAACTAGTGAACTTATTGATATTTGTGATATTCAAATCACCATTTTATGATGGTTGAGCTGTCTGATAACACATCATGTAAAGTGATGATACGTGATGAACGAGACGAGGGTTTATGAACCGGTTGAGACAGAGTAAGACTGTCTCTGTCCGCTGGTCACATGTTGGACAAAGAAGAAATTGTTTTCCTGTCCTTTAAGTATTTTAGTGTAGTTCTCAGGACAATGGTCTGAAAATGTCAGTGTTGTTTTCACGGGTTTAGCTGAGGACTTGGATTCTACAGATAACATAAGCAGAACAGAGGTATATGGGGGAGGGGGCCCCCGAGGGCCCGACACTGGAATAATGAGTTGCAGCTTGCTGTTTGACTGCTGCTGGTTTGCAAACTGATTCTGCTGCAAGGCTTCAGTTCAGTTCAACCTGTTCTAGACAGGAAACAAAGCTCCATTGAATCATTATCATGTTTTCAACCTTAATCCATTTAGTCCATTTTATTTTAACTATCAAAGCCAAATAGAAATAAAATCTGAAACTCTACTTGTTTTTCTATGTTTAAGATTTAAACATAAGGTCCCTGATTTCTCAGCTCAAATTAAATTATAGAAAGAAACATAGTTCAAGGGTCTGATATAATAATTGATATTTGTAACAAATGCATTTTGTGAAATACATGTTTTGTAATTTAGGGCTGTTAAACCGATACAACAATTACAATAAGAATGAATAAGATTTTTGGATTTCAGGGAGCCGTAACAAAATCAGAATTTACCGTATGATGATTTCTGTTCTAGCTTTTATTTTAATTTTTTCTCTTTGTTTGCTAAATGAAATAAATGTATTTTCTGCACAGACTGATCATATTATCATCGTCCTTTAAACATGAAATATGAATCTTCCAGACGTTGCAGTGGGACTTTTGCACAGCTTCATCACTGTGAGCTGAGCTGCAGCAGAAGCCTGTTTAAATGATCGATCCGTCTTTTGTCCCCTGTTTGCTGGAGACAGTTTTACACAGGATAGATCCAGTGAAATGCTGCTTAGCTTGTCAGTTCAACAGCCCCAGGCCTCTGTGGCAGCCACACCCAGCACCCCCTCCCCCCACACACACTCTCACACACACACACACACTCTGTCAGCGAGTCATGCGGAGATAACCGGTGCCGGCTGCCTCTGCACTGTGAGCTCTGCTCCTGGACCATCAGCATGGCTCTCAACGTCCCGGGACTGGTGGCCACCCTCATATTCTACGTGCTGGTGCTCGGGATCGGAATCTGGGCCTCCATCAAATCCAAACGGGATGAGAACAGGATGCGGGCAAACCACGCAGACATGGCTCTGCTGGGGGACAGAAAGATCAGCTTGGTGGTGGGAATCTTCACCACAACCGGTGAGTTTGTTTCTGTGCAGCACTGCGACAGATTCAACCCGCAGGTTCACAGCCTCTTTTAAGAATGACAGATTTCATTGCACGATCACAGAAAGGCTTTGATGCAGTTGCTCTTTCGTTTCCTTCCTTCTTTTAGACATTTACAACTGTATTTTACCTTTATATTTATGTGTGTGCATCTATCTGATCTCCATCATTGGATGTCTCCCAGGATGTTACTGTAAACAGGCTGTTGAACTTAGCATGAAGTCTACTGTGCTGTTAAATACAGGTGGTACATTGGAAAGTTTGGTTCGGAGTTGATTAATGTGTCTCAGTAATGTCTGTGAAGACGTCGTCCACGTCAAGCTTATTACAGCAGGGTTGAATCTGGGGCACCTGGACTTGAAAACATATCACCACATTGAAAATCTCTAATATTTTCATAGAAACCTGGAAATAATCCGACAGTTTGATGAGTTGTGACATGCGAAATAAAGAAGACCTGTTTAAGATTCTGCACCATTTCCAGGTCAGCAATCAAATGGAAGTAAATTTATGGCATCGACCAACTGAACTCCTCTGTACAAAAGGTCAGGTTTCCTCGACTTGAATCCCTTCCATTGCAGTTCAGATGGAGTTGATCTACTCATCAGAGGCTCGTTCAAGTTGCTCAACTTGAGCCAGTGTTCACCCTCACAGAAGGGTTTGATGAGGAGACAAACAGGAGAGAGAATGACATCAAACTGACACTGAAACATTCAATGTGCACCACCCTGACCGAGTAGAGGAACCGCTCCATCCTTCAGAGACTTGCTACACATGGTTTGCATTTTTGTGGAGAAGGATTTCAAGCTGCAGCAGGATGACGACCCACAACATGCGTCAACGCTTTGCAAGAAATGCTTGAAGACCAAGACGTCCTGACTGTCGTGGACTTTTATCGGGGGTCTCTCATTCGGTGACGTCACGAGAAGCTCTTTGGAACATTGTCATGCAAACGTACGGAGTCCGGACCTCCTGTTGTCTCTTGTTACGCAGTCTCTTGTGTTGTTCAGCTCCATGCTCCTGGCTCAACTCATCCCCCACCCACAATGCTCTCATTTCATCCCCTCCCGGGAGATTGAGCAGTCATCAATGGCCTCAGGGGGCAACTCTGCAGGGTTGTAAAACCTGGGAACCAGTTAGAAGAGAGAAGCTCCTTGGTTGAGAGGTGAAACATTTTTAAGTATCTGTAACCAAATGTAGTCCTCAGATCAACCATCCTGGGATGTCTCAATAGCTCCATGAAGGATGGGCAACAGCCAGACACAAGAATAAAACCATTCATTCATTCACTCACTCATTCATGCCAACCATATCAATCAACCAATTAATACAATCAACAAAAGCGTAAATAATCTCTTCACAAGCACAACTGGAGGCCGGCAGGAGGCTGTGGTTTGGAAGATGTGACAATGAATTCTGTGTCCTGTGTGTGTGACCCTGCAGCTACCTGGGTCGGTGGGACCTTCATCATCGGCACAGCTGAGACGGTTTATGATCCAAAGCTGGGAATGATTTGGGCTGTG
The DNA here is from genome assembly GCA_025331565.1 of Holacanthus passer. Lineage (NCBI taxonomy): Eukaryota > Metazoa > Chordata > Actinopteri > Pomacanthidae > Holacanthus > Holacanthus passer. The sequence goes on along the minus strand of JAFREQ010000090.1, from coordinate 2,143,412 downwards.
ATGCCGGTAGCAGCAACGTTGGCTTTCACCCTTGGTAAAATCATTTTTTTATTAGTAAGCTTTTATTAGTAAGTTCTTTCATTCTCTTCTGAATATTAAGCATTTTTTAGCTTTCTAATTTACATCAGGAAAATGTTGTGCATCATAAATGCTTAGCAGACATTAAATGAGATGAAAACTTTCTTTCAAGCTTCTTTTGTTCTTTTATCTGTCCTGTAATAAGGATCTTGTTCATCTGTGAGTTTGCATCAATTCCCTAGAAAAGCTTCAGTTCAAAACGATCTGTATCAGCCTGTATTAGTTGCGAAGGGGCCGTCGCCGCCGAGACGATGAGAGTAACTGACATATTTAACCTGCAACTCTCGTCCATTTCTTCTCAAGGTGGTCTTTTCTTTGCTGAGCCAATGAGAGACAAGAAGTACGTGACCATGATGGACCCTTTCCACGTCAAGTACGGAGACCGACTGACTGGACTTCTGTCTGTGGCACCGCTGATGTCAGAAATTATTTGGGTGACATCGACGCTGATCAGCTTGGGTAACAATTTATCAAACTGCATCTTGATCTGAATGTGTGCATCCTGTGCTTTTACTGAATGTGTGTGTTTGTGATCAGCACAGTCTCATTTCCATCATGCAAACAGCCAGAAGTTACTTTGCTGCATTTCAGAAAAATATTGCATCTCTTATTTAAAGGAGCACAATTACTTTGCTAAAGCATCTTATGTTATTATTTCTGATCCATTAGTTCCCTTTCTCTTAGATTGATGCATTCAGCTGTGCATAATTTATAATTAATGCATCAATGCAATGAATAGATTGTTGCACTCCTGATCTATATATCAGCCAGTTTTCTCGACTGTGTCTTCACATGTGTGCGTATACTATTTGTGTGGTTTAAGTGTGCATGGCACCGGCATGTTTGTTTCACAGGAGTAACCATGAGTGTGATCCTGGATCTGTCCTACGCCGTGTGCATCTGGATCTCTGCTGCCGTGGCCATCACCTACACCCTGCTCGGAGGTCTCTACTCTGTGGCCTACACCGACATCATACAGCTCACTCTCATTTTTATCACCTCGGTAATTTAGTTACGACCACGCCTGAGTCAGTCTGGATTCACAGCAGTTACAATCAGCCATTTTCATCAGTTCACTCTTGCAGCATAATCCTGTTCTCTGTCATTTTCATTTATACGTCCTGATCATTGTCACCTGTAAGACACTCCCATCAGTCTCAGCTGTAGTTGCTATTAAAAGCTAATGAGCAAATGCTCCCATGGAAACATGTCAAACTACGACTGCAAGACTTTATACCTCCTGAACATCAGCATATTGACATCATCACTATGAACACATGCCTGGTCTGTGCAGCTTCGCAGTTTGGCTGTTGAATCTTGTTAGATTGTCAGGTATCTGATTTTTCAAGGACAGCCATGTGATTGGTTAGAAATAACTGTCTTTGGCATTTGTTGACTGTATATTAAAGGGGCACTCAAAAAATACTTCGTCCTATGTTTCCCATCATGCATTTCAATAGCATCTTTTATTCCCTCCCTGCATCCAAATGCCCATTTCTTTCAAGCTCTTCTTCTCTGTGTGTTAATGTTGAGTCTCTCTCTCCTCAGTGGTTGTGTGTCCCCTTCCTCTTCATGAATCCCACCTCCGTTGACATCACCACCACGTCCTTCAACCACACCTTCCAGGCTCCCTGGGTCGGCTCTCTGACCGCAGACACGGCCTGGAGGTGGATCGATATCTTTTTACTGCTGGTAAGGTAATGAAACAGCATTTGATACTTGGAGGCTAAAACCGACGATAGTTGTTGTGTCGATTTTAAATGGATGGCGTTTGATCGTGATGTTCAGGTTCAGGAGTTTTGTGTCTGACTGAAAATAGAGAATACCTGATAACCTCGATGACGAATGAGCCTTGTATGTTATTTACTGTGTAATTCAACATCGGTGGATGATTACAGGTTCATACCTCCATTTTCAATATTGTTGCCCTCCCTCTTTCTTTGTGTTAGAGTATAGGAGACCTTGGTTTCCAGGACTTCCACCAGAGGACACTATCAGCCTCTTCCTCGGCCACAGCCAAGCTGCGATGTTACGCTGCAGCATTTCTCATTCCCACGTTTGGGATTCCTCCTGTGCTCATCGGGGCCGTGGCTGCATCAACGGGTAAAACAGTCGCGTTAGGTCCATCATGTCCTGCTCACATGCTTGCATTATTGTCACTCTGCTAACATGGGATTATTCTATAAATGCCTCACACTGTATGACCGTATGTTCTCCTGCTCTGTGACAGTGTTTCATCAGTATTTTCTTCGGACTGATTCATCCTGTACCTGTTCTATTTCTCAGACTGGAACCAGACCTCGTATGGCTCTCCGCCTCCGTATGAACGAGGTCAGACGGGTCTGATTTTACCCCTGTCTCTGCACCACCTGACCCCGCCCTACATATCCGTCGTCGGCATCGGAGCCGTGGCTGCCGCCGTGATGTCATCGACTGACTCTGCCCTGCTGTCTGCGGCCTCCATCTTCTCCTCGAATGTCTACAAGAGGATCCTGAGGACCAAGGTAAAGGTGGAGGGAAGAGGGTAAAAGGGGGAAAGTGGCCAATTGCATTGTCAGGTCTCATCCATCACTGAACAGGTGCAAATGTTGCTGTCAGGATGAGGACGACTGTAAAAACATGTCTGTCAGTTCCAAATCATAGTTTTTCTTAAAATTTCTGCTTGTCAAAACTGACAGTTCTTGAAAAGATGGGTGGGCCGTAAAATGAACACACACATTGAAAAAGAATTGGAAACTAATTTGAACTTTCTTCTCATTGCAGGCATCAGAGAACGAGATCCGGTGGGTGATTCGTGTTGCTGTGGTTGTGTTCGGCCTGGCCGGTACGTCACTCACCTTCCTGCACACAGGTGTTATGGCTTTCTGGGTCCTGGGTGGAGAAATCGCCTACATCATGATGTTCCCGCAGCTGGTCTGCGTGCTCTTCTTCAACATCGCCAACGGCTACGGCGCCACCGTGGGCTTCCTGGTGGGCGGTTTTCTGAGACTTCTGTGCGGAGAGCCCTTGTTAGGGCTCCCACCTGTCATCCAGTTCCCAGGATGCATCCTTGAAGATGGCGTTTATGTTCAGTATTCACCGATCAGGACCATCTGTATGCTGGTTTCTTTTGCCACCATATTGCTGGTGTCCTACCTGGCGTCTCTGCTCTTCAGCAAAGGACTGATACCTGAGAAATGGGACGTGTTTCAAGTTAAAGTCTCGCCACAAACACAAGTTCCAACAGAAAGCCATGAAAACCATAACTCACAACCTCTGTGTGAGAACGGTGGAGCCTCAGATCCCATGTTGGAATCAACTTGTTGAAATATGATGATGAACAATGGACCCAATGTTTCTCTGAGTGAACTGGAAGAACTAGAAGATAAACCTCACTGTGTCTTGTTGAGAATCATGAAGGTACAAAGAAAATGATTTAACAAAATTCAAATGTGTTGTGTAGCATAAAACCTAAAATCTCAAACACTTTCACTGCATCAGGTGTTGGATGTGATTGAATCCTAGAATAAAGTGGCTTCGGTCATGGAAGCAGCATTTTTTATATTAACTTCACGTCTACATTTCCAAACCATCTATACAAAACTATACAGTTTGTCAATTGTAGATGCTCATATTTCCTGTTTTCATCTCATAATTCTTGAGACATTACACACAAAACTACAAATGTAAAGCTCATGTGTCGCCAGAAAAGTCAGATGATGAAAAACATTACGATAGATTCTCTGGAAACCATCAATGTTTGTACCAAATTTAGTTCCCATCCATCAGGTCAATGTTGAGATATGTCACTAGATAAATGTTAAATGTGACCTGCTGTTGGAGGAAAGGTCAGGGCTCAGGTCAGGATCAACACATTTCAGTCTGGACCAAATTGGAGGACGAATCGATGGTGCTGTCCCAAGAACCACGCTGCTTGTTTGGCTGATAAAAATATTGGTGTTCAGTTAGATTAGATCATTTGTTCACATTAAATTCTAAAAAGCAACCTCAGCACCAAGAGCGTGACCTCAGTGTTAGATCGTTGCTACCTGCTCAGTCCACAGTCCTGACAGCTCCTCTGAAAGAACATTTGAAGATGAATGTGAATTGATCGCTGATTGGCTCACTGAAAACTTCCACCTCCTTCTCTAGTAAAGACACAAAGTTCAACAACTGAGCAGAAAATAATCTGTAGACTAATAAAGACACTTTAAGAATATACAATGTTAACTTCAAGCAGCCACCTTCAACTCACTTTGTCCTGCAGTTAAATTTTTTCACCATATATAGGAATGCAGTCTATTGCAGGTCCAATGTCCTGCTGGTGCCCCCTAGAGGCTGCAGTGTGCACTACTGCCACAATATGAAGTGAGTGGGGAAAAAAACACACAACATGCGGATGTTTGATAAAGTCCATTCTTACTTTGGGAATAGTTTGACAGGACAAGAGGTTGATTACAAACATTAATATAAGATTATTTGTTAAACAGGATATGTGATATGATGCGTTTGGCGGCGCACAGCCCGCCCGCCGCCTCGCCGCCCCAGCACCGATCACTGCCGCATGCACCAAGGTCATCCTGAGAGACAGATCCGAATGAATGGTTCACCAGACCTTTCTCTATGGATCAATGGCTCTATGGGCACAGACGTGTGGTAGGTCCCACATCCGTCCTACACAGGAGCTGGAAGAGACGACCAGGCTACAAACACATGATGATCTCCTACAATCTGACGCTCGTTGCTGGAGATGAAAGCGGCCGACAGGATATAAAGTCGTTATAAAGACACATTAAAGCAGCAGGAAGATGAATCCAGAAACCTGAGAGATGAGAGACAGACAAACAAATTGAATCTACCCAGGGATCAACTGTCACACAGGTTTGAAGAAGGAGCATCTCTGACACACCCTGAAGACCTTTTCCTTCTTTTCAGCTAAATAACAATAAAAATGAATTATTAAAATATGGCTTGAACTAAAATGAACACCAGAGTCAGTTAGTTAGTTTATAACTCACCAGTTTCAGTCAGTGTGGCATCAGTCTGACCTTTGACCCACGGAGAGACACCATGACGGGAGCAGTTCCTAAGTTAACATGCATCTTATAATTTAATTATAAATCTTTCAATGTTGCTTAATAAAAGCGTAATGAATATATTTCATATATTCATATATTTATCAACCACTCTAACTCATCCATAAGTGGAAGCTGGTGTATGAACAGATAATGAACGGCAATATTGTAAAACACAGCTGTAATATCAAATATGTTATTAATGAAAAATAAGTACTGCACATTAATAATCACTCATAAAGCTTTATTAATTAAACTTATTTTCACAATTGATTGACTCATTGTTCAGTCGATAAAATGGCACAAAATTGTGAAAAATGCTCTTGTAAAGATGAATAATACATTTAGTTCCAAATGATGTGCTTTATGTATTTTCCAAAATACAATAATATGAGTGCAGCAATGAGAGAACAGCCTTCTCAGGCTTTCATTTCTCATTCATGGCGCGCCTGGTTTGGGCTGTCATGGCTGTTGTAGTGTTGTAATCACCCTAAACATTTACAGGAATAATTTACTGTGCGATCATTTACAACTCAACCCTGACTTTTAATGTAGCGCCATCGTGTGTTTATGACTAAATACCTGCAGAACTAATGATTATATATTCTCATCAGCCTCAGATGTGAATGTGTGCAGCTACTTCTTTGTCTGACCTTTATTATATACTGGAATTCTGGATCTCCTCAAAGGCAGATACAACCTGACCACTGTCAACTTTTCATTTCATCATGCAAGTAAAGCATTTTAACACAGATCGAATGCTACTGGAACAGCAGTGGAAGAGGAACTGTACAAGAACGTGAAGAGAAACTGATCAGAGATAATTTCATAACTCTGGCCAGCGGGGGGAGTGTTTTGAAAGAGGAACCACTTTGTTGCATGTTATCACTTACATTCTCACATCAGACGTCGGTGCAGAGAGCTCACTCAGGTGGTGTCTTGCTGCTTTTTGAAGGCATTTTTTTTTACTTCTTTCTTTAGAAAGATAAGAACTGTCATGAAAATGAAAATGCCTGAATATGTGTATTAATATGTAAAACTGAAAAGACACAGCGGTACTTGATTTGGTATTTGGTACCGTGATGTTGGTGATGTCTCCAAACTTTGTCAGGTTGACATTAAAAAGCTTTTTCCCTTTTTCTCTCAATCAACAGGTTCGACTCTGAAAAATGGACGATTTCTTGCTTTACACCGTCTCACCGGACTATGATTACGACAATAACAATGAAGACAAATTTGGTTTCATCTCGCATGTGGTGACATGTGTGATTGTCGGTATCAGCCTTCCTTTGACCCTCTGTGCCGTCTATGCTGTTTATTGTGAGGTATGTGCAATGTGACTGAGATTGACACATGTGAACTGTCTGTCTGTAAAGATCCGGTTTGGCTGCTCGGCGTCAGGGACAAACTGTTGTGATTGAAATTTATATGAAGTGAATTTTCTGGCAGCAGAGTTTCATGAAAAATACGTCAATGTCTTTGACTTAAAATGCTGAATGTGGCAAGATGAGACATTTGGGAGGAGGTGGAGTTCAGAACAACACGTTTAAAACTGCTGGTTTACTTTTCCAATGGTTTCCTGCAGGTTCGAAATGATCACGTCGCTCCAATCTATGTCATCAACCTTCTCATTTCCGACCTCATTCAGCAGTCCGCCTTGATTCTTTGGGAGGTGGACCGTGGCGATGGGAGCATGTATTATATTTCAATTATAATTTACAATATTGGCCTGGCGGCCAGTATTTGCTTCATGGTGTCTGTAGCCATGGAAAGGTACATATCTGTCTATCCAGTGTGTCTGAACATTATATTACTGTATCATTCTGAAGCTCCTCAATGACTGCGTGTCCATCTTGTATTGCAGGTATCTGATCATCGCCTGCCCGCTGTGGTACCGCTTCAGACGAACCATCAAGTTCACTGTGGTGGTCTGCATCGTTGTCTGGACTGTTCCTCTCGCCTTTCTCCTCACTATCCATTTCTCTGTCGGTTATAATGTCGGAGAGGTCCTTTTCGGCGTCTTCCTCCTCCTTCCCTTCCCGCTGTTAATATTCTTCCTGGGTGGGACCCTCAGAGCTCTGTCTGCCAGCAAAGTCCCCTCTGACGAAAAACGCAGGATTGTGGGAATTTTGGTCCTGGTGCTGCTTATTTACACGCTCATGTTCCTGCCCAGATCCATTTGGTTCCTGGCAGATATAAGTGAATACAAGTTTCTCTTTGATAATCTGTCTCTCATGATTATCAAGTTCAGTTCTCTAGCAGACTTATTTCTGTATGTTTTCATGAGGAAAGGGGTCGTAGACAATTGTTTGACCTCTGTGTGTTGCAGAATGGACGGCAGCGACAGCGTACAGCACACCAGTATAAGTGACATTTAACACTGACTGTGTTAAGTTCATATAGGATCAAATCATTCTAGTTTTTAGGACATGATTCAGATCCAGGTTTTCTGTAACAGCTGTTGTGTGCTTGGAAATATGAATTCAATCTTACACCACACGATATGTAATTTATCTGAAATTGTGCATTTTTGAAATCCAATTAAAAATGTGTTTCTAGACAAAATTGTGAACGTCTGCCTCTGACTAACTCGCTGAAGGAAAACCTGATCAGTGAAGGTGCAATGAAATCTCAGGGAGGCACTTTGCTGAGCTGCGGTGTCCAACTCGGCCTCACTCCTTCCTCACACAGCAGCTTTTGCTGACACGTCACATAACAAGACAAAGTTAGCGAAGAAAGTTTGTCATGTTTGGGGAACTACTTCTCTGAAGTGCTGTTTTTAGGTTTTAGTTTTAGTTTTGTTTCATGAATACAATCTCAGGACAAAGTTGGTGGATGGAACAATGTTTCTGGGAAAGTGCGGGGGTCACGCCTTCGTTGTTTCAGGATGAAGAGACAGGAAGAACAGGATCAGGACAGCGGAGACGTCTGGTCGGTGTCGACAGAGCAGGAGAGGAAGGTGGAAAAGAGGGAACAGACCCGTCATAAGTTTCTTTCCTTCAATGCACTAAAAACTTTCCTCAAGTAATACAAGTCTAAACACAAAGACTTCGACGACATTGAACATATGTGTCATCTATGTCGACGCTAATGACACATTATAACTTCAACACACTGATTTATTTAAAACTGTAAACCGGAAGATTTTGATTAATCAGATGCAGCTTTGTATTAAAAATGTGCAACTTTTATTGTGCAGGAAACACATGTACGTATTTATCACCATGGTCAACAGCGAAAGCAAAAATGTATGAAGTCTAATATATTACATATTACTAGTTACTTTCATTTGCAAGTAATAAGCTACTTTATTTTTTTTTTTATTCATGTAATTTCCTGTTCTTAAGTTGCCTTACTGTTACAACCTTAAAGCACTTTACAGCTCCACAGGCCTTTTTTATAAATCGTATGGGATGTTAAAAAAGGCTGTCACGTCCTCTCATGTGATAAGAAGTTTTACGTTCCCCGTTGGTATTGAGTCGTGTTGCCTGGCTGTGTGCAGGCTACAGGTTTTGCTTATGGGCAGAAACATTTTCGGTCTCAAAGTGCTGATGTTCAGTGTTGCGGTAACAGATACAGGAGATGGACGTCCCAGACAACACGACCATGAAGCGATTAAGTGTTGAATATAAACCTCGCCTTTTTTTGTCACAACTTTCTATTTCATGAACATCTCCTCATTATCTCTTCAGTATTAAACATATTTTTTTGGTCTGGGCTTGATTTGCTTGCAACATACTTGATTTCGATCACAAATTTGAGGTGAACACAAACCAACACGAGTCATCAAGCTTCTTTAAAAAAGGGGGGAAAATTATTGAAATGATGAATGAATGAAAAAAAGATTTTTTGCAGGGGGGAAACCGGCAGTGTTGGATGGCCCGACATCCTCCATAGAGCTGTCCAAGGCGGCCTCATGCAACTCCTACAGCAACACCATCAGAAAAAAAGAACATTAAAAACATATGAAAGCAACAACAGTTACAGATTACAGCATCACACATGTCATAGATATTCAGGAACTCACACCCAGACTATTTTGACTGTGTGGCTTTTGTCTGTGAACAGGCGGCTATTTTCAGCCGTCAGCCCGACAGGGGGAGGATTTCCTCATCAGTTCGTGTTAGAAATGAGAGTAATTAAGTAAGATGGATCTGAAGTGTCGCCTTTGACTTTTGGAAGGACAATTACATAATGGGCTACATGACAACATGAAATACAGAAAATCAGTGTTGAATGCAAGAGAATGTCCTTTTCATTTAATAATGTGATGTTAGCAGCTGCAGTTACAACAGCACCTTGTGAATTGCTGCACAAATTCGTCAATCTTCCCTGCGATGACAAAAATGCAGAAACAGCATAAATTCCTCAACATGGCATAAGGAAGTAAAACCAGTTGGCCAAGCTGACGTGTGCATCTAGAAAAAGTTCTCAGTGAGATAGTTGAGGCTATTTTCTGCACATTTTTCCACCGAAGACTGTGGGCGGAGTGTGGATATTTTCTGTGTGGCATCTTTCCCACAGTCCAGGCTGCTGCAGCTCATTGAATGAAGTAAAAAAGCCAGTTATAGACTGACGATGCAAACACCAGATACTCTTGTGTTTCTGACATTGTCACATTTGCAGGTTCTTTATATATATAAACCCAATTTAATTACTTAAATGTCACTGTTTTGTGTCAGTGCCTTTAATCACAGCTAATTCTCACAGGACATTTGTGTGTTGATGAGAAAAAAATCCAGCATCAATGATTTATCTCGAAGTTCTTGATTCACCTTATTCATGTGCTCTTTACGTGTGGTAGTTAACTTCACACTGACATAAAACCTGAAGTCACTCATCACAGAGCTGTAAGAATGTGATGCTTGTCACAACCTTTACATCCCATTAGCATGTTTATTACAAATCCTGGAACCTGATTGGAGCGACACGCATCATAGAAGAAAGAAATACTCATTTATGATACTTGAGTAATGATATTGATGTGACAATGACTATTTTGATCATTGAAATATTTGATCTAAATCTGTTAAAAACATGCTCTGATATCTGTTTCCAAAAACTGTACTGGACCTTTTATTAATCTCTTTGCAGCCGAACAGCATCTCGCTGTCTCTGCTGCTGGCGCTGTTTTGCAGCACAGTCATACAAACACAAATATCAGAGAAGTGATTAAGCCTTGCCTGGTTTCACAAGTTATTAATGGGGAGTGAAAATGAGTAATTAGTAATTCAGGAAACCTCTACCACTGTTTCTCTGAAGCGTACAGGTCACGTCCTCAGAGACAGATCTGATCTTTATTCGTCCCACAACAGGGAAATGTCCAGTTATTAACTGCAGACAGTGTTCATCTTCCAACAAATGTTCAGTGTGGGTATTTCATATAGTTTAATTGCACAAGAAATAGAAACAGAATTCTTTAGCATTGGTAAATGCAACAATCTTTATTTACAACAGTTGATGCTAAAAGTTGGTTTCTATCTGTATAGTGTGCTTCAACGTGCTTCATGCTGCCATCACTTGAGACTAGTAGTAGAAAGGTATGTCATTCATGCAGAAGTTGGGCTGCAGGCTCTCGAAGGTGCAGTCGGACGTGTCCATGGCGCAGCGGCCGCAGTGGCAGCTCAAAGCCACAGGGTAAGTGACGGTGGGGTCCACACCGGGCGGACAGTCAGGAAGCTCAAACGTCTTGTAGTGTAAGTCCCGGTACGTGCACACATGCTGGTAAACGTTGCTGAACGGTATCTTGATGACCGGGTCCTGGAGGGGAGCACAAATCACATCTAAAGAATAATGCCATCAATCTACACATCATATGTCGGCTGGTTTGGTTCAGTTAAATGTTTCTGCAATAACGGCTTTATTTCTGCTGCTTCTGTTTTGTCCTGCCGAAGAATCGAAGGAGCACCGGCAGGTTGTTGGTGTAAGAATATATGTTTGTATTTGAATTCATTAAAAAGATTCATGTATTTTAATGTGAGGTCAAAACAGCTTTTCCATTTACTACGTCTGCAGCTGTGGATAGTTTCCTTTTTTAGGTCTTGTCTTTTTAGTTTCAGGTTTTATTTTTGTTATTCCTCAAACTTGAAAATTCCTTTTTAATTTATGCAATTTCTCTCTATTGTTTCACTAAAATACAAGTAAAATCCAGCGGTTATGAGAGCTCATCCCTTTTTTCCACTTTGCTTACAACTATGAGCCTCTTGCCTTTACTACCCACAATACCTTGGTGATGCAGTGACCACTACAGATTGTTGTTTCCACAGGGTGACACTTGGGACAGCCCTCCTTCTCCAGAGACACCGTCTGGTTGATGAGCTGGCAGGGCGGCAGCTGGAAGGCCGCTGGCAAAAGGTACAAGCTTCATTTGTTTATCATCATCATCAATGCTAGTTGTCGTGCTTTCTGCTACTCACAAAACAAAATGATATAAATGGATGAATAGTGAAACTATTTTTTATGGTGGAGTGCAGAGGATGAACTGAGGAGCCTGAGGAAAGACGCTGCTCTGTCGTGTGCTGGTAAAGCGGCAGATACTTCTGTATTGCTTGCCAGGCGGCAGCAGAGTGAACAGACTGTGGCTGGACGGGTGTTTGTCTTTCAGTGTGGTTTGGTGATGGAAGATGTTGCTGTTTTCTCATAAGAGAGGATGTGAAACACAGTCCCAGCTAAAACACTAGCTGAATTGTTTGCAACACATTACTGGAACTTCAGCTTGCACATATCCTGTTTAAGAAAACACACTTCTTCTTTCTTTGCATTGAAGTGCCACATTCACTTTGATATGACTATGTAATCATATGTGTGACGTGCTGATGTTCACCCCTCATTCCAAAAGACTTGGGACAAAAAACAGAATGCAATCATTTAAAGCAACAATGGCTTCATACAGTCATTTGTGGCTTTCCAATAAAAACATGCAGATTTTTAACAGTGCAATCATGAAGTATTTGCAGAGATTTACCTGCAGGAGCCAGGGGCCAAATGGAAGATGAGGCTCCCAGAATCAAACTCAACATCAGGGGCAACATCAGTCTGCTGAGCAGCGCAGTCGTCATTCTGCAGGAGACGAGGTGGGTTAGTTAGTCCATTGATCAATAACTTAGTTGGTCGTTCTATTCACTATCCGGTGCGAGGTCTGGAGGAAGGTAGTCAGTAAATGATATATTTGTGAGTCATGGCTCTCTGAGGAGCACAGATGGAAATGGTTGGTCCTTCTAATATAGCCTGTGTTGCTTATTTAGCAGGTTAATAGTAAATGTTAGAAATAAATTAAAAAATCCTGTTTTCAGGGGGAAGCATGAGTATTGCTGCTCTGGTTATCTGCTGTTTAATTTAGATTGTTGTAGCATCAACATCCATTTTACTGTTGGCAAGAGACACTTGAGCTGTTCTGATGGACGCCTGCCAACCAATTGCAATTATGAGTAGAAATAACACGCATTCCCCTTTGGTTGAGCCATATTACCTTATTATTAACATATTATAACCTTAATTAATAGAGAACGAGTCTCGACTGGAGTGTTTGATCCCTGACTTTTTGAAGACTATCTGGCAACCCATCCATAGAGCATTAATAAATGATCTATTAACCGTTAATAAACTCATTAGCGACAACCTGCAAACTCTCACAATATGCTTTACTGTAAAGTGGTACCTGCTGTTCTATCATCCATATTTTTTGACTGCAGTTGTTAATTTCTATTCAGAACACTGGATTCTAAAACATACATAATTAGTATTAGCCTCTTCTGCAACTCTTGAGCCACATTAAGAAATAAAAATGAATAAATAACACTGAGATAAATTGAATAACCTGCCCAGTGGTTGTTGGTGTGAAGGAGCCAGACTCACCTGTCTGCTGTCTGCAGGTCGTGTGCTGACGCTGGGCGACCTGCTCGGTCTTTATACAGCACCGAGGAACCTGGTCTCCAGGATGAAGCTCACGTCTGATGTCGACCCTGGTTACCTATTTTTTTCAAAAGGTGGAACATAGAACAGTTTGGATTTATCCAGGGCCTTGTCTCTCTCCGTATCACTTCTACATCCTGTTACTCTCATAATGTGCCACAGTATTAGAGCAGCGGTGGGTTCAGTGCTTCGCTCAAGGCCACTGCCACAGAAGGAAGGAGGGTTTCAACTGTGTGAGCTTTAAAAACTGTAATAAGGTTTATAACTGGATTCACAACCAACAAGGGGCTAATGAATCAGTGTAAAGCAGTAAAAGTGTCAGTTTAGACAGACAATGCTATTAAATTTTATTTAAATTCATTTATGTCGTGAGACAGTTTTTCTACCTTTTGCATCTTGGTCTTTGACTATGTTTTTTTCCTAACCTACATTTATATATTTGTTGCTTGTATTTGTGCGTCCAAAGTTTATTTCATTTATCATTGTAGAATGGTCGTCATCAGCCTGCAGTGCTAAATGTTCTGAAGCTGCTTGAGTCAGCTGCCGTCCTCAGGCCTGACCACCAGAGGACGCTGCTGCCCCTGTGACAGACCTCACTACCTGTTACAGTTGGTTAAACTTTCTGTCTTTCTGTGCAGCTGTGTGTTGCTTTATCCCTTTGTTTCATTACGTGTGGATTGTAAATGAGTGCCCTCGTGGCCAAACGGTAAAACAGCTCAGTATTTAGTGATTATTGATTCACACAGAAAAGGGACAGAATGTAATTTAATTCATGTATAATTGAATACGAATGCTTTTATTGTTTACACAGGTTAAAGTGAACATTACCTCCTGTACGGTTTTCTGGGGAGGATTCCTGGTTTTTACGCAGGTTGATCAGGCTTCACTTCTGATTTGGGAATTGGGATTTGTTGCTTTAAGAGTTAGACTCTGAAATCTGAATTTTCACTCACAGTATAACACAGCACATGGCTGACTGTCCTGTTTGATGCTGGGCAGCTGAAATAAATTGTGCAAACAGCAGTGAAAAACAGTTGCTGTTGCTGTTTCCATGTCCCACATTTCTCTGAATAGGATAAGAATATGGACCTTACATTAAGAAGTTGAAATTAGCTTCAAAGAATTGTAATTAGTGGTAGTTAAATCTCCAGTTTGAATGTCTTTATAGTCTTAATGCGGTCAATAATTCCACCTGGACCACAGAGCAGGATGAAGAGCATCAGGTCGGCAGCTGCCGGTGGAATAATCCTGTTTGTCAGTTTGGGGTCAGTGTGACACACAGACTTCCTCCTGACATTTGGTTTATGGTTTATTTATGACTTTGAGCCTGACGATTAGAGAATGAAGCTTTCTTTAAGGGGTTAGGATGACACAGTATGATTCAGTTTTCCTGTTTGGGACAAATGAGCACACATCCGGAATTCAACCTTAAAGCTTTATTGTCTGAACCACAGTGTAAAAGAGACAAACACAGCAACCTGTAAGAATATTAAATAAAGTGGAGCAGAAATATAGACTAACCTAGACCTAGACTAGACTAATAAAAATGTAGTTGTACTACCCCAAATTTTGCTTGAAAATTTCAGAAAAAAAATGTTGCTGTATTTTCATGCTGGGAAATGAGTTACATTGTAGGATTTGTAGTTTGATCATTTAGCTCATTTGGAGATATTTGGAATATACATATTCACCTTTGATGTACATATATTACAGTAAGACTTATAGAGTTACATGTATTTTATGTATTTTCTTTTAATAAATAAATAACTACAAACAATTCAAATAAAATGATAAAAGAACAATAAACTACTTGTAAATAATCAAGATCTATAATATAAATTGGAAAAAGGGAGAAAACACAAACACAAACATTATATTGCCATCTTTCAGATATAATCCTCCTCGTACATTTCTCAAATAATTTTTTGATTAACCTTTTTGAATCCTATATGAAGCCTATGTTTATTATCTTTAACATATCTGATATCGCACGTCCATCGGAACTTTTCAGCCGTTTGCACTTTTCGAGTCGGCGGCCAATGGCGGACGGACAGGTCGGCATGTACTGCGCATGCGCGGAGGCTATACAGTTACGAAAATGATCATTGAACGACGGATATTTTAAAGCTAAATAGAACTTTGGACAAGGAGACAAACACGGCTGTGTGATGGCGGGAGAAGAAGAGGAAACCGGGAACAAGGTCCGTGTCTCGATGTGACTTCAGGAGGAAACAGTTTAAATAGAAGAAGCTTCGAGTTTTCAGAAGGTCAACAGCAGCAGTTTTCCGATTCATTAAGTTACTCCATTACTTTACATTATTAGGATGTTGGACTTGGTCATATTGCTTTCCATAATATTGTAATTAATTGTTCAGCCCTAAAGTGTAAGTGATGAATTGAAACCGTAGTTCACAGGCCACAGTTGATGCAGCATTCTGTATTAGCATCTTTGGTACTTTGCAATGAGGATTTATTAAGTGTCACGATTCAAGACTTCAAGTATTTCTAATAGTTATGCACAATACAAATACCATCAGTACATTTCCATTACATGAAACACTTTTACTTGGCTGCTCTCAAGGACAACATGCACTCACTGACATACACAGTGTTGCATATGGACAAAATACACGATACTCATAAAAACAGTACATGAAAAGCAAAGTCATGAAGCATGTGTTACATCACTATGGATCCAGATCCAACTGTGGACTGTGATGTTTGATAAGAATGTACACATTCCATTTAAATCTGAATTCACAGAAGCTCTCAATATCACATAATATCAAAGGAAATCAGCCACTGAACATCTGCTTCCGTCCCTTTGTCTTTCCTGTCTGTCTGTCCTTCAGCGTTTCAGGCTGCTGGGGATTCTGGATGTCCAGAACACTCCATGTTCCAGAGACGCCATCCTGCATGGAGCTGGTGGCTCAGTGGCTGCTGGCCTGCTCTGCTTTCTGGCTACTAGTGAGTCTTATTTGAGTCTCAACTGTGTGTGTTTGTCTGTTGAGGAATAACTGAATGGTTGATCACTGCAACATCTCCATGGGTGTACAGGTGTTCGCTCACTGGAGTCTGTCTCGTCCACAATGTAAGACGATACCTCATGTATTAAACTAAGAGGAAGTTCATCCAAATCCAAAGAAATCAAATATTCCAGTGAGTCATTTAAAGCCTGATGACACAAGGGGTGTGTACTTTCGCTGTGTTCATCTGGATTCAATTACTTCAAATTGCTATTGAATTTTTTGTATTAATTTAGTTTAAAGGAAAAATGTGTAGATCTCAAAAAATGTCCTAATTTTATTTAACATAATTTTGTTGCACAACAAATTATGCAAATATTCTTGGTATGTCTGGACTTTTGCATGGCTCAGTGCTCCAGAAATTTAATGTAATGAACAAAGTAGCCCACCAGCCCCTTGAGAGAGAAATACAAACTTTTGCAAAGAAGTTACATTTGGACAAAAAAACACAGAACAATTTCAAGCATCTCCATTGTCTGACATGACAGACAGAATTGGTTTCACGTTTCTAAGGCAGAAGTTTGTCTGAACTCAGTTTGTCCTGTTGTCCGCAGGTCGGGTGAAGAGGTCTTTTGATGTGGGATTTGCAGGCTTTATGCTCACCACACTCGGGTCTTGGTAGGTCCTTATGTTGATCGACACTCCATCCTCTTCTTGTCTGTCTTTCACTTTCTGATTCTTTACAAACATACAAACCAATATTTGCTGAATTTTTCTACCAAACACGAGCTCACTTCTTACAGCAGATACCTCTGGTTGTAACAGAAACCCTGCTGTGTCTCCCTCTCCAGGCTTTACTGCAGGATGAACAACGCTAAGCTTCGAGTGCAGCAGAGGATGATCCAGGCTGGCATCAAGAACAAGGTCTTGTATGAAGGGACCGTTTTAGACCGCACAGACAAACCTGGAGCAGAAGGACCATCAGCGTCCTCATGACCTCCAGCACTGAAATTCATCCCCCTCCTCAGTGAGGGCTGGCAGGAGAAGAGAGGACACTGTCAGGGTCCTACAAAGACTCATTTTTTTTCTTTTTTTCTTTTTTTTTAAGACCGACTTTGCAGCGCAAATGGTGAAAGGAAGAAAAAAATTCAGCATTTAATGGGTATTTTGTTTTTGTTTTATGGTCTGGGACAATTTAGGATACAGCAAATTCCTAACACATCAGAACTCATAATCCAGACCCCCAAATATAAACTGTTGGACTGGAAGAGTAAGCTGTTGTTGAGTGTATCCTGAAAATGTTTAAATTTAATATTTTCTTGACCATTGACCAGGCAAATTTACCAGTGAAATTCTCACCCCCTGAAACCCTGTGATGCATGATTCCAGTGATTTCTTTCTGTTTTCTTCTCACCAATCAATGACTTAATCATGCAAGTAAGTCCACAGAAAGCGATTACATGCAGCCGGAAATGAACCAAGGACATTGTGATTTTTTGGTAGATGTAGGTCGCCGAATCTGTCAAAGTCAACACACCTGCTGTGACATCACTGATTGGGGCGTGGCCTAATGTGAAACATGTTTGAAAGTTTTAACCCACAGAGGACAGAGCAGCAGCAGCTTTCTGTGACAGAGTTGATTCAACCTTTAAATTCCCCTCAGACCCTGATTGTATAATTTAGTATTTAAAGGTTGAATGTGTGGAAAATAAATTGTGCACTGCTGTAACAATATGTATGTGCAGTCTGGGATGTTTCATCAGACTTTTTGCTTCTGCGTTTTTCTACTAAACACCTTCAAATTCCCTCAATCAATCAATCAGTCAGTTACTATATCTGTAAATAGTCTATTACCTGAAAATTTGAAATCATTAGTTGCGGCCATACTGAACACATACTGGCCCATTGTAGAGGATGGATCAGAGTTGAGCGATGAAAGTCAGCTGACAGTTTTATCCACCAGGAAATGACTGTCCAAGGTCGCAGGGCAGCTGTCTCAAAGTGAAACGTCCTTGAGAAAGACCCTGAATCCTACAAGCTCCATGTTAGAAAGCATAGTGACTCACACCAAACTTTTTATAATGATTCTCTGAATGTCTTCACAAGAAGGCTGTGCTACTAAATTTGCAGTTTTGTAAAACTGTGATTTATGTACGACACGGTTATTCTGCTTTCTGCTGTGTTTGGACACTGGATTTAACTTTTTGACCTCTGATTTGGTCATAATGTTAAAGATGGGGAAGTATAAACCAATATTATTGGCTTATACTTCTTGTACTACCCTGGATAAATGTTTCAGCTAAATGTCTCCAGTTAACCAGGTTTGGTGCGCTGCTGTATGACCAGACGACCAGCAGGTGTCAGTACACCCATCCTCTGATTATTCCCCTTCATCATCACACATCAGGTCCTGCACTGTGTGTACCTGTGAGTTAAACTCGTTTCAAGAATTCTACTGAAGAGAAATGTGGCAGATGGTGGTAGGTTAAGGGGGAACCTCATTTCTAGACCTCAACACCAACATAAGCATCATCAGATAAGAGACACAGGAAGCCGCCGGAGCCACGTCCTTTTGACAGCAACACTTGCCTGTGCAGTCTTATTATAGAAGACCTTTATCTCAGCCTGTGTCCTGTGGGACGATTGTTCCACCAGAGCTGTTGGCACACGGCCAAGTCAGGAGCGAGATGTCACGTCATATCATACCACACTGACATATTGTTACTTGACTTAGATTGACACAGACATCAGGGGACAGTCCGGACATCTGTCACAGCCCCGGGATGCCACGCGCTCCTATGTTGAATTATCAAGCAGACTGTGGTTATTTTTATGTCTCATCATAAGCTTGTGGGACAGAAGTGGAGTCAGTTGAGTCGAGTGGACTTAAACAAGTAAAGGGTTTAATTCCAGAACTTACTATATCCATGTTTGGTTACATATTCATACAGATTTTGACATTTTTAAAACAGAAATGCCTCTATCGTCCCAACCCTAAGTGTATTAATTGCTTTAGACTTCAATATTAACCCATTAAGTGCTTAATAATTCCAGCAGACGACAGAGAAGAGAGGGTGCCTACCTAATTATAAAATAAGGTCTCCTGTATTTTTAAAGCCTAAACTGTTGAAGTGCTTAAAGGGAAATTCTGGTATTTGTCTTGTTCTTTTTTTTGATGAAGCTTTGCACTTTGAAAAAAGTAAAGTCACCTCTCTGCCATATAGTGTTTAAAACAACAAGACATAGTAGGTTGTGGGTGTTTCGTTTCCAGTGCAAGAGAGCGCACTGACCACAGCATGAACTAATATTCCAAGACAATAAAACAATGATGTGCATGTGTAAAGAAATGACTGTTCATGGCAGAGACTGGAGCTTTATTTCAAACTAAGTGATTATATTAAAAAGTTCAGCTCACTGAAGCCTTTTTGCTTCCATGTAATCTTTGTTCCTGGGCTCTTAGTGCATCATAATCAGATCAATCCGTTGGCCTAATTGGGTCATTGGGTTGTTAAAGGTGTTCATTCAGCAGTGGTGCTGTGTGGCAGCAGTATTAACCACTGGTCGAGGATTCAAGATGAACAATACTTAACTGTTAACAGCCATTGTTTTTAAATGCCGAAGCCTGCTATAAAATGAAGAGTAAAAGAAGAGATCAAATATAAAATGACCTTTAAAACATGGCTGGATTTCCTAATGAGCCTCACAGGCTCAGGGGCCCAACGGGTCAGTGGAGCCCCTGAGCCTGAGCCTCTGTATTAAGTGACTTTTATTAATATTTGTCTTTGAATTTGAGTTTCTCTACTCTGCAGGGACGCTTGGCTCACGCTCAGACACATCACGCAGAGGGGGCTCGGAGGAGAGCCGCAGCTCCTTCGTGTTGAAAGGATCCAGCTGAGGTGGAGTGGGGGCACCTTCCTTTGGAGGTTTCCCGGACCCTGGGATGGACCCAGAACACGCTGGAGAGATTATATTTCTCATCTAGCTTGGGTACAGCTCAGGATCCCCCAGGAGGAGCTGCAAAATGTTGCTGGGGAGAGGGACTCTGGACTAACGTACTTAGGCTGCCACCAGATAAGTCTGATCTGATGTGTCATTGTATTTTTGATTCTAACATAATAGCGCCACACCGTGCATGCCGAGGATACAGTAAGCCCACATCACACAGCTGCGTAGCTCTGCTTCAAGAAGACATGACCTTCACCACAGGTTTCCTTTAATGCCTATAAAATGTTGTGTACCTATACCATTGTGTATAATATGTTGAAGTTTTGAGAGGGGCTTGAACAGCCCTCCTTCATCTTCACGTATAAGAAACTAAAGTGTCCATGAACAACAAACTAAAGTAAAGTAGACAGCAGCACTTTGGAGTTATGGTCTTATAATCCTACAATACTTGAAGGTATCACGGCTGCAAAAAACTGCAGAGAAAATGCTGAGCTCTTCTAATGACAAAGAGCGTAGGTGTGATGTTTTCACATATGCTGTGTATAAAATTATACAAAAATTCAAAATATACTGTACTATTAAAAGTATATCATTACACATTACATACATTTGTTCTTAAACCAGTCCATAGTGATGAAAAATGTATAAAAATGAATTTCAAATAATATTTCTTAACATGTTGATTCTAACATAGGTTCACACACTTCATTGTTCTCATTTGCTTCTTTTAAGTTCCTGTCCTTAGTGTTGGATTTGGCGCCACCTTCTGTTTGTATTAAGTACTGAGCTTTTACATTAAAAAGATCCCATTTCTCAGGAATCAGGCCTCTGTTAAAGAGAAGAGATGCCAGATAGGAGAACAACAAGATGGACACCACAGCAGACAGCATGCAGATGGTCCTGATCGGGGAGCGCTGGACATAAACGCCATTTACCAGAGTGCATCCTGGGAACTGGAGAACAGGCGGTATCCCAAGCAGCGGCTCCCCGCACAACACCCGCAGCAGCATGCCCACCACGCAGCCCAGAACGGCCCCATAACCGTTGGAGATCTTGAAGAAGAGGACGCAGACGATCTGCGGCAGCATGAGGGTGTAGGTGAGGTCGGAGCGGAGCATCCAGATCATCAGGACGCTGTTGTCCAGGAAGGTGAGAGACGTACCGGCCAGGCCCACCACCACCACCGAGACCCGGATCACCCACTGGATCTCCTGCTCTGACGCCTGGAGGGAAGAACACAAATTAATATATGAATCAGTGGTTTTCATTTTTTTCTAAGTATTTTAGTTCAGCGACACATTGTTAAATCAATACTCTTTAAATGTTTATTCAATCAGACGAGTCTTCGGATGTCTGAATGGAAGAGAGACTTCACCTCCTCTCGCTCTCCTCCGTCTCTTCCTCACCTGTGTCCTCAGGATGTTCCTGTAGATGTTGGAGGTAAAGATGGAGGCCGCTGACAGTAAGGCCGAGTCGGTGGATGACATCACGGCAGCGGCCACCGCCCCGATGCCGACGATGGAGATGTAGGTCGGGGTGAGGTGCTGCAGGACGATGGGCAGGACGAGGCCCGTCTCCCCACGTTCAAATGGAGACGGGGAACCATAAGAAGTCAGGTTCCAGTCTGAGGAACACGAAGACAGTTTGAGCAGAGTAGCAAATAGCCTTCAATGTTTTTCATCATT
Source organism: Holacanthus passer (assembly GCA_025331565.1). Classification (NCBI taxonomy): domain Eukaryota; kingdom Metazoa; phylum Chordata; class Actinopteri; family Pomacanthidae; genus Holacanthus; species Holacanthus passer. The sequence continues at coordinate 2,121,773 of JAFREQ010000090.1, read as the reverse complement.
TCTTCAAAGCTGAAACGCTTTTCATTTAAAATGAAATTGTTCCTGAAACATACTTGTTGACGCAGCCACAGCACCGAGGAGTATGGGAGGGATTCCCAACGTGGGAACAATGAACGCAGCGGCGAAGCAGGTGATCTTGGCTGTAGCTGAAGAGGCGGCTGACAGCGTCCTCTGGTGGAAGTTCTGAAGACCCAAGTTCCCCAAACCCTTGGAGAGAAGGAGGATGAACACAAGACAGAAAATATTGTATCAAAGCAGCAGAGAAGTCTTTTTTTTTTTTTTTTTTTTTTTGGTAAAGCAAAAACTGTTCAATGTTTCACCAAACTGAAAGGTTTTATTATCAGTTGCCTTTTTGTTTTCACTGTGTTACAGACAAAACATGTTTTGATCCAGGTGAACAGAAGAGTGAGGATTTTGGAAATACCTTCAAAACTGGTAAGTAAGACTTCGATTGTAGGAAGAATTAATCTTTTCACACAACAAATGATTAGCTCTGTGACCTAAACGTGATGAAACGCGAGGGTCACAAACTGAAGCTGCTCGATCATTCTTACCTCAAAACCTCCACCTTTTGAAGAGCTGTCATGATTAATAACTGACCTGTAAAAGTCCCATTTAGTCCCAACTGCTTCAAGTGGAGGGATTCACATTTCTGCATGTGCTATGCAAACATAAAACCTGGAGAGGATGTTTGTGTAACACGCGCAGCGCAGTCCTCTTCATTGCACAAGACAGATCACAGTCTGCTGAAAAAATATATAATCTACAAAAAAAGCGTAGATTCCAGCCTCATGTTTGGATCCTCTCCAGTCCAAAGTGAAACCTGATGTGCTGTCCATGATTTAATAAAACAGTGAAGCAGAGGACGTCCTCGGCGGCATCCTTGAACAAACTTCACTTCAAACAAGTTTCATCTTAATCGTATATTGAGTTTCGTGAGAACCCTTCCAGCCTTACCAGAAGTAGGAAGTTATCGATCCACCTCCAGGCTCTGTCTGCCTCCAGAGTGCCGACCCAGGGAGACTGGAAGGTGTGGTTGTAGGCTGTCTCAGTGATGTCCAGCACAGCGGGGCTCATCAGGGCGAAGGGGACGCACAGCCACTAGGAAAAAGCAACAACCTTCAGCAGGATACAGCACACAGAGAAGCAGCTCTTCTGACTGTCAGCAAACATTAGCTGGCAGCTTTTTCTCAAATAAGGTCCACAAATATCAAGTGGTGCCCATTAAAGTTCATGTTAAAACAACATACTCATTTCATTCTTCACTCAAATCACCTAAATAATTAGATTGAAGACTTTCCTGGACGCCTAAAGATGACATCATCAGCGCACACAGTGGCTAAACAACAAAGAGCTTTTCTCCAAAATAAGATCCCTCAAAATGAACGAAACCTTCATTCAAAGCCAGTAACATCATAAAAAAGGAATCGTGAATCATTTTAGGAAATATTTTCTTTCTTTTCTTTCCCAGACTTAGATGACAAGACCATGAAAAGCTCAATAAATCCCCATTATACAGCAATATTTACCCAACGCCTGCTGACATAAGCCAGCATAAGCTACTGGTCATACCAGACCAAGTAAGGCTGGAGCTGCAGAACTCCTGCTTTCACTAAAGTGAGCAAGGATGTGCTTTATTGTGTCTGACTTTTTCAACTTTTAGTTTGTAAAACAAAGAAATGTGTTCTTTGTACTTTCAAAAGTTATATATGATCTTTAAGTAGAACATAAAGAGTGGAAGCAGGTGGAAACAGTTCAAAAAAAAAGTTCAAAAACACAACAAATAGTTCCAGCGTGTAACTCCTCCTAAAGCCTCTAACTCTGCGCTCAGCACTCAGACGTGAGAGGGAGCGCACGAGGAGGCAGGCGAAGCAGGAACTCACCAGGCTGAGGAAAATGAGGATGAGCTGTATGATGTCGGTGTAGGCCACAGAGTAGAGGCCTCCCAGCAGGGTGTAGGTGATGGCCACGGCAGCAGAGATCCAGATGCTCACAGTGTAGGACAGATCCAGGATCACACTCATGGTTACACCTGGTAAACACACACACATTATACACACATCGAGGCTTTTCTCTGGCGTGCCTCAATCAATTTCTACAAAACACTGCTGTTAGAATATCAACCACGATCATATTACGCCTGTTCTCGTTTCACTGCACTGGCTCCCTGTACACGACGGATCCGACTTCTAGATTCTACTTTTAACTTATAAAATATTTCACAGACTTGCACCATCCTACTCATCACCTCTAGTCGCTGCTCAGATACCTGCTGGGCTCTACGATCTCAAAATATCGGCCTGCCGACGATTCCAAAAATAAATCAAACATCAGTAGGTGGCAGAGATCTTCTTCTTTAGAATCGTCTTCCTGCCCAAATTCAGGAGGCTACCTCAGTTGACTCAGACAAGAGTAAATTCAAAATACATGTTTGAGCATCAACCTTCCACCTCACTTCCTCTGCCCCGAATGCTAAACTGTGGTTGTCCAACTTACGTGTGTGTGTTCATATTAAGGTTTAACTCATATTGTAACCGTTGACTTCAGCAGAATCCTTTTTGCCAAGATGAAAGATTTTGTTGATATTATTTATTACCATAATTAGGCCTGATAGAGACGTGACTGCAGGAAAAAGAGAAGTGACAGATAAATGATCCTCAAATGATTAAGAAATTCTGTGTTGTTAGACGGACAAACACATATTTACCATCATTTATTTTTTCATATAAACACATAACATAAAATGTTGCTGTGAGCTGAGTGGGACATTTTAAAAAAAGACTTGTCAATGGTCTCTGGAGAACAAACTATGTAATGAAGACGCTGTTTCTAAATTAACGGAAACATTCCTGTGATATTTTTGTATTGAAATTCATTGATACTGCAGACATGTACACCCATATGAATATATGATATGATAAGCTGACGTCAGCCCGGACTATTTGAAACAGGACGGTACACTGTAACATTATAAGACCTTGAGTTAAACCTCAGGAGTCGCTTAAACCTGAAAAATCATTACAACCAAATCTAGTCCACTAGATTTCAGATTTACCTATAAGACCAGATTAGTTGACAGAAAAGTGATCAGAGATAAGACCTAGAATCCAAGTGCATTTTCCTCACTACTTGATCGTTATAACGCCGTGTGTTTATTTACCACCACATCACCGTCTCAGACCCGTCACTCCTGCGGTTGCCGGTGTGATTTAAGGTCTCGTTCCCTCGACGGAGTTATTTCAGACCAACTGTACAATTAGTCGAAGACTTGTGTTTCACTCAGCACGTCGGCAAAGAGCTGCAATAAACAGCTGCTCTGCCGCCAGGGTCAACATGCAAGTATCGAATGCATCACACCCACACACAGAAACATTCTTACCTAATCCTATGAGTGTTCCGGTCACCCACATAATCTCTGATACGAGCGAAGCCAGCGAGAGAGCGGCCGTCGGTACTTTTCCATATTTGATCTGGAACGGATCCATCATGGTCACGTACTTATTGTTTCTCATCGGCTCGGCGAAGAACAGGCCACCTCGATGATGGAGCGAAGAAAGATGAGTTAGACAGTTGTTTGTCATTTACATGTATGACAGGAAACATTCAGCTTTTAAATTGGAAAATGGTGTTAACAGGTTTCTAACTTTGAGCAAAACAGCTGTATGTTTGACAATAAAGATGAGACGGAGCCTCTTCTCTTAATGTTATTTCATAAAGCACAAAACCCTGAGCCGTTCGGTAAAACGACCGAATATTCAATCGCAGTTGAAAAGTTGTCACAGTGTCTTTGTGGAACCACTTTCATGTCAGCGTACAGTCATCAGGGTTTAAGAGGATAACAGTTTCTTTTCTCGTGATTTTCATGTGGAGGAGGAATGTTGTTTTTCTGTGTTAATCTCCAGACGTTACACAACTAGTTCCCATTCATTGAAAGATATCACAAAACATTTTCACATTCAAGATGAAAATCCGTCCTCGAGTGTCGTCGCCGTTCTCTCTTCACTAGTTTCTGATGCATTTCAGGAGTTCGTTTATGATGAAGTGTCGTAATTTACAGTTTTGGGAAAAAGAGATTTTCTCTAAACTTGCATTTTTAATTTCTACTTTAGTCAGCGATTTCCTACGTTTCCCAGGAGGCTGTTCATCAGTTTCCAGAGACAGGCTGTAAACCACACACTGCAGCATGAAGTAGTGACGGTGGAGTTCAGACCTTCTGGTTTAAATACAGAGAAAACAAAGTCTAAATAGTCCAATAATAAAAACAAATAGAGAACTATAATGTTTTCATGTCGTACAACTCAGACATAAACATGTACACTTTCATTTCTGAGAGAGAATTTCTGAAACCCAAGAACAAGGTAAAGCAAGTTTAACCTAGCGCTCAAGTCTGATGTCAACATATTTCCCTCTGTTATCGTGGACTCTACAGACTTTGTCTTCCGACCGAGCGTCGCTGTCAGAGATACTCGGGTTCCATATTATGTCTTTGCCATGTAACAAGCAGACATTTTAGATGTGTCGTTTAACACGTGGAACCATTTAATTCTGAATCCCATTTGCTAAACAAACATGTTCTCTTCCTGTCTCGTATCAGGCTTTTCTATTTAAAGGACTGTACTGAGAGACTGGAGACGATAAACAAGAGCGAGACGACTGCGTGAAGAATATTCACCGAGGGCTAAGTTGGATTTTCGACTCGTCTCTTGACTCGAGCCGCGTCCTTGTCTTTGCTTCTGACGGACGTTACTCACACAACCACGAGGAAAACGTAAGTGGTTTTAATTATTGAACGGCAGATGTTGTTCCTCAGACTTTACGTTTCTGCCCAGCTCATGATGAGGACCTCAGATTTTTAGATCCGTCCTCTGTGGTGTGTAATGAGCGTTGCAGCCTCACGAGGCCACTAGTTTTCTGCTCTATACATTTTTCTCTCATGCACACGATCGCTGCATGAGAGCTGTCCCTGCTGCAGGGTTTGAAATGGGAAATCTCACCAATGATGAAACACATGGTTGCAGCTATTGGCATGACGGCCCAGATCAGTCCCATGGACGGGTTGTACACGGCCTCTGCTGTGCCCACGATGAATCCACCTCCGACCCATGTGGCTGTACCACACACACACACACACACACACACACACACACAGGGACAGATTGACATCCAAGCAGAGGACAGTAGCAGGAAGGTTATCGGCTGCACATGCCTGTAACCTGATAACCAGCCTGTCTGTGCTCCCACTGTATTAAATTTAAATAGGAATTTACTGTAAATTTAATGACCAATTACTTGAAAGCATCCATGAAGCAAGTGATTATTATAAAACATGAAAAAGTGGACAGCTTCAGAAACACTCACTGACCCTTTTCCTGCTATATTTTATCTGAACCACATTCATCTTTTGTCCTGTTTGACAGTTTCAAGCTGCACATCTTTTGTTACAGTATTATTATTAATCTTGCCCATTTTAAATAATGTATAATCTCTAGTAGCACATGCGTGAATTCATTGTCCCTCCATTAGAAGCAAATGCACATTTTCCTTTATCCCATTAAAAAAAAAACCCTGAAGGCTCTGCAGGAAAAATCGACTCAATGCCAAACGCTGTGTGCAGAGCGAGCGGCAGGTGATGGACCAGGTGCAGCTGCCTCCATGTTGCCTGCAGATACTCGCCTGTCATGGTGAAGATGCCGACCACCAGGTTGATGCCCCGGTTCCCCAGCAGCGCCATCTCCGTCTGGTCCCCGTGGCCTTTCTTCGCCTCCTTCCTGGACTTGATCGACGCCCAGATGCCGATGCCGAGGACCAGCAGGTAGAAGAGCAGCATCACGGCCACGCCGGGGACGTTGAGAGCCATGATGGAGCGGCGGGCTGCAGGACTGGAGGACGGAGCTGCCCGGATGAGACAGCATGTCCCTCCCCGCTGCTGCGGCTGCGGCTGCACGAGGCGGCGGGAGGAGAAGCTCCGGAGCCCAGCGGCGGCGCGCGGTACTGCAGCAAGGTGACACAGCCAGGTCACACAGCTCTGTGTGTGTGTGTGTGTGTGTGTGTGTGTGTGTGTGTGTGTGTGTGTGTGTGTGTGTTTAAGTTGAGAAGAAAACATATTCTGGATCATGCATTTATAATGTTTCATGTAATCAACCCCCTTCTTTTTTAATTCCCTGTCTATATGTTTGGCATCTTTCCAGCTGCAGCCATGTGTTTACATTCAGTTATTATTACCCCTCTATATATCATCATCATGGTGCTGCAGGGATTGAAATACAACCTCCTTCTCTATATACAACCACCTGATATCAAGTGACCAAACTTCCAAATATGTCACATGAGGACAACTGAGCAAACCGTGTCCTCTGGATGAAGCTCAGAGGTTTGGAAAAGAAAGATTTGGTTGCATTTATTTGTTGTTGTGTTATATAAAGCTATGTAAAGAAAAAAATTATATAAGAAGAAAAGATAAACAGACACAAGAACTCAAAGGGGTTTTGATTGGAGGCTGAGTGGAAGGATATGGGAGGATAATGAGTTTAAAAAAGGTTAATACATGAATGGAGTGGAAAGAAATAGTAATATTAGTTTTCCAAAATGTGACCTATAAATATATATTACCTTTAATAAAGTTGTTCTTTAACAACTCGACATCAGTGTTTCTAAAATCCTGAGCGGTTAAAACTCTTCTAAACATTCATCACTGAAAACCATGAAGGATTCATCACATGCTTCTTTACGTGTTGAGACATTTCCACCATCATTCAGACCCGCTCACCACGGCTGAGCACATCACTTCCTCGCTCAGCCGTGGGAAGGTGAGCGAGGAACCACATCAGCCACATCACTTCCTCGCTCAGCCATGGGAAGGTGAGCGAGATGGCTGCCACTTCAACAGCAGATACATCTACTTTATCAATAGTGCTGTCAAAGACGATCATTTCGAGAAACTACGTCATTGATCAGTTTTAAGTATAATAAAAATAGACCCTCGATATAAAAACAACGTTGACCAACATCAGAAATATAAGACAAACGTAAACACATTGAAGGACACAGAATCTGCAGGACTCATTCTGTCAGCAGGTTATGCAAACTGCACCGCCAATAATGTCTTGCTGTTTTTCCCATGATGCAAAGCAACACGCCTGAGCCTTTTCACAGAAACAATAGCTCCGTTCACAGTATCTCGCAGCGTCCTGCTGGTCACAGGTCAACTGTAGCAAGACCTGAACAGATCGTCTGTAAAGACGCGCTGAAAAGAGCCGAGGGGGGTTCGGCGTTCCCACAGTTCAACAAGTGAACTGTGAAGCAGAAGGATGAAGGTTTGATGTGGTTTTACATGTCAGAGGACGTGGACGGTTGACAGGGTGAGACACTGATGTCCTCACGATTCAGCTGCCCTAGTGTGAGACCTGTCAGAGCAAATTTACAGGGTTGGTTGATTTATGTTCATTATCCACAGTCAGTGCATCAGGATCACAAAGACATATTAAACTATTGTTTTCATTTAATATCACACATCAGGAAGTCACTGGCTGTGTTGTTCCTGATCAAAGCAGGAGACAGAAACGAAAACAGAAAAGTCTGGACAATATTCTTTGATTATTTCATATTTTAAAATACTTTCCAGTCTTGCCTTAAAGAGAAGGCCAAAAATGGTCTGGTCTCATCTTCCTGAATAAACTAGAATCCAAACCAGCTGGTGGCAGGAACAACCTTAATAACACACGTTATCTGTCATCTAGTCTGTAAAGTCACTGTAGCCGACATGACGCTAATCGTGTCGTCGTCAGTCCAGCCCTCACCGCTCCACTTCACTAGTTCTAAGAAATAAAACCTTGACTTTCAAGGTAAAGTTAGAATTCTTTCATTTCAGAATTATAACTGACATGTTTCTTAATCTTTAATCTCATTATTCAGATGGTTTTAGATTTTCCATGTGATCCCAATTGTCACTCGTGATGATGAACTGCTGCTTGTAATTTTGCACTGACTGTATATAGTCTGCTATGTACTGTATGTTTTCCTTCCTCTCTATATGAGGACGCTCCATGCGTGTCAGAGGCCATGAAACGCTCACATGTCCGGGCGACACTGTCAACGAGACTGACAGCTGTTTATTTATTGTCTGTGGTCGATGAATTCAGCCCGTCGGTCGACCGAGGCCTCGTCTGTTTTATTCAGTGACTGTTCCGCCGCAGGAAACCGTGTTCAGTGACTCGGTTGTCAAACGCTGAAGCCGACACCGTCAGTGCTCGACCAGTGGGTCACAGCACTCGCTCCAGTATCACATTCTTCAGATTACAGAGTACTTCAGATTACAAACCGGCATCCCAGTAGCACAGGCAGTTTGAAAAGTTTCCAGCTGTTGTCTTTTCTGTCACTTTCATTTTTTTAAAAACTGGGAGAGAGTGTACTGTTTCACATGATCAGACACTGTGGCTCCACTTTAAATGAAACTTAAAGATCATCTTTTCTTGTAAGTTCTGTTTACATTCAGTGTTTCTCACTGTGTGAATCCTAGAGCACTAACAAATGCATCAAATGCGTTTGCTTCTTGTTGCCTTGGAATTTTATAAAAATTAGATTGTGAATTGTTTACGTCCCTGTTTGCTAGTTTGCAGTCTTCTTCTTCTTCACTGACTTTGCAGGTGCAACAGCATGAACATGTATGAAATGGAGACACACTTAAAACCCAACATTACTCCTGTCACAAAGTCAACAGGGTTTCTTTATAGGCTGTATCATAAGATGCTAAGTTTCAATCTGTAAAAAGACAGCTTGTGGAGACAGAAAGATAGCTCTTTGAAAATGCTCCTGACTTCCTGAGTCCTAGGTCCATAATCCATCCATCATGCTCCTCAGCAGTGTCTTTATTGAGACCCTTGCTCCCTGTTTTTTACAACCTCTAGTCCGTTAACAGCGAGATAACCCTGATGACATCACTATGACATCTTCGGGGTTATTTTTTTATAACTTGATGAAACTCAGGTTAAGTGATGCTGTTTATGGCAAGTAAACTGATTTGCATGTGTTAAATTGGTGACGTGCCCCTTTTTGTGTGGAGTCACACAAACACACAAGAATAAAGTTAAGATAAAGGCTGTTGCAACACATTGACCTCAGTCTTTCATTCAAATATTCACTCCCTGCATTATCATGAACACACAAAATGATCCATGTAGAATATCCAGCACATCCGGGCCTCATTCAAAGCAGCCAGCTGAGCTCGGTGGTGATAAGGAGGCAGCAGCAGCAACTGACCTGATGCAAACACACAAACCTGGACTTAAACATGTCCGCTGATATTCAGACAAATTGTCTCTAAGTCTGGACGTGGGAACCGAGATATTTGCACGGGATTTGTCACTAATCTCCAAACACTTCAAGCTTTTTCAGCCATTAAGTCTTGAAAAAACAAGTTAGAGCAACAACTGAAGGGTTTTTCATGGATGAAAGTTGACTTATCTCAGGTAAGATAATGGTTCAAATTGATTAATGTGTTTTGGAAATTTAAAATGGACTAAAAAGAAATGGGGCCCTTAAAACAGGAGGGACCACAAAACCTGAGCTGTTTAAGCTGAATTTTTATTTTTCAAATGTGTGAATTGTGAGAGAAACAAAGATGGAGAAACTGGCTTCAACATATATGGAAATGTAAAACTAAAAGTATTTTTGATATGAACATCAGTTTGTTGTGGTGCTGAAATCACCTGTCGAGAACACTTTTTAGCCTCTTTTAGCTTGTTGTTTTCTCACTGTGGCAAACTTACTATGTGGTAGCAGCGGAGACCAGACCAGAGTTTAAAGGAGAGAGGATATTGGACTTATATTAGTCAGGTGGACACAAACATAACTTCAAATGTGTCACATGTGTACGTAGGCAGCTGCTCGATAGCATGATCTCCATGATAGCTTTGTAAGGTGATAATATATCGGGGCTGTGTGTCCGTCAGATGGTTTTGATGTTTCACTGCCGCGAAGAGGCTGAAAACTGATTGTGAAAGTGACAAAATCTTCCATTTTCACAGGATAGAAACATCCCCTGCAGAATAAGTCACTCCTCTGCTTCCCATCCGTACGTTCGATATGTTCCACTTCCACATCAGTTCCACACGCGTTGCCTCCTCAAAGCTCCACCAGAAAGTGTGTATTTAATCATACTGTGGTGACTGAAAGTGTTGGGATAAAGTCTGAGGCTTTACGTCCAGTCTGGACGGACATGACACATCTGCTCTCATGGGTGACATAAAACTGAGATCGAATCTTTGTTAAAAAGTTGATTAAGACACAAACAACTGTTCAGTTCTTATTTTGTTCCACTTTTGCTTCGACTGAAACTAGACTGAGGTGGCCTTCATCCACAACATCAGCTGAGCGGCACAGTCCCAGGATCCCGACGCTAATCTGAGCAGCTGAGCACATAAATAGCCTCTGCGTGGCCTCTTATGGCTGACAGCAACACAGTGACAACAACTGTCCCCGTCCTCAACGTCACCGGCAACTCCACCACGCCCACCGCCGTCCAGGTGGCCAAGGTCATCAGCTGGTTGACGTTCGGCATCGGCCTGCCCGCCATCGCACTGGCTATTTACACCCTCAAGAATCTGTCCAAAGGTTTGCACTCGCTCTGATCGATGTCCATTCATGTGTAAACTGATCAATTAACGATGTACAACCTGCCATCACCTCCTGCAGACACCTGAAAATGGCTCAGCAGCTCCTCAGAACAAAACTGCAATTCCAGTTCCTCTTTGCTTGAAGATATTTTTTTCCACTGTTCCCTTTTTTATTGTCTTGTTTGTTTATCACTTAATACACTTGAAATACACATATATAATATGTGTATACATATTATATATTATATAAAATATACAAAAGAGACTGAGCAGGTATCAGAGCAGTTGTCATTTGTACCAGTAATAGCATCAAGTCATAGGAGTCCCAGTATCAGCAATACTAACAGTATCAGTAGTATCAGTAGTAATAATATGATTCGTATCACAGTAGTACTAGTAATCGTAGTAGTATTAATCAGCACAGTGTCAGCAGCAGTACATTTTACATTTTTCAGCAATGTACAAATAGATCCAGGATCAGTATTGATGTTTTGTTCCTCTGTTCTCTGTCCAGGTGAGAACAAGATTCCCATGCACGTCATGTTCCTCCTGGTCTCTGACATCATCAGTTTCTTTGGTCGTCCCAGCGTAGACCAGGACACGGAGAGTGGGACCATCTTCTCCTCCAACGCCACAGACTTCATCTTCTATTTTGGTGTCATCTCCAACATCACCCTCATGCTGTTCATAGCTCAGGAGCGCCATCTCCTGGTGGCCTACCCGCAGTGTCTCGGCTGCTGCAGCAGTGTCAAGCGGTCTCCTGCGGTGGCCTTGGTGGCGTGGGCCGCTCCGTTCGGCGTCCTTGCCCTCGGCGTGCTGCGGTACAACCTCTGGTTCGCCGTGTCTCTGCTCACTCCTTTCCCCTTCCTCCTCTTCTTCGCCGTGGACTCCTGGAGGGCTCTGATCTGCTCCCGGTCTAACCCTTCGACCCCTGAGAGGAGGAGGGCGGTGTGGGGGCTCGGTGCCATCTGGGCCAACTACACCCTCCTCTACGCCCCCTTCATCCTCAGCGTCCTCTTGGAGGCTCTGTCCTTTAAGGAGACGGTGACGTACCTGGGGCTGGTGTCTCACCTGCTGCTCTACCTGAGCCCACTCGTGGACCCCTTCCTCTACATCTTCATGACCAAAGGGTTCAAAGAGGTGCTGCAGGCGCTGCCCTGCTGTCAAAAAGCAAGTCAGAAAGAGAACATGAGGCCCACTGTGGAAACTGTGGCTGAGACTGTGGAGACGAGACTGTAAAGGAGACATAAAGTTTTCAAAAAGATTTGCAAACACGTCCATCAGTCTCGTGAGCAGCAACAAGGATCCTGCTGGGAGAACTAATCCCCGCCAGTAAACACATGCATGGACATTAAATCCTTAAATCAACAATACTAAAAGCTTGGCACATGAGGAGAGGGTTGGGTGGGGAGGTGCAGAGACTCTTGGCAGCAAACAGCATTGGCATGAGGACACCGGCAGTGTCTGAAGCGTCAGGTTACACTATCACGTATATGATGGATGTTCAGCAGCTGCTCGGCTCGCAGCTGAGCAGCAACGTCCACTGATCGTGAAGCATCAATGAACCAGTGCTCTGCCTGAACCCATGCAATGATGCAACATATTAGTATTATATGCATATAAGCATATTATTCCATTACATTGCAATTAGTGGTGTCTGGAAAAAAAAACACAAAAATATTTTTATTTAAATCCAAAAAAAGCCAATTGTCAATTAACAATGTAATTTATTCAGTTTGCACCTTATAAATAAATTATCCTCAATATGAAATTGTATCTTTATGTTTACAAACTACACAAACACTAAAAAAAGAGCTTCCACTGTTTAAATTTGCAAAAGGTTTCAGAGTCCTGCAGCAGGTTTGACAGTTTCCAAGGTTTAACTAGTCAAACTAGCTTCTCCACAAATGTTTGTCGGAAGTGTGGAAAAAATGGTCGTTGTTAAATAAACATGTAAATTCGATACTTTTCTTCAAGAGAACTCAGCAACTCTTTTTATAGCCTATGGGCCATATAACATTCGACAGGCATCAGAGCAATAGAAATGACTTGTTCAATACTTTCTCTATGGGCGAACATGGCTCTGAACAAGAGAGGGAACAGATGTTATTGTGCGGCTGTGAAGTAAATTATAGCACTTTACATTATTCTTATGATCAGGTTGAACTACTTCATTCAAGTTATTCATTGGTGCATTACAAGAAATGGAATAAAGGGAAGTGTAATGTATAATACACCACACATGTATGTGCCAGAGTCAAAGCTGGATCAGTAAATGACTGAATGTTTTTCCGCCCTGCTTGTTCTCGTCACTGCTTCGTGTCTGTCGTGCTCTTTGGTTCCAGGAAAACACCTGAAGACTCCACGGAGTGAGAGGAGACGTCACTTCCTCTGAAATGAAACACCACAGGTAGACCTCAGGATGTGATGCAGTCCAACACGACACTTCAAACTGTGGCTTTTCAACAGGAGTGGAATCAACACATCTCTGACTCCAACCAAACATTAAATGTTACGTAAGTTATTATTTGTTATTGGACTGTGTGTGACTGCATGTTATTGTGGCCATCAGCTGTTTAATGATACTTTGAAATGTCCAATCCAATGAAAATGCTAAGATGACTGTGGGGTGACAGTGTTATAGTGTTAATAATTTTGTTGTAAATGATGAGTGAATGCATCTCAGTGCAATTCTCAGTACCACCACCAGGTGTCTCTACAGTGGTGCAAAAGACATTTTCATATTTCAGACAATGTGACTTATGCATTCATTTTCCAACCTTGGCTTTTCAATGTCGTCAATCGTCTCCGGCAGCCTCGTGTTCAGTGTCTCTGGGAGCAGCAGAGACAGCAGACAGGAGGCGACGACCACAGAGCAGATGATGATCTGGGGAAGAGGAGTCCACACGTCCTCCAGCAGCAGGACGAGTGGAGCCACCGACACTCCCAGACGACTCGTGAAGTTGGTGTAGCCCACACCATTTTGTCTGGGGAGACGAAGGGTGAAGCACAAGAACTTATTTCATAAATTTGTCCTCCATGTGCTGCTGCTACTGGTAAATCATTCTCCGACTTGTGTCCCATTTATTTCCAAGCTGAAATAATTGGCACTCACACACATATTTTTTGGACTTAAGTTTATCTGCTAAAACATCACCTGAGGACAGAGAGAAATGAAGCACAAAAAACCCCAGAACAAATATGATGATGGAGTGAATTGGATCATCTTAATTGGGCCAATAATGAACAAATAAAGTATGAAATAACTTAATAAATGGCAACATTACTAAGAACTGATGAACTTAATGGATGAAGTGACGTTCACAACACAACAAAAGATTGTTTTCTACCAATGACATTAAAATAAAAAGCAGATCTAATTTTTTTAAACCTAACCCTAAAGTAATGTTACGTCAAAGAAAAATCATCAATCAGTGCCTTTTCATAACTTGTGTTTACACAGTTTTGAGATTTTTTCTAATGATATTAAACATTTTACTAACTGACTTGACCTAAAAGTCCAGTGAGGTGAGAAACGTAAACAGCTGAATGTGACAGTGTGACAGTGACCTGACGACTGTGGGGTAAAGCTCCGTCGTGTAGAGGATGATGGTTGTGAAGGCGGCTTCTGTCAGACCTTTTCCGAGAACGCCAACAACAGCGCGCACACGCCACAGACCTGCAAACAACGAGTACAGTGTGCGCGATAAGATAAGTGTGTAAACATTCAACTAACTTGGAACCAAAAGATGTTAATTCATTTGAACCTTTCTAACCATTTGGCTTCTGTCAGATTGAGCATACACACGCTCTTACAGAGCAACGGTCTGTTAATATTATGGTGTGCGTGTCAAATGAGAACAGCCAAGAAGCACGAGGCTTTTCAAAGTTTGACGTCCTCGTGTAGTTACGTACTGTAGTTCAAAATCAGTATCCTGTACACCACACAAATTGCCCCATGATAACCTAAGTTAACTTGTGTCGTCATGCTGTGGTAGGAAGTATCCACGTCCTGATGCAGGTCCAGGAGTTTGGAACCACATTTAGTCAAACATATGATGCTTTATAATTCTTTAAAAAAAATAGCTTTGAATAAAAATTGTGAGTTTCTTGAAAACATAAAAGAAATCATATCATTGATATCAATTATAACCTTCTGGGATGAAGATGTTTGTGGCGATGCAGATTCCTGTCAGTAACAGCGTTCCCACTTGGCACTTCCTCCGTCCGGTGATGTTGAGAAGGCAGCAGATGGTCAGCTTGGCGGGGATGTCGATGGCGGCGTAGATGAAGTGTGCGAGGTACATGTTCAAGCCGAATCCAGAGATGTTCAGGCTGATTCCATAATACGTTAAGGCCACCCCGAACCTGCAGAGCACGACGAACCACAAATCATTACTTTTTCATGTTTTTGTAGCTTACTTTTGACTCTTTCACACTGGAAACAGAGGTCATTTCAATTTTGTTTTTGGAGGAGATACCCACCACACAAAGCCAGTCAGCAGAGTTAACCGTCTCATCTTCGGGGTCTTGATTAGATGAAGGTAACTGTAGCTTTTGTCCTGCTTTTCCATGTTTTTCATGTCGCAGAGTGCCTGTACGGAGGGAAGCAATGTTAACGGACAGATTCACATTTTCTCAAGTCTACCATCAAGAAATTCTCATGTTCCTATATAAAAGCCATTTCAGTGTTAAGTCATGAGGGACGAGCTCAAATTTACCTCCAGTTTTAATTTGGATGACAGTTTTTCTCTTTTGTTGAATTTCGCACATTTATCAAGGTAATACTGGGCTTCTTCCACTCTGCCGTTGGCTAAAAGCCATCGAGCTGATTCAGGAATCCACCTGCAATTATATTTAAAATAATTAACAATGAGTGGAGACATTAATTGGGACATAATTGAAATCCCATAAAAAAAAATCTTCCAACTTCTAAAACTTCACCTTTTCACAAAGTCTCAAATTCTCTCATGAAGTGAACCATAATGTCTCTCTTTTTGATTTTGTTGAAAGATCTTCTGCCTCTAACTAATTTGTTCAGATTTAAATTAAACATTTATTTTTGTAGAAGCACTTGAACTTTACGAGCTGTACACGGTGAAATGTACATTGCCATTGTTTATTTTGTGGAAAATAATTCACTTACCACCAGGTCAAAACTGCAAATCCTAGTGGGGCTGTAACAGTCATCATCAATATCCGCCAGTCCCTCACCAGGAAGGCGATCGCAGCCAGCAGCATGTTGCCCACGGGCCAGGCCAGGCTGCTGATGGCGCTGATGAACGACCTGTGACCTGCGTCCACCCACTCAATGCCTGCGAGGTGAGTTCAAGCATATTGTTTAACAAGATATTTGTTTTGCAGTTTCTTTGTGGTTTGTATTGATTTCACAGGGAATTTGGTTGAACGCGTTATTACATTTAATCCTTGTCTGAACCTTAAAACAGCTTTTTAAGTTGATATGGTGAACTTACCGAGAACAACTGTGTTGATCACGATTCCTGTGAGTCCGAACCCAGTGAGAAATCTCAGTATTACAAACAGAATGTAGGAATTTGCAAATGCGCTGGAGATGCCGAACACGATTGACATGATGTACGAGGCCAAAAGAGTGTTTTTCCTCCCATACCTGGAAATAAGATAAGTACATTTAGGACAGTAAAATAAGCATGAAGACGGACATTTGTGACAAAATCTTTTAAAGTGAAGACTCCTGTAAAGCATTTCAAGTGGGATAAAGTATAATAACCAAAAATAACTTTTCCATTTTTTTAAAATTCAGATTCCTAATCTCAGTTTTATTCATCACGTGTATCATTTAACTTCATCACGAAAATGCTGGAGACGTACTTATCGCAGAGGTATCCAAAAACTAAGGACCCGATCATCACTCCAACAAAGAAGATTGTGCTTGTTGTTTTTGCCAGACTTTTTCTATCACAGACAAGGTCCCACTGAAAAGGCAGATAAGAGAGAAAGTAATGTTGCTTGCAGCATTTTCATTAACAACATATTTTGTTATATATGCTATGATAAGAGATTTGTGCCCTGGCTGAAATGCAAATAGACTGTGTCAAGTCTGGAAAGGTTATTTCACATATTGTACCTCTGTAGCCAGGGTGGAAGTGAAGGTGGAGTTATCATAAACCCATCCACTCTGACACTGAACTGTCGGGAGACCAGCGCTGTTGGAGCCGTTAGCTAAGAGCCGGAACTGAGGCTCCACAAACATCTCGCAGGATTTCGGGCTTCCATCTACTCGTACAGGGACGCTGACGGTCAGTCTCTGCTCCAGAGTTAGATTTCCAAAGAGTCCTGCACCATCCAGGGCGCTGATGTCACAGCGGTGAGGAGGCTCCCCGGCGATGAAGTTCATCAGTAGGAAGTGAAGGGGCAGAATTGTTCGAGGGATGCACAGCAGGAAGATGAGGGCGATTTGGAAAGGCCCAAAACCGTTGATTTCTTCCAGGATATCCTCAAACTTCATCTTCACCGTGCTTATGGTTCCCAGAAGAACAGATTTAGATTTGCTTTAAGTGCACAGAAGCAAAACATGAAGTGTTACAGTAACAGTAACAGTTAAATTACTCACCTACATGGAAAACTTGATGCACTCCTGCTGCATGGTTAGAAACGGTTCATACAACAACAACAAACCCCAGTTTACTGCAAAATTCAGGCAGCTTTGTCAGGAACAAAGGAAGAGGCCCCCAGAAGTGGAGATAGGACCCAGAACAACCAGGCCAGGAACACACTAACGAAGGAGATCATAGTAGCCAAGAGGAACGACACTGACCCCCACCCCCACTGTGGAGAACCATCAACTGACTGATGACCTGAATGTATTTTAATGTAGGTTTGACAGTCCCACATTCACACCCCTCACCCACTCTGACTCAATCAAACAACCACCTAGACCCCCTGCCTCCCCCTCACCCCTCCCCACTGACCCCCCACCTGCACTAAGGATCTGTGAAGAGAAAGCGTGTCACCTCTTTCAGAGTCAGAAGATCAGAAAGGCACCAGGACCAGATGGTGTGTCTCCCTCCTGCATGAAAGTCTGTGTTGCCTGGCATGGTTCACCTTTGGACTTTGTGATGTTGTGAGATTACAATCACAAGTTGTTAACAGATTAAACATTAAACACATTCGTACATGTTTAATGGAAACGCAAGTACTATAGGTTCTAGTAAAACTCAATCCTATATCAATCCCATAAAAATTCAGGGCTGCACTCCAACTTTAGGGTCGACTGGTTTGACCGTGGAGATGCAAGTGACTTCTGGCCTGACCACAGTTTTAAAAGGGATTCATTCTCAGTTCATACTGTATTCATGTGAGCTGAGGAGGAGGATCAGAGAGGGGAAGAACCGCTACAGGAGGAAAATGGAGGATGTTGTGGAACTTCTCTGCTACTGGTGAAGAATGAAATAGAGACTTCTGCCGGCCGACAAGGTTTTTTTTAATTTTCTTTGCAAAGAAAAGGTCAATCAACACACGAGCGGTCAGAATGAAGAAAGACCCCACCTGAGGCCTCCTAAGGCCTAAGGTATGTTTCACACCCTTTTGTCTGTTGCAGGTATCGGCACCGGGGCAGGGTTTTGTATCCAGGCCGGAGGTTTAAGAGGTCTAGACATCACAATTTAAAACACAAAAGCACCTGGTATCTTGGTGAGAGAAATTATAATTACTGCTGTGAGCAGAGTATTTTGGTTTCCAAAGTGGAGCAAAATGACTCTTCAAAGTGGCCAAAACAGTGAGTATCGACACACAGCCGTTAATCTGCATCTTCTTCTAAACAGATATCAAACTGTACTTGTTTGAGGATATAACAGGGCTGGATGAGTCACAGATTGCAGGCAGCTGCAAAGACTCAGCTCTGAGCCCAGGAGGCAGACGGGGACCTCTGGTGGATGTGGAAGATAGTGCAGAACTGTGGCCTTTTCATCACATTGAGTTTGCAGCCCTGTGATGATCTACATGTGGTGATAAGAGCTAAAAAGTTTTACTCATAAGATGTGTTGCTTCTCTCCAGCCCCATTCCCACCTCCTCAATCAACTGCCATTCTCTTCCCATCCACCAGATGTCCCCAGACTTCCCCTCGCTTACCCACCCATCTACACACCTGTCCCCACTTTCCTCATCAGTCCAGATATTCACTCCTTCAGTTCTTCCTAGGTGTTTTGTTGATTTCCTGCTTTGTGCTTGTGTGTTTGTCTTTTACCTTCATGTTTATATGGACCTGTACACATCTGCCTGCCTGTACCTGCAGGTAAGATATATCCTCACTATATTACCTTAGTAATCCTGCTTCCTCCTTGACTGCCTGTGTTTGACCTTGTCTCCTGCTCTCGCTCACCTTTGTGACACTGGAAAAGAAAAATGCATTAAATCTATGCTTACACATGCCTAAAAACAGATTATTGATAAAAACTGTAATTGTTGCTATAGTGCAAACAAATAGTGGACAGAGTTTTGGTTTGTGTCTGTTAAACTTGAATTTGAACTTGTGCTTGGCTGAAGGAACCTCAGTATTAACTCACTTACCAACACTGTAAACTGATGATGTTGGTGCCGTGAGGTGAAACTGTGAAACAGATGTTTGTTTACGTTCTGGTTCCTGGTTCTTGTTGGTCCCTCGTGCCTCCTGATGTCACACAGTTTGTGAAGGACAGCATGATTCGTCTGACGTGTCGTCCGCCAGGTCTCTCCTCCGAGTCATGGCAGAGTTTCCCACTGTATAATCTCCTAAACTGACAAAGTGACCAGACAGTGACAGACAAAAATATCCTGTCGTCTGCACATTACTAAGATCCTATATTCATTAAGTTAAACTAGTAAATCTGTAGTTTTAAAATAGTTAGGAGTTACTAAGATCTTAGTAAAGACCCACAGCTTGAAAACAAATGCTTCATAAATGAAAATATGCATCTCAGTGACTTCTGGATAACATCTCTCTTTTACACATAACTCACAATATTGAAATCACACACACACACACACACACACACACACACACACACAGAGGAGGTCTGAGCAGTTAAGAGAGGAAACATTCTCATGAGAAAGCTGATGTTTACCCTCTGGAAGCTATAGAGCCTCCTCCGTCTGTGGCTTTCACTTAAACACACACGCTGAAGGATGAAATGGCGTCTCTGCCATCTGTCTGCGCGCTTCCCCTCTGCACAGGAAGTGCTCTCGGGTTGCCGAGAGGTCGGAG
This sequence comes from Holacanthus passer, assembly GCA_025331565.1. Taxonomy (NCBI): domain Eukaryota; kingdom Metazoa; phylum Chordata; class Actinopteri; family Pomacanthidae; genus Holacanthus; species Holacanthus passer. Next base: position 2,101,942 of record JAFREQ010000090.1, on the reverse strand, counting down.
AGGCAGACAGACACAAGGTCAAAAGGTCCGTCAGTGATCAGAACGCATGGCAGGAGGAGGCTGCACAAAGATGATGCAATACAATAAAATATTCAAATAAAAACGAGGATGCACGCAAAATAAATGCTAACAAAATATTTATTGTTTGTTGCGATTGATCGTTTATTTCAAAATAAGAAAAGTGACGAATTCAAATGTTTTAAGGTAAAAAGCTAAGATAATGAAAATTGGGTATAAAAACAAAAGAAAACTTGAAAGTGGAAAAGTGAGGACTGTGGTTCTGGACCGGCCAATAAATAATCCCCCTGAAAAGAATTTGTTGATGCCCTATAATTTTCCCAAGCGTGACAAAGAGATTGTGAAATTATTTGAATATAAAAATTTAAGGGAGGTTTTGAGCCATTTCTAGTTCATTAATCCTATTCATCCCTTTGTGGGAACGTAGGTAAAACTCTTAGCGCAGGTTCATAAAATAGATAAATATGAGCATGTAATGTCTGTATCTGACCTTATTTTGTAAATTTCCCCCATTGTGGGACTAATAAAGGAATATCTTATCTTATCTTATCTTATCAGTAAGTTAGTCTCATAGTCTGTAAATTCTTCTCTCACTCTTATTCCTCTCACATCCATAACTGAGGAACAGGGACAGGAAAAAATAAACGTCCATCTCTGCACATCCTGGCAAGTAATTACATTATTGGAAAGACTGTTTATTTGCTATCTGTGAAGGATGTCCTATGCTCTCTGTAGCAAGTAGTGTTTTTCTATTTATTAATAGTGAATAATCGCTGACCTTCTCTCAACCTCGTCCCATCAAACGGCTTATTTTTGGCTCTTTTCCTGATCAGGCCGAACTGAAGGGGTCAAACTGTGGAGTTTTGAGTAATTATTGCATAAGCTCTTTGTCTTTGTGCTTCCCAAGTCGGAACAATTGCTGAAAACACAATTCTGGGCCGGAGAGGCCAGATTTGTATTTGTGGATGAATTCCCACAGAAAAAACAAAGACGCAGGACAATCGGTTCGTCAATACTCGAGTGATGTAAGATATCCATTGTGTTGCTGTGTCGCACAAAAAGGGCCAAAGTTCTAGTTTAGCCTACATTTCAAATTATGTCGACTGATTGATAAAGGTCCGGTGTTGTTCTTGTGAATGGCAGTTTGCCCGGATGGAGAAACTAATCAGAGGTTTTGTTGGAAGTAGAGATGGAACTTATTGCTTATTTGTTTGCACGCATCGATTTTTGTGAGGCAGTTTTCTTTTATACTTATACAGATTTGACCTGGTCAAGGGTCAATAAAATCATTAGGTTCCTCCTCTGCCGATCGTGAATATCTTCCTCTGGACCAAAGTGTTGGGTGGACGGTCAATCGCTCGTTTCCTAAGACTAAACTCTCATATGTTGAAATCCAAACACCAGTCGTCTGTTTCAAACATGGGAAACTGGATGTTTGTTTACAGGGAGATCGCTGCCTCGGGGGGTCGGTCCCAGTCGGAGCAGCTCGGTGTCCTGGGATTGGACCAGGGCATAAACAAACTATCCCTGGATTAGTTTACTGGACAATTGTCCTGAGACGGGTTGAGGTCCCGAAGGACAGACGGACATGAGTGGACAGAGAAATGACTGTGACACCGCAGAGAAGCTTCTGTCTGTTTCTGTCTCTCAGCTGGTTGTCTGGTATTTCTCAGCCCAGCAGCTTTTTTTGGGCCTATTTCAAACCTGTAATTTTCCTGGAATGTATTGAATGTTATGGATTTAATCAAAATATGGTTTGTGTTATTTTTAATAATGATAATCTTTCACTTACTTAAACCACATGTCAACCATGGTTAATCTGTCGTGACCATGATCTTGACGTAGCCTGAACCTCAGTGTAGGAACTGTACTGTGCACAGCATCGTTCCAAATGTGTCAGCACACTGTTGCCTCCGAGTCCAGTCTCAATTTGTCCGTCAAATCACTTTTTACTTCTGACTGTGTGAAAATATGTTTAACATCACAGCTGATGAACAAAGGCTTTCAGATAAAACATGAGACTCGTGTAGCTGCTTTAAGCTTTTAGTCTGAAGGGGTTGTTTTGCAGGTTTTGAATAATATATCTTGTCATCATTTTAAATAAGGTGTGACACAATATTTATAAAAATGCTGAATATACAGAGATATGAGAAGCAGGAACCACAAATGAATGGCAAGAAAAGAGATGCCAGGGTTGAGAGATGCTTTGTGAGAACTGATTCTCCTGCAGATGTATGAAGTGAAGATTTGATTTAATGCACCTGTTTGAAATGACTGTAACTGAGGAAGCTGAACCCACTGATTCTCAGGGGTGTGTGCACTCAGTTACTTACATTAACAAATAGAGAAAGTGTTGAGCTTAGACTGATTATGTTGACTGATATTATGTGCCAGTGTTTTTTTGAATAGTGTTTCTTGTCATTCAAGTGGACTGTCGGACTGATGTTTGTGTGTCTGCATGTGTGGATTGATCTGAGAGGCTAAGTCTCGTGTAACACATTTAAATCAATCAGGAGTCGGAGAGTGTGATGATGTGGCCTCACAATGTTGTGATGTGTGTTGTGTAATGGTTGTCAAAGTAAAATGGATTAAATACGTCGCATATTCAGTTGTTGTGGTTGTTGCCACAGAGGCTCTGAGATGTCCGAAGGTTTCGGTGCAGCTTGAATTGTTCTGCTGCAGACGCCGAATAAAGGCTTGTTGTGGAAACCTGAAACGAGAGGAAGCTGGTCGGCCCGAGACGCCGGTTCCTCCCATTTTACCTCCGCCACGTTTTCCTGACTCCCCACCTGAAGGAAACAAAAGGCTCTGAATCAGCTGGAACAAAGGGATGCAAGACCTGTGTGTGTGTGTGTGTGTTGATGTTGTTTACCTACATTTCTGTCTGAATGTCCCACTTGCCCGTTTTCGTGTGCCCATAGTTTGTTCCTGTCGTCCTGCAGAGGAAGGAAGAAACACAAAAAAAGTCATATGGTTTTTTGTGGTTTGGCTGATGAACAGACCACCGGATCCATCAGGATCTGTTGGCGCCCAGATTTCCCATCACTCTCATTGTTGGGATCCGGTTTACCCAGCATGGTGATGAAGGGCCTTTTTCTATTTTTCATTGTACTTATATGAACTCTAATTTGGGGGAAAATACCTTTTGGATCCAGCCAAATAAAACGATTCCCTGTTCATACTGTTAAGAATACACCATGTCCAAACTGTGATAGTGCAGATAGTGTGATAATTATTCTCATCCTGGAAATCAGTGCAAATTTGGCCTAAATATTTTATGTAAATTATTCTAAATTACTTGGCAGTTTTTGAGCGTAAACATTATTGGATGGTTCTTTTGATTTCTACATTGTTCTCTGTACAAAGTTTTATAGTAGTAACCTTTTCCCAGTTTGTGCTCTGAGCATTATGATGACAGACGGCTGATTTCTTCTCATGCAAATGTAGAACGTCCCGTTTGCAGACTGGCTGTCAGCTCGGGTCTTTGCAGAATTTTCAGGTTTTAAGGTTTAGTTTTTACAAAAGTTTGATCGGTTTGCTTTTGTCGGTGCTGGTTGTATGAAGTTTTTTGAGTATCAGTGTCCTTAGCAGAAGGATCCCGATGATGATCATCAATGCCCACCTGAAAGTTGGCAACACCTGTTCTCTCAACTTGCAGATTCTCTCGATTTGCTCAAGCTTTGTGTTTTGTTTCTGCAGGTTTTCCCCAATTCAAGTTGTGTCCTAACGAAAAAGCCACCTGAACCTGGACGAGCAGACAAAAGGTTGGAGACACTGAGTCTTTGTCTTTCTTTCTGTGCCAGTTTTGGCCTGTTTGTGCATTTCTGCCTGTCTGTCCAAGTCAAAAAGAGGATGTGCGTCACGGTCCAAAACAAAAACATCGAACACAATACGAAGGTGGAGTTAAAAACTTTGAAACATGTTTTCCATGCGACAGGGAAGCAGAACAGACTCTCATCAAAAAGATTTTTAATCAGCAGCGAACCTTTATAGAGTGAGAGGAAAAATTGACTTGTTGGCTGGTTTTATTTTCTGTCGCTCACATCCCAAAGTTTCTAGCTGCATAGAAAAGCTGATGAAATACTTTTTTGTGACCTGCGATATGAGCAGCAGGTATCAGAGCTGTCTCTCGTCTATTTCATATGTTCATTATTTTTATCCCTGTTTCTATATCAGATGAACATAAGCGCTGCATGACAGAGATGCATAAACACCTACAGCTGTTTTCAATGTAAAGAGGTTTTCTCTTTTGTGTAGTGGAGAAGTATGTTTTACAAAAACTCAAAGGACAAGTATTTCAGAACTGTACAATACAATTCTGTATTGTTTGTATTGGAGTGAACATATATTGAGAGACAAACAGTAACACGCATGTTTGTCCTCACTTTCCCAAAATACTCCCACTCTTAAAATCTAAAACTCAAATTGGTCCTCATAAAAATAGGCAGTACAAGAACAAGGAACCAAAACCAGAGAACAGACTGTTACAAACTTCAATTAGCATGTTTGGCTAAATGTTGTTGAGAATGGGACAGTTGTAGATACAAGTTTTTTACCCAACAGCAACAGTTCAATGCAATTCTAGATTTTATCACGGGGATGCCACACAGCTCTGTACTGGTACTTCTGTTATTTACCATTTATCAAATCTTTGAAGAAATTTAAATGTTGCATGTATTAATTTTTATGCTCAAACTTGGTTCTTTATTTTTAAATGTTGAAATTATTTGTGAAAAAATACAGTTATCATTTAACTTTCGCTACTTGACTATATTTTAGTCTGTGAGTTTATTTTTCTGTGAACCTTTTTACTTTAAATGGAAAAAATTATTGATGATGAATTATTTCCCTCATCACAACAGCTAATCTTTCAATCAGAACATAATACTCGACATAAAACAAAACAAACTACAATAACCACACATGAGGCGGATGAAGTAGGGTAAGATCAGTATGCTTTAATACGATATCAGTGCAGAAACACAAACTTCTTATTGGGTTAAATTCCCCATATAGTAATATCAATGATAACAATATATGATAATAATACGATCGATATGAATTTTTAGCATATTAAAAAAAAGCAGAATCAGCTAATATAACTGTACGACATTGACAAAAATAGAATACAAGTAGCTGAACATGGATCCCATAAAGAAAAACAAAAACCCAGTTGTTACATGAGACACAAGACAAAATGCTGATATTGTATGAATGAGTGTTTGAACTCTTGTTTAAGGTGAAGCCCTTCAAGCAGCACAGCGTGTCGAGCACTAGAACAGGTGATATGTCTTCTAAGGTGTAAATAGCTGAAGCCCCGCCCACTTTTAGGTTAGCATCTGTGCTACTAGCAATGTCTTTATTCTGTCTTTGTGAATAGCTGATCCCCGATCCTGCAGTTTTCTATCCATAATCAAAGATCATATTTATTCATTTAAGATAAAAAATGTTAGGATACAAAACTCCACCTCCAGCTTAAGATGCACAGAGGTGTAGTTCTTGATTAAAAATAATGTGTATAAGTTTTATATTTTTAAACTATTTTAAATTGTATGGCTGAAGCTAGCGGAGCAGAAGCCGTCTTAAAACAGGGCCGGGACTTTCCCTCGACTAAATTCTTATTTATTAAATCAACTTCCATCTGGCCAACTCTTTACACATACATGAACACAATTTAGTTCAAATCTCTTCAGTCTTCCATGTGCATGTTTGACATTTTAATGTCGTCCTAAAACCTCTTTGGTCTCCTAAAATGAACTTGTGCTGGACTGTTTAAGGAGTTCTACATTATATATTTGTTCTATATTGCACTGTAAATCTGCAATGGCAATAAATTCAAAAACCCTTTCAACGTGCTTTAAGGTGCTACAATCATACAAATAGGAAAAGTTCAATTTGCATGTGTTTCACACTGAAAGAACTTCCAAATTGAGCAATGACTAAAAATGCCCTTTGGTAACGAGTAGAAAGAGCTGAGAGTCCAGAGGAGGAGCTGAGAGAATTGCATCAGTGGGCAGACTGAGCAGGATGTTTCCCTCTTCATGTGTCGCTCGACTGGACGTCACTGCTTCACTTACTACTATCATTTTTATGGGAACAATTTATTCACAACCTGGATTTAATCTACATAAAATTGGACTTTGTTATTATCAGGTATGACGACAGTTTAGTCACCAATGTCAGAGTCATTCCAGGTACTTTCACTTTGTTTTTCACTTCCAAAAAAGTAGTTTAAATCATGCAATATACATAAACTGTAGATTTGATTCTTAAAACCTTCCTCAACATCTGAATCTGAAGAGTTTGTGAAATTATGAATTTTGAATCTTCTGCGTTAAAACTAATGGACAACAGTCTTTCATGGCTAAATGAGTGAGACTGATGCACAGAAATGAGATGGCTGTCATCTTAATCTACACGATCAGGTCACAGAGGATCAAACAGCTAAAGAAAGTTTCTGTTTTTTTTATCACAATATTCAGATTTAATTGTGCATTTTGCAGGCAAACTGCAGCACGTTAAGTCATTTACCATTTATGGTTTGGAGTGACAGTAATGGACACGTGTGCATCAATCTGTGAAATCAAGTTTCTGACTTTGTCCCCTTTGACCTTTGACCTTCCCAGGAGAACTTTTACTGTCCAGTCAAATCTTTTTCATCTAAACATTAAAAACCCCTCATCAACAAGCAGACTGTCAGGTCGTTTGATGAGCCGGGGAATCCACTTCCTTCAAAACCTTTTTTCAATCAAATTTGGCTGGTCATCACCAGGGGAGCTACCAAAGGTTCTAATGGGGTTCTACTTGAATGTAAAAGGCTTCTATTGCATGTTGATCCGTGTATCAGGAGGCTATAATGGAGCTGTTGACACTAAATCTGAGGGGTTATTATGAAAATCATCCTGTTACCATGTGTCCTCAATTTTGGATGTTTTGCAGTTATTACAAAAACTTTAATTGGACAATGACCATGACGGTTAACATCCAAATTCAAATTAAAGCTGCAAATCAAAGGGATGTTTCATACTATTCTTTCCAAAAGTTGGATTTTCACACATTGAACTTTCAGATGAGAAACATTATTTTATTCATTAATAACCCCCAGTGTGGAAGGACGTCATCTACATCTGCAGGGACAAACTGTGCACTTGAAGGGCAAACTCAGGATGCGTTGAGACGACCATAAAGTCATGATAAGGCACATTATACGGATTAAAATGAACATTACAGAAAATTTCAGCAACATCAACATAAAGCAGAGAACAACAAAATGTTAGTGGATCCAACAGATGTGATACAAGTTCTAAAAATGACACATACATGGTCGATGACTGCTTTTATATATGCAACTGGAAAACTGTGATTATATGGCAACTTCACCTTCTTAACAATATTCAAAATGCTACATATCTGAAAAGTGAAACTTAGAAAACCGATATTCATCTTTAATCTGAACCTGTTAATTTTTAGTTTGTTTTTATCTTCATAAAGCAGGAACAAAAAAACCCAGTCAATAGATATTTTAGGGATAAGATATTAAAGATATTCAAAGATAAACTCTGGAAAACAAAACAACACAGAAACGGCACGAGAGGAAACAGTACTGCGAGGGATCTGATCCGTCTGCATCTACAGGGGTAGATAAGGACAAAGTACCAGGACACATAAACACTAAAAACACTATCTTCGACATTAGTTTTGTCTTTTTTAAATACGTAACGTATATGTGTACAAAGCTCTATAATTGATACTCAAAAGTGGTCACCACACAAACAACTGCCTCAAAAAATAGAGTGAGATTAAGAAACTGAAGCACAGGAAAGAAAAATAGTGAATGTGTTTTCGCCGAAGGCAGAAGAGGATGTTACTGACATCGTTCAGGTGAAAATAGTCTGAAAATAGAAATTCTGACATCACTCTTAGTCAAAGCGTTCAGATATCGGCAGCCGCTCCGCTCGTTCCTTATAAGAAAAACTGGCCTTGTCCTAATCCTAAAGAATAATAATCCTGCTTTCACGTCACTTCACAGGTCGCTGCACTGAAACCAAGCTGCTGCTGCTGCTATGTACATATGTCTGAACAGGTACGTGATCATCATGTGCTGCTGTCTGACACTATCTGGCTGCAGTGATGTGCAAAGAGCGAGAGACCTGATCTGAAAGCACCTTTTTTTTCTCTCCTTGTGCACTTCTGGTCAGCTGTGATCGACTCAAACGTCCATCAGATCCCCACAAATATCTTCCAGTTACATTAAAGGAAGATACTGGTAACTTTACAAGTTTTAGCCTGTTTCCTACAAACCTCACATACTTTACATTGCAGCTAACGGTTCTGCAAACCACGTTTATGTGATTCTTTTTTTTTTCTGCATGACTCCAGGCAAACATTGGCTCCTATTCAATTCTATACTATGTGAAAACATTGATAACAAGGCTTAGTACAGAAAAAGAAGTAAAAATTCTGAAATGAAAATGTGGTTTCTGTCACTTTTAGCTTGAACTGATTTGTGAAACTTGGGATGTTGTTGTATAAGTTTCTTTGTGATCTGTGACAGTAAACTGAATGATTTTGGACTGATGGTCAGATAAAACGAGGTGTTTGAATACGTTACTATACTTACTCTTACAGACAATACAGTTAATCCTGAAAATAATCTGCCGCATCAATCAGGTAACGACTGACAAACAAAAAAAGTTTCACAAGTCTGCTAATTATTTTTTCTTTCCTGCTGCACAGCAATAAATGAGAATCAATGGCCTGGAAATGTAGAAAAAAATGCATAACAAATGTAAAAACTCAAAGGTCTCTGCAAAAATATACTCGATCACACTCGACGTCTTTTAACAGCAAAAATGAAACCTATAAATGAAATCTCTTTTTGTCGTCCGCAGCCGTTCGAGACTCTTTGCACACCACTGGTTTCACATGTTTCTGTATTGTGTGTGTGAGTCTACAACAACTATAAATTAGATCCTTCGTACACGCGATTGGTTCGGCGAATACGACTAGCTTTGTTACTGACTATGATTTAGTTCAATCAAATAATTGCACAATTAGAAAAAAAACCCTGTAGTCACACGAGCTGCTCACCTGACTGGGAAAGACGAGCGAGACGGAAACGTTTAGATGAATCAAAGACAGGAAAAAAAAACCTTAACATTATTCAACTTACAGTAGAGTACATGTGTCGCAATACGTTTATTAGTGTGTCTGTGAAGTTAAGACACAAAAAAATAAAAGAACCTGGAAGGTCGAGTAAAAACATAAAAAAATAAATGTGAGAAGAAACAAAGCAGTATTGATATGTTAAAGTGTCCCGTCGATTTGGATTAAATAACGTGGGGAGATTTGATAAAAGCTAAAATGTCTCATTTCAATAATAGAAAAACAGACTAATCATAAGAACTAAAATAATAAAACAATGCAGACGTCATTAAAGTTGAAACGATCTAATGCTACTGTGAACCACTTTATGCTGAGAGAAACAACGAAGACTCCTGAATGACCAAACTGCACTACTTTGATATTCAAACAGAGCCGATGATGTTACGGCGACTCAGGTGGGATGGAGTCAGGCAGGAAGAGGCAGGTCGATGTCCGTCCGTCCATCCGTACATGTGAAGACGTCCTGAGCAGAGTTGAGTATCATGTTGATTCTGAGCCTCATCATGTTCTGATGCTTAGCTTTACTTTGGAGAATGAAATGAAACTGAAACTTCACTTCAGCAGAATTGCTGTATAGTGAAGCTATGGCATTACAGCTGATTGCAAGTGTTTGAATTGCATTTCATGGCTGTTATGATCAAATACAAGATAAGATACTTTTAAACAAAATTCTGTATTTTTTTTAGTCTAATTTTGCTTGATTCATGTGAATATATTGCTTTAGTCCTTCTGGCCTCTAACAGGTCAAATGACGCAGTCTAAAAGGTCCAGAGGGAAAATCAGTGTTCAAACTTACAGAAATCGTTGATCAGATTCAAAGAGCCTGTTTTATAAAGAATCCTTGGTTCTTTGAAATTTAAAATGGCTCCGATTCAGAACCAGTTCATGATACCCAACTCCTGCTTGAGGCTGGAACTAAACAAAGTGGGCTGGATCTAGTTGCTGATCAAATACATGAAGTGAAAGAACCGTGTCTCTGATGAAGTGTAGGTCGTATAATATCTTCTCCTTTGAGCTACATGAGCTAAATGAGTTGACTGATGAAGGGAACTGAGCTGCATAGAGTTCATGTCAGGGTGTCGGTCTGTGATGGAGACCTGGTCTGGACAGGACGCAGGTTGTCTGTTTGAATCCCATACCTCTGTGGAGCCTGGCTGTAGATTCCCGCCTTGCTAGGCCTGAGCAGGGGACGCCGGTGGTCAGGGTGCGTGGCTGTAGATGTTTGGGCAGAGCTGGCCTTTAAGGCAGGTTGCGTGTTTGAATCCCGTGTCACTAAGACCCCTTTTACGCCACAGACTCGACATATGTTCCCGAACACAGAGCTTCATCTGTGAGAAACGTTTACGCCAAACCCGATGACCAGCCTTGGAACCCAGTGCGGAGACTTTTGACGCAGGTCAGACAGAGCGTCGCATCGTTTTGTGCTCTGTTAAATGTTCCGCGTTGACCTTTTTCACCAAGTGACCCATGTTATCTTACAGGTGTGGGTTGTCTATGTGGGTGACTACATACATTCACTGGTGGTCAACCTGCGTCTGATTTGAGTCGAGAGCTTGGGGGCAAAAAGGGGTGTGAAGTGGCTTGACCCTGATATCGTAGCTTGTTTAGATGGTCTAGGTACAGAGCTATAGAGGGACAGGGACAGAGTGTGGGGCCGAGCCAAATAAGCTAAATAAGACAGGATGTGGCTATGAATACCATTCCCTATAGGTAGCTTAGCCTCAGGGCTCTTAGAACACCCAGAGATACGAAGGTAAAGAGGCTGAAGTCCCGGGCTGGGAGTGAGTCTGGGTCTATGTGGGGCTTTGAATCTGGGGCTCTAGGTGGCCTGGTCCAGGGCTCGCAGCAGGTCGCAGCCCTGGAGGAGGTGCAGGTTTCCCTGCAGCGGCACGTTCACCTCGCAGTCGTAACGGGTCAACTCCGGCAGACAGGAGGACTCGAACGAAGGACCCAGCAAACGACTGGCTATACCTGGAAAAGAGCAGAAAAAAATCTGTGTCTCAATGGTTCAATTTAAACAGGCAGACAGACAAAATCAGCAGGACAAATATTTTGGCTCATTTCCATCAGAAAGCGCGTATGTGTATGTAACTATTATAATAATCCAGAAAAACAAAACATGATTTTAGAAAACACGAAACAAGTTGACTTTAATGATTTTGTGGAGTGTTTCAGCAAATGAGTGCTTACTCCGCTCACCCTCGCTCTTGTTAGACGGCAGCATGTTATACAGTGTGTAGTTGCAGCTCTTTTGCAGAAACGGTTTCTCACTTGCGCCACCTATCCCGTTTCCCGGGTACTGAGACTTCCTGTGTCGTTGCAGAGAGCTGAGACAGGAGGACATGCTGCCTGGCATCATCGTCCCCATGGCTGACTCCGACACTGAAATTGCAGGTTCAGTTGTTGTGTGGAAAAAATACTAATGCAATATATTTTCCACATACACAGAGAAACAAAGAGCTCTTACCTGCCAGTGATCCTGCGCTGAGGGAGCGGTCCATGCCGGCACAAGTGTCGTCCCTCATTTTCTTCCACATGATTTCTGAAGGCTTATTTTCACCCTAAACACAATCAAATGCTCCATTATTGAAGTTGTTTGTCCACAAAAATAAAGACAATAATCATCACTCTCAGATCCGGGTAGCGCTTTGTTTTTTATTAATTAGTTGTCTGTTTTAAAACAAGCTAAAGTCAAGACACTTGTCTCCAACCTGTCACTGATGGGTGATAACATGTTGTAGAATAAAGACTCACCACAGCCATCTGGGTGAAGGAGCGCTTGATTCTGTTGGTCATGGCCACTCGGGCGGGACTCATGTCTCTGTAGGCCTGTACAAAGTTGTCAATGGACCTGGACACACACACACACACACACACACACACACACACACACACACACTGTTGTTTTATACTTGCTCTTTGTTTGCATTGTGATTTTTCTTTCATAGTTTCATTCATGTTTTCATCACTGAGTGTATAAATATCTGTGTTCATCGTTACCTCTGTTTCTGCATGACATGCGTCACGCTCTGCTGGCAGGACAGGCGCTCCTCCCCTGACAAACGCTCCATCACGTACGCCTTGGCGGCCGGCGGTTGTTGTTGGTAGGTTAACAGAGGGTCTGGTGGCCACTGCAGGTTCTGCCTGCCGCCCATGGAGGACAGAGGGGTGCTGGCCGGAGCCTGGTACGGGGGATTCTGCATGCGCCCCATCATGCACGACCCCGCGCGGGGGTCCATGGCCCCCTGGGCGGGGCCCCTCTTCTCCCTCGGAGCCCAGGACGCAGCTTGCTGGTGCTGGTAGTGGCCCTGGGGCTGCGGAGGGGAGGACAGCGGCTGGAAGAGGCTGGCGATGTTGCTGAAGCTCCGGTGTTTTTGGGTGAGGTTGCTGTTGCTCCCCATGGATCCGGCCGGACCCCCTTCCAGGGGCTCCAACTCTGGGATGATGGGATTCAGCTGAAAGTCCTCGCCGTCCATGGGGATGTAAGGAGCCAAAGTCTCCAGGTCCAAGTCACTCAAGTCCCTCTGGGAAAGTGAAAGACGAGGGTGTTTGTTAAAAATAGGTGCACATACTGGAGACCTGAGACATTTGGGTCTCTGATGACTTGGGTCATCCAATAAAACTTTGTATTTGCAGAGTTTAAAGAAGGAAACTACTACACTGCAATTCAATGAACACAGAGAGGAAAAGTTTTAGACATGACTGTATTCATGCGATAAAGAAACAGACACACACCTCAGTGTTTGCAGCGCTTTCCTCTGTGTCCAAAGCAAACAGCTTCTCCGTCAGCTCCACCTTCAGGTCGCTCTCCACGGAGCTGTAGTAATCACCTGGGCTGCTGGGCTGCAGGGGTGAAGACGAGAGGGAGGAGGGAGGAAATAATGCATGAGGCAATAATGAAGAAGAACAAGAACAGAAGAGACAAAATGTAAGAGAAAGAACAGAGCGTAAAAAGAAAGAAACAATGAGCGAGAGATGAATTTTGACAAAGCCACTATTCACTGCTAAGAGCCTGCTCCTTCCAAATATCCACCCCCGTTATTCTCACACACACTGCCCACAGTTAGTGACCTTTGACCCCCCCCAGGCCTCACTGAACACAGAAAGAACAAACTTTGAAACAAACACAACCAGTTGCTCACTAACTAATTACTCCTTTCAATTTAACGCCCGCTCTCTCAGTCCCGTCCTCACCGTGGAGCAGCTGCTGAGGCTCGGCGTGGCGCTGCCCGCCGCCGGGTTCTGCTGCACGCTGAATGTTCCCGCCATGTTAGCCAGGTCCCTTGGAACGGGACCCGTGGTTTGGCCCGATGCCGGAGGGGCGGGCTTGCGGCTCTCGCTGGCCCAGGATGGAGGTCCTGGAGGGACCATGGCTGCGGCAGACACCTGGCTGTATCCTGCCGGCTGCTGGGGCTCCTCGAACTGAGGGCGACCTGCGTGAAGGAAACAAACATTCGATCGAGATGGGACAGAGAATAAAAGTTCCATAAGGAAGAGGTTTTACAAACATGAAAAACAGCTGATGCCAATTTTTATGTATGTAATTGCAAATTTTAATACATTTAAAAATTGTTTGTCTTCCCAGGATCTATTTTTTTTTTTATACATGAAATAAGGGTCAAATGCACATAGAAGGTGATGGAAGTCGACACAGACCGAAGTCGAGAGCAATGATTGTGTCTCCGGGCGTCGGAGCCAGCTGTGTCAGGTCCTCCGGCTCCTCTTTGAGTTTGGTGAAGAGGGCGTCTCCTGGCTCTCCGGTCACACCTGCGCCTCCGGCACTGAAGAAGCTGCTCATGTGACGTGGCTTGAACAGAGACTCCGTCTGCTCCAAGGAGAAAATCGTCGACTTCTCCTCTATGTCACTGCAGGATTGGAGGAAGAGGCAACGTGAGTTGGTTTTGTGTGACAGATGATGTTTGAAGAGCACATAAAATCCTGTGTGTTGTCATTTTCCTGTTTCCAGTGAGTATGTTTTGGTGATTTGTTTGTGAGAACAGTCTTCACCTGGACGACGGCGCTCACCTGAGGACGTAGTTGATGCACACGATGCACTGGGGCTGCGAGTTGCGGCTGTTGTAAATAACAGTTCCCTGCGTTTCCACCCAGACGAAGCCTCCGTTCTTCGCCAGCATGCGATACTGACCGCTCACGGCCTGACCCTTGGTGCACACTGCAGAAAGACAGAGGTGGGACACAGCTCTGTAGCTGTGTGTTATAAACGATTGCATTTGGCCAATCAAGGCATTTCAAATATGGAACTGAGCCACGTGTCCATAATCAGGCCCAGGCTGACAGTGGTGCATGCTTCCATTTTACGAGCTCCCTTTTTAAAGACCTTTGAATAAAGTTAAATGTAGCGTCATTCTACAAAAACGGTTATGAATTCACAATCTACGCCTCCGAAGATGTTTGGATAACTCACTTTATGACTCACGAGTGACTCACGGAAGCTGGATTTATTTAACGCTCATAAAAATGCTCATTCTTTGATCTTGTGTAAAGTTACGAGGTGCTCACATTTTACTGTCCGGTGCAGCTCAGGAATAAACCAAACATCCGTGAGAACTGAAAGTTATAGGACTTCAGTCTCTTAAGGTCAGTGACAGATGCTGCAACAGAACAACTGTACGTACCGAAGTTTATGTGCTGAATTTGTATTTTTGGTTTAATGTTTTAAAGTTTAATGTCTAATTATTGATGTATTTATTTTGTGTGAGGCTGTGAAATCAACCAAACGCTGGTTAGCGGGAGAAAGTGGGATGTTTGACTTTGAGCTGAGAAGGAGATGTGCTGGCCTCGGTCCAGAGTTCAGCACTGGCGTGGGAAAGGAGCAGGACTGTGGTCAGAGAGTGTACAGAAGGCCAGTAACTGTGTGTGTGTGTGTGTCTGGAGGAAGCTCACAGCAACATTACATGAAGCAGAGAGCGCTGTTAGCATGTGCTGATCGACAGGCCGGTCACGTTGGCCGTGAGAGCCGGTGGTCTGTGTGTGTGTGTGTGTGTGTGTGAGAGAGAGAGAGACATAGAGAGAGACAGATAGAGAGTCCTTTATCTCAGCAGATTTCAGCCAACGAAGGATTGGAGACGCAGATGACTCAGAGCAGAAATAACAAGCTCACACACAAACATGAAACACACAGTCCTCAAAGTTTCACAGTCCTTCCTTCATCAAGTCAGTTCCTCCATCTTGTTTTTAGTTTTAAGTTATTTCTTGTTTTATCAAAAAATAAGTCTTAAAGACCAAATCTGAAAGTACATGACTTACAATGAGCTGGTATAAAACCAATATCAATATTAAATCAATGAGCTCTGACAGAATCTGTAACATTCTGATTCCTGGTCCCGTTTACTGATTCTTCAGTCACAGACGGCTGTTTGAAGTAAGTTTGGCTTATTTTGCAAAATGAAAAAGGAGAAAACGTCTTAGTTAGTTTGGGTTCTAAAAGTCAAGAAACGTCCAGCTACAGAAAAATTAGATCAATGCTATAAGTCAGAGGGTTTTTTGTAGTGTGCATGAACGAACACACGCACACACACACACACACACACACACACGCACGCACACACACACACACACACACACGCACACCCATCATGTTGCAGGGGTGGTTTTAAGGAACTAAATTACCACTTTACTGCTGTTTCAGAGCTTCTAATGACATCGTACTGTCAGTGGAGAGAAAAGCCATGACACTTCAGAGCCTCGTTAGTGCACACACACATGCACACACACACACACACACAGATGCACGCACGCACGCACACGCACACACACACACACAGTGTCATTAGAACGTAATAGAGGCCACCTGTTCTCCAGTCCACTGTGTTTGTGGCAGCAGATGAGCAAACCTCATCTGGCCGTCAGTGGCTGCGCTTGATTCAATAAAGACGAGACATCTTAATACCATGTCCCTGCTCTCTACACACACACACACACACACATAAACAGACACAAATGTATTACCACACATGAACTAAAAAAAAAAGAAATTCAGCCTGATGTTCACTTAATAAACATTTTGTTTGTCTTTTTGATTTTGTCATGAGGAAGTGAAAAAAATAAGACGCACATTAAAATCAGTGTTGCCGGATTGTAATGCAAACATGTTGTGGTGTAGTTCCCTCACAGACGTTAAGATAGATTTTAATTCCGTCTGGAGCACGATCTACTTTTTCTATGAACTAATAATAATAATAATAATAAATAATGACTTTACATGAAAATGGAAACAGGCAAATCTGAGAGACGGACGTCGACATACAGTCCTATCTGGGAACTGATGTGATGCTGTGAAAGAACGAGAGCCATCAGGAGCGTGAGCTTTCCTTCGTGTGAGCGACTGTGTCTTCATGTGAGCTGCGTGTGCTTACAGTTGTGGTGGCTCTTGGTGACGCTGTCCGAGTCCAGGGCGTGGTAAAAGTCGTAGACTGAACGACCCAGCAGATCCTCAGGAGTGTAACCCATCAACTCTGTTACCCTGAAACACACACACACACACACATTTAACAACTTCCATGATTTGATGTTATTAATTGAAACTTTTCAGTGATTAATCAAAAGACAGATCCTGCTCTCCGTCCTGAACTCCTGCACTTCAAAGGGCTTCACAGACGATTTGGAAATCAGACCGAGAGCTGAGCGCTCGTCCAAAAATAAGAACGCGTCTGTCTCTGTCTCTGCTCCTCGTGTTTCTGGGAACAGCTAATCTCTTTCCGTCGCTCTCATCACGAGTTCACTTTCTTAATGAGGATTTCGTTTCTGGCTTTGAGTTGCCACATTAAAAAAATCCCCCTTTTTCCTCCTTTTATTTCCTTCCAGCTCTCGTCTCCCAGTAAATATCTCAATGTACAGGTTTGGGGGTAAATTACAGGATCACAGTCGTCTGGTGACCAAAACAGAAGAACTCAGGTGCCTGAGGTTACATGAACCTTTTTAGCACATAGATGATAAACAAACATCAAACATAGTGGAAGGTGGAGGTTTCTTCACTGGTCTCATCTCAACAAAATGTGAGAACATTTAAACCAACAACAGGAAATGACCTAAACACAAGGTTTCATGGATGTGAGGAGACCAGAGAGGGAAACGTGGATCTATCACACCATTGAACCATTGACACTTCTTGAACTTGGCAAATAAAACGAAATAAATTGAGTAAATTTTTACTGCTTAATTAAGCATCATGTTAATATTACTTTCTAACGTAACTGGCCAAAGATCATTGAATGCAGACAAATATTTGCATTTCTGAATCTGAATTTGTTTTCATTTGTTTTATTTGATGCTGTTCTTATCAAAGGTTTCTCACAGTTCAGATAGATTTAAATCAAGTTAAGAACATAAGAACATCTGTAAGTACTCACAGCCGCTCTGACAAATATGAGCAGCTGCAAACTTCCTGCTCTCAATCATCATCTTTAGTTTGTTGATTTCACATCTTTCATGAAGACGAAAGAGAGAGAGACAGACAGACAGAGAGAGACAGACAGAGAGAGAGACAGACAGAGAGACTGGTGAGACAGACAGAGACTCTTGAGAGAGAGATTAGATAACACTGGTGTCAGAGACTGTCCTCAGATTACATAACACTGACAGATGCAGGCGTCAGAGTGGAGGAAGGGAGAGAAAATGAAAGCGAGGACATTTTATATTAACGTGGACAAAATAATGTAAAAAGAGACTGTGAGGGAGAAAGTGAATGAAGGCTGAGAGTAAAGAAAGGAGTGGTTGGACAAATGGAAGACAGAAACATGAGGGAGGGAGGAGGAAGAGAGAGGACTAAAATCAATATAATCATCAAATTATAATAATGATGATTATGATGATGATTGCTGGCTTTGCTTTACGTCTCCTGAGCCCTAACGTTCCCTGTTCTTCCTTTGAACAAACATACTTGCTTGATTCATTTATTTTTTCATTTTATTGCTCCTCTCATTCTTTCATATCGCTTTAATGAAGCTTACGTTTGTCAGTTTTCACAATCATTTTCCATCATTTCATGTTTAACAGCATCTTGTAGAAAAACAGCTCATTTTGCTTATTGCCATGTTTTTATTGTTAATTTATTATCTGAATAATAAATAATGGGTTATATGGATGAACGTGTTTATTGCACTGAGTGTTAACACGAACATCACATACCATCAGTAAACTGGACTTTTGCTGGACGTTTCCACTCATTCAGAACTTTGTCCCATTCTCTCTTTCTCCACTAAGCGAGAAACCTTTTTCCTTTTTTCCCTCCTTCCTGCTCCCTCTCTTTCTTTGTCTTTCCCTGCTCGACCTCTCACACTGCCAGATATGAGCTAAAGAAACATTTTGTCCCTAATGAGTGTAAGTCCCCGCTGAGCCGGGAGGGCGACCCACCAACAACAAACTCGTTTGCGTAATTGGAGAGAAGATTTGGGCAGCTATTAAACTGCACCGAAAAGGAGGAGAAAAAGAAAATGGGTCCTTGTTTGCGGCGCGGTCACGCACAGACGTGTGCACACAACACACACGCACATTCACCTTCCTCCGAAAGAAACCTTTGTCCTGCAACTTGATAAGATTACAGGTCTGCGAGCATGTGCTTGTGTAACTCGAATCACTGTGTGTGTGTGTGTGTGTGTGTGTGTGTGTGTGTGTGCGTGTGTGTTGGTCATCACTTCCTCGTGCCAGCAGGAAAGAAATATTTGGGTGCAAACCAACCGGTTCTTTGGCTTCAAGATGGCCGCTGTGTGTTTGTTAAAGTCCAAAGGGACAAATCATTTCACGTGTAAAATCCGCCGCCATGACGCCAGACAGTCGACAGGTTCAGGACGTCGCAGTGAAACGACGGACGTGATGTCAGACAGCAGCAGAAGTGACGGCTTTGAATACGGCGTCTAATTAACACATTAATATTTCATCTCTGGCCCACATTTCCACTGACGTCCTGCCAAGTCAAACTGATTCAGTCAGCACTCTGCAATCAGTCAAAAAGTCCAGTGTGTGTGTGTGTGTGTGTGTGTGTGTGTGTGTGTGGAGCTTGTTGTGTTTTAACTGGCAGCGATCCACAGCGTGAAGATGTCGTTCTATTGAACTTGCTGGGGTTTTTTTTTAGAGGCTCAATGAAAACAGTAATTATTTTTCTTCTTTTAGTCACATTCATTCGTTTCAGGATCTAGAATGTGTTTTTTTTTTTTCTTCTTTTGTTTCATATGGCTGTAAATTTAGAACTTTTTAAAACTGTTCATAAGGGGAAAAAAAATGAGACATACTTTTAGACTCTG